>BDMV01000011.1:28034764-28437351 GCA_008326285.1 Oryza officinalis | reverse complement strand
ATTTCTTCAATTGCGAGACATGAAACACGTCATGAATACCAGCCAGGTTGGGTGGAAGCTCAAGCTGGTAGGCAACTTCTCCTCGACGTTCGCGGATCCTGTATGGTCCCACAAAGCGTGGTGCCAATTTGCCTTTAGTTTGGAAACGGTGTACTCCCCGAAGAGGTGTGACGCGAAGGTACACATAGTCCCCTGCTTCGAAAACCAACTCCCTTCGACGATTGTCGGCATAGCTTTTCTGTCGAGACTGCGCAATTCTCAACCTTTCCCTGACGGTTCTGACCTTTTCTTCTGCGTCGCTCAAAACTTCAGTCCCAAACAGTTGTCGCTCTCCAGTCTGATCCCAAAAGAGCGGGGTGCGACACTTCCTGCCATACAACGCCTCAAATGGTGCCATCTGCAAACTGGCTTGGTAGTTGTTGTTGTAGGAGAACTCGGTATATGGCAAACTCTTGTCCCATGCTCCTCCAAAATCGAGCGCACAGGCTCTCAGCATATCCTCCAGTATCTGATTTACTCGCTCAGTCTGACCATCGGTTTGCGGATGGTAAGCCGTGCTAAAATTCAAACGGGTTCCCAATTCTTCTTGTAACTTCTGCCAGAACTTTGAGGTGAACTGACTTCCTCGATCCGATACGATCTTCTTAGGCACTCTGTGCAAACACATGATACTTGCGAGGTAGAGTTCCGCTAGCTTTTTTCCAGAGTATGTAGTGTGCACAGGAATGAAATGAGCCACTTTCGTGAGTCGATCCACGATGACCCAGATAGAATCATGTCCAGCTGACGTTCTTGGCAAACCTGTGATGAAATCCATTCCAATTTCTTCCCATTTCCATTCCGGAATTTGGAGAGGCTGTAACAGTCCTGCAGGTCTTTGATGTTCTGCCTTGACTCGCTGACATATGTCACAGAGTGCGACGAATTCAGCTATTTCTCTTCTCATACTAACCCACCAAAATTTTTCTTTAAGATCTTGGTACATCTTGGTACTCCCAGGGTGAATTGAATACTGGGTTTGATGGGCTTCCGTGAGTATTAACTCCTTTAACTCCTTGTTTTCCAGGATGCACAGTCTTTCTCCCATCCATATCGTGCCATGCTCATCTTCGGAGAAATCTCGAGCCTTTCCAACCCTCATGTTCTTCTTAAGCTCTGCTATCTCCGGATCTTTAGCTTGAGTTGCTCGGACTTGCTCCACGAGCGTTGGTCGTGCTTCTAACGCGGACACAAACCCATGTTCAACAATACCGAGGTTCAGCCGTTCAAAGTCTTGTTGCAACTGGCTGCTCATCTCTTCCATACTGGTGGAATTACAATAGCTCTTCCGGCTTAAAGCATCTGCCACGACATTCGCTTTTCCGGGATGGTAGTGGATTCCCATATCATAGTATTTAATCAATTCCAGCCATCTTCGCTGACGAAGATTTAAGTCCGGTTGGGTGAAGATATACTTCAAACTCTTGTGATCCGTATACACTTCACAACGGTTCCCAATAAGATAATGCCTCCAGATTTTTAGGGCATGTACCACTGCGGCTAATTCCAAGTCGTGAGTGGGATAATTATTTTCATGTGGACGCAACTGGCGTGAAGCATACGCGACCACTTTGCCTTCTTGCATCAGAACGCATCCCAGCCCTTGGCGATACGCGTCGCAATAAACCTGAAAGTCTTTCGTCTGGTTTGGCAGAATTAAGACTGGTGCCGTTACCAACTTCTTCTTAAGTTCCTCAAAACTTCTGTTGCATTCATCTGACCATTTGAATTTCTCCTCCTTTTTCAACAACTGTGTCATTGGCTTGGCGATTTTGGAGAAGTTCTCAATGAACCGACGGTAATAACCCGCGAGTCCTAGAAAACTCCTGATTTGTGAAACCGTGCGTGGAGGCTTCCACTTGGTAACTGACTCCACATTTGACGGATCCACTGCCACTCCTTGAGCTGTTATAATGTGACCCAAGAATTGCACTTCTTTTAGCCAAAAGTCGCACTTGCTGAACTTGGCATACAACTGATGCTCCTTCAATTTCTCGAGCGCTAAGCGTAGATGCTGCTCGTGTTCCTCCTTAGACTTGGAGTAGATGAGTATGTCATCGATAAAGACCACAACAAACTTGTCCAAGAATTCCATAAACACCTTGTTCATCAGGTTCATGAAGAACGCTGGTGCGTTAGTGAGTCCAAAGGACATAACTGTGCACTCGAACAGTCCATACCGAGTGACAAAGGCAGTCTTCGGTATGTCCTCTTCTCGGATCCTCAACTGATGGTAGCCTGATCGCAGGTCTATCTTAGAGAACACTGTTGCTCCTTTTAGTTGATCGAACAAATCATCGATCCTGGGCAACGGGTATTTGTTCTTGATAGTGACATCATTAAGTGCGCGGTAATCGACGCACATCCTCTTGGTCTTGTCCTTCTTCTCCACAAAAATTACCGGAGCACCCCAAGGTGACGTGCTCGGGCGAATGTATCCCTTCTGTAGCTGCTCGTCAACTTGCTTCTTGACTTCTGCCAACTCGTTGGCTCCCATTCTGTAAGGTCTCTTGTGTATCGGAGCGGTTCCCGGTACTAAGTCGATCCGAAATTCGATCTCTCTTTTAGGTGGCATCGTCGTCAGATCGTCCGGAAAGACTTCAGGATACTCTTTTACAATTGGGATATCCTCCAACTTCTTAGGGATTTTCACCACTTCTCTGGTCTGCTCCTCGGTAGCAACCTGATTCAAACTTGTTGCGGGCTTATGTGGTGCCGGAGATCGGAAAGTAATCTTTTCTCCCTTGTCATTGGTTAGAGTGACGGTGCGTCTTGCGCAATCGATCACTCCCCTATGTCTCGTCAGCCAATCCATCCCAAGAATGACATCTAGGCCTTTTGATTCAAGAAGGATAAGGTTGGCTAGAAATTGTGACCTTTGGATCTCTATGGTCACTGAGGGGCAGTAGTGAGCGGTGTTCATGTTGTTACCAGGGGTATGAACCCGCATAGGCACTTTAAGTTCCACTACTGATAACCCATGTGCCCCAACAAAATGCTTGGAAATAAAGGAGTGTGTTGCACCAGAATCAAACAATACTGTAGCAGGAGTTGAGTTGACGGGAAACGTACCCAGTACGACGTCTGGTGCTGCCTGGGCTTCCTCGGCCGAGGCATGATTGACTCGTGCCTGCACGAACTGGGGCCTGGCGCGCTTGGGCTTCGGGCACTTGTCGGCGAAATGTCCAGGCTCGCCGCAGTTGAAACACGTCAATGGTTTTCCTCCAGGGTCTCTCCTGGGTTGAGCCGGCTGAGTCGGCTGTGCAGGTGCCATTGGAGGGCGTGGAGCTGGATTGCGATGGTGCTGTCCACCACTATTGTTAGGGCCACTGCTGCTGCTGGAGTGGAAGTTCCCGGAGTTGTATGGCCGGTGCTGGCGGACAATCATGGTGGAGGGTCCACCCTGCTGTCCGGGCACGAAGCGGGGCCTCTGACTGTTGCCCTGGTGTGCCCTGAATTGGGCCGCTTTCCTCTTGCGGTCCATCCTGTTGCGCTGGTCTTCTTGCCGAATGGCCTTGTCAACCAACTTCTCAAAGTCAGCATAATCCCCCGAGATCAGCTGATTAGTTAGCTCGTCATCCAGGCCTGACAGAAACTTGTCTTGTCGCTCGGCATCGGTGCGCACGTCCTCTGGGGCGTAACGTGCAAGACGGTTGAACTCGTGAAGGTACTCCGTCACTGTCCGGTTACCTTGATGGAGTGACCTGAATTCCCTCTTCTTCTGGGCCACGATGCCGTCAGGAATTTGGGCCTTCCTGAAACTGCGGCAGAATTCCGCCCAGGTGACTTCCATGCCGGGCGGACGGGTGACCAAATAATTATCCCACCATGCTGAGGCGGGACCCTGCAACTGGTGGGTGGCGAAGGCGACCTTCTCTTGGTCATTGCATTGAAGAAGGTTGAGTTTCTTTTCAATGGCATGGAGCCAGTCATTCGCCTCCATGGGGTTGGTGGTGCTTGAGAAGGTGGGCGGTCGCACGCGAAGAAACTCTGGCAGCTTCGACTGGGGTGGTGGAGGAGCATTCTGCTGGTGGTGTTGTTGTTGCTGCTGTTGCATGTGATGCATCATCTGCTGCTGCATCTGCTGGTGCTGCTGCTGCATCTGCTGCATCATGGCAGTCATCATTTGGGTCTGAGCTGCCAACACTTGCGCGATCGTCGGGTTATCCGGTGGTGGTGGTGGTGGTGCATTGCCGGTGGAACCATTGGCATGAGCTCTTCCTGTGGGCTCCTCGTTGCCGCTGGTGGAGCCGCTGGTTCTGGTGTTCACCATCTGGAGTAGGCCGAACCACAATAGAAGAGAAGAAAAAGGACTGCTTAAGAACTAAACTTTATTTCATTAAAATTAACTGCAATTGTTCTGATCTGAATTAAAAACACTGGAAAAAAAATCAAGCAACATCCTTAATGGGCAGCCATACCAACACATGACATGGACCACCGACTAACCCACAAGCAAACAGACCTAACACACAGAAACTAGCAGGAAAACAACTACACAAAACGGTAAAAACTAAGGGTGACGGCTCTAAAACTCCGAGCGGCTCCTACGGTCGGTGGAGTCGAAGTCGCTCTCCTGGTCGTCACCCTCATCCTCCGAGCGGCTCCTGGAGTCCAACATGTAGGTGTCTCCGCTGGTAGGCTCGGAACTGCTGCCGCTGCCGTTGCTGCCACTGGGAGTAGCAGACAACCAACCTCCGCTGCCACTGCCTCCCTGGTAGGCCGAGGCTGGAACGAAGGTAAGGAAAGGTGACGAGGATGGAGCTGGAGCTGCTGCGGGCGGTGGGTGCCTGGGCGCCAGCTGGATGCGGACAGGAGCGGTGGTAGTCTTCCTGGCGGTCGTGCGGATCCGTGATCCACCTGGTGCTGGCAATCCCCTCAAGATGGCGTTCTCCCTCTCAAGGCGTGCTACCTCATCCTGTAGGTCCCCGACCTGTCTCAGCTTCTGGTCATTCAGGGCCTTCGTAGCCCTGTGGAGGTCGGCGTGCATCCTATCCAAGCCCTTCATCACCGTACTCATGTGACCGAAGGTGGTGTCGTTCTCCTCCGCGGCTGACTGGTAGGTGCTGCTGTTGGAAGAACTGCCGCGGCGTGGGTGGTAGCGGTATGCCGAGCTGTGGAGAGCATGGTCATGCAGCTCTCGCATCCTGGCCATCATCAGGTAGGCCGCCTCTTGACAGGCGTGCTCATCAGTTCCTCCCGAAGCTGTGACCACCATGTTGGGGAGATTGGTGCCCACGAAGCCATGCACCTCCAAACGGACTCGGTGTGGCAACTCTCCCGTGAGAGGCAGCAGTGTGGTGTACTCTGGGGCCTCTGCGTATCCCACTGCCAAAGCCATGCGGGCCAACTCTGCCACAAAACCTTCCATGTTCTGACCGTGGTGCGTCGGGGGATGGCCTGCCATCTATAGAAGACAAAGGGGTGGGAATCAATGCATGCTCAAATCCAAATTAAAATAAACAGCAAAAGACTAGAATAAAAGACACAATAAAGCTGGAATTTTTATGCATAAACTATTTTTGCATGAATACCCATAAAGACACTATCGACTCTAAGCAATAAAATAGCATGAGAAAATAAACATAATAATAGCGGTATTTGGAACAACAATAATATTAGTGACATAAATAAATTTTGCAACCCATAAATCCTATTCCAGACCTAATGCAGCTTTCCCCCAATAATTTCCCAACCAACTGTCGAATAAAGTTCCGATAAACCGAAGCCGTTTTACCCAAAAATTTTCAATACTCTACACCGACGTAAAATTTTTAACAAACGACCCCAATTTTTTTTTTTAAAACCGGGGAAACCAATCTTTGAAACAACTCCAAATGCGGAAAGGCATATGCATATGAAAGAGTTTCAGAGGGCTCTTAGGGTTTCCAGTTGGCTTGTCCTACGGTCAAGGTCGGCTCTGATACCAACTTGTCACGCCCGGAAATTCACTACCAGAATTTCCGAAACTGAATGTGTATTAAAACCCCTGTCCAGGACCAGCCAGGGTACACAGACGACAATGTTGACATACAGATCCACGTCTTACAAACAGAATAAAAGTCTTACAGAAATGCAGCGGAAAAACGAAAAGACCAACTAAACTAGAACGGGACTCTTGCAGCGGGCTGGCACCAATCCACAGGCATCCTCGACGGCGGACGAAACCTACTCCTCTGAGAAGCCTCCATCAGACGCATACTCCTCTTCTGGTGTGGGGAAAAATTAAGCAAGGCTGAGTACTACCCACGGTACTCAACAAGTCATGCCGGAAAAGGAGGCATGATGCAAGATATTCCAAGGGAAGGCAGGGGTTTATTTGCATAAAGTAAGCATTTAAAAACAGTAGTTGAAAGCAGTAGTAAAACGTTGAATTAATTGAACAATATTAAACCATCACTGTCCAACGCTATATCCACGTTGCGACAGGCCCAAACCATCCACCTGAACTAAACCAGTTCCAATAATTCCAGTTATTAAGAAAGTGAGACTAATCACGGTGAATCTGGTTGATCGCCCATAACCGCGGGCACGGCTATTCGAATAGTTCTACTCTGATCAGAGGTGTACATCTGTACCCACAAGACACAGCCTCAACATCATGTCAACCATGCGTCGCGATACTGGAAAGTACCCGAATAGAGACTGTGACAGGACCCTTCGCATAACCCCCTCTAACCAGCCGTACCACACCACAGGTTTCGCCCCCACCTTTATATCCAAGGTAGGCAGCCCCCTCTCGTGCCACGGTGAATCCGGCAGCCGATCAACGGGTATGTCCCCCGCCGACCCAACTCCATCACGCCCACCCTCTTCTGGTACGTCAGCCAGAGACAGCTACACTACAAGTCCAGCCGTTGCCCACGCTGGCTTGTGGTACGCACGATATTTCTTCCAGGGTTTCCCGCGAACCGGTCCTTAATTGCCATGGGTGCTTCCATCAAAACCATGCACCCACAGCCCACCATTAGCATATTTTAGTTAAATATTATTACCATGGTGGCTCCTAAACCAAAGTGTCACCATAGGAACTACATTAATTAATTATTCAAGGT
Source organism: Oryza officinalis (assembly GCA_008326285.1). Taxonomy (NCBI): domain Eukaryota; kingdom Viridiplantae; phylum Streptophyta; class Magnoliopsida; order Poales; family Poaceae; genus Oryza; species Oryza officinalis. Next base: position 28,430,257 of record BDMV01000011.1, on the reverse strand, counting down.
GATCCCCTTTAGTGAGCTAGGTTAGCTAAGCATGGCTAAGCACTCCTAAAATCAGCGAACAATAAATTAATTACCCAAGCTATCAAAGATACAAGATAATCAATATAATTGGCTGAGCACCATAGGTATAATCCCACATGAAATGACATTGCGAAATAATGCAGTGTTTACGGAAAAATAAGACATTTGTAAATATAGGTACAATATGATCAATGTGAAGCATGACTTGCCTTGCTCCTGAGCTGAGGCTACCTCTGCGACGATCTCGAAATAAACGGGCGCGTCGGAGATTTCGGAATCTACGCAACAAACAAAGCAAACAACAATACATGCTATAAGTCTACTGAAACAAAGCACAAAAGTATTTTTAATGGATTCTCTGCATTTTTATGAATTTAATGAAATTTGAATGGACTTAAACGGAGCTCGGATGAATTAGTTATGAATTTTTGAAGTTATCTGTGTTTTTACTAAAACAGAAAAATCCTTAATCGGTTTATTGCGCAATTAATCCCAGGGCTGGCGTCAGCGGCGGCGGCGGCCGGTCCACCGTGGACTCGGTCCACGGGACCGTGGCGGCGGGGTGCACCACGTGGCGCACACGTGGCGCCGACGCGGCAGCCACGGGGCAGCCACGTGGGCGGCCACGCGGGACGGAGGGGGAGATGGCGCGGGCGGTCCCGATCGGCCGAGCGGCCGATCCGACGGCCAGGAGCGCGCGGGCGCGGGCGGATGGAGCTCGGCTAGGCCGAGGGCGGCCATGGCACACGGCGGAGGCCGACGGGCGGCCGGCCAGCGCAGCGGCCGGCGGCGCAAGGGCGCCGGCGCCGTGCGACGGCGCGCGGGGCGAAACAAGGGCGGCGCTCGCGCGGGAAGGGGACGGCACGGCCGGGGAAAAAGAGAGGAAGGGGAGAAGGGGGAAGATTTCTCACCGGGCTCGGCCGGAGAGGAAGATGACGACGGCGAGGGCGGCGTCCGGCGGCGGAATGGCGGTGCGGAGACACGGCCGAGGGACGGAGGCGGTCGGCGAGCGCGACGGCGGCGTCGGCGCGGCTCGGGGACGGCGCAAGCGGTGGAGAGCGGCGGCCGGAGACGGCGGAGGCGGCTGCGCACGGGTTCAACGGCGCGGCGGCGCTAGGGAGCTCGGGAACGGCGGCGGAAATGGGGAAAAGAGAGAGGGGATAGCGGGGGTGGTTTTTATGGGCACGGGGAGAAGAGATCGGGGCCGAGGGGCGCGGAATCGGCGGCGGAGTGGGAGAGAGAGGAGAGAGAGAGAGAGACGGCCGGGGGAAAAAATCCCGCCCTCTCGCGCGGCGGTTGCGGGCGGAGTGGGGCGCGGATGGGCGCGGCGGGAGCGCACGTGCGTGCGGAGCGCGCGGGGCGCGGGGAAGTGGGCGGGAGCGGCGGCGCCGGCGGTTGCTCCCCTCCGGATCCGCCGGCCGGAGGAGGGAGACGACCCCGACAGGTGGGGCCCACCTGTCGGTGGTCCGGGCCGGGGAGGCCGAACGGGCTGCGCGGCTGGGGCGCGGCGCTAGCGGGCCTCGGCCTGCGGCCGGCCCGCAAGAGAGGAGGGGCGCGCGCGAGGAAAGAAGGCCGGCTGGGCCGGCCCAGCGGGAGGGGAAAAGGGCGCGCGGCGCGCGGCCGGACTGGGCCGCGGCCCGAAAGGAAGAAGAAGAGGAAAAAGAAAAAGAAAAAGAAAAAGAAAGGAAAAGGGATTTTCCTGGGGTTAAACAAATTCCGAATTTGATTTTAATTGGTTTAAAATTATTTCCAGGGCTCTGAAAATTCCACTAAAAATCCTGTTAATGTATTTTGACATGGGGAACTCAAGAAAAATTCCACCTTGCCATTTCCACTTCTTTAATGCATTAATTAATTGGATTTTTCTCCAGATTAATTAAACAATTTCTCCGATAAATTATTAAACTCGATTTTTACGATTTAGGAAAACTTCAGGGTGTGACAGGTCACAGTGGCCACATGTAGATCTTGGTTTCAAGGTATACCCACCTAGGCAGAAGAGAGGTGCTGGAAGACCTAGAGTGCAAAGAATAAGAGGTTGTCTAGAACCTGGTAGGAAGATAGTAACATGCAAGAGATGTAAGGGTTTTGGTCACTTTGAGAAGACATGCAAACTTGCTGAGCCAGTTGATCAAGATGAGCAAAATAGCCAGCCAACAACCAAAAAAAGGTAATTTGGACTTCTTTCTGTTTACTCCACAAATTGACTTACACAACTGCCCTAATGTTACTATCTGTATGCAGGAAGAGACAAGTGCTGGTGCTGCAGCTGAAGCTGAAGCAAGCTCATCTGCACCAGTCAAGAAGAGAAATCCCAAGAAGAAGAAAACTCCCCAAAGAGGAAGAATCTTGTTGCCTCTAGTGCTCCACCTGCTAGAGTAGTTAGAAAGTTATCAGATTGGGTTGGTCTGTGATGTCAAAATGATGACAATTTGTATTATTTTGCTACTTGTAGATGGCCATTTGGACTTGTTAGATGTTGGCCATGGAAATGGGCTCCAGACCTGTGTATTTTGCTACTTGTATATGGCCATTTGGAGTTACCTACATGTTAACATTGCAAATTATATTATTGCCAGTTATGTGAAACAGTTATGTCAGTTATGTGAACAAGCTCATGTCAGTTATTTTATCAGCATTCATGTTGCCCTATTGTTTGCACACAGAGATTTGCGGAGATTGCACAACATATTATTTGCACACACCAATTGATTGCACAATATAGCCCTTGCATTCACACATCATTTGACATATTTCACACATCAGATTTCACACACCTAAGCACATAACAACACTTACATCATACAGAACATCGTTCATACCAGCCTTAACATTACAGCAACAAACAACACACAAAACAAGATCATCATGTACAAATTTGTGCGAGTTCTAGCCTTCTCAGACTCCAATTTAATCTTTAAGTCTGCACACTCTGTCTTCGACTGATTCAACGATTCGGAATTGGCTTGCAACTGCAACTCTTTTGCATCATTGAGGGCTGACAACTGAGATATATGATGCCTTTGATCTACTACAAGCTAACGCAAACTGTCACATGTCTCTCTAAGATAGTCGTATTCACCGGCGTGACAGTAGGCAACCATCTCCTCAACATATTCGTTTAGGAGATCTTCCCATATCCACAACGAACATCTACAACCCTACAAGAAGGAACCAGATTGGATTCCCAAAGAAAATCATACACACATATGCAGTAGAAATGGATTCTCACCTGCCCACGACACTGCAGCCTCCGCTGCCCTGGATTCCTTGGTGTGTTGGATGTATGCACCGCAACGGCATGCCCACAAGCACATTTCAGCTCTGGGATTGAAGGAGCCGCTGACTCGACGCTGCACCTGCTCGAAATTGTAGAGCGACCATCGCCACCGCTAAAGCTCACCTCCATTGCCTCCGCCACGTCCAGCCTCGTCACCGCCTTGAGCCATCTGCCGCGCCGGGAGAAGTTATTCATCGTCGTTGCCGTCGTATCCCTATCCCCAGCCGTCGGCGGCGGTGCGGTACTGATCGCCATTGACTTCCTCGTCGACGAGCTAGGGTTTGCAGAGGATGGGGAATGGGGAATGGGGAACGGAGATGGTTGAGCCGGACCGTGTCCGAGATGCCTTGTGTCATCTCCGGCAGGGGCACAAGCGTCCATACGAAAATACGTGAGAAGAAAAACGGCACGGACGGTGATTCAGACGTACATAATGGCGCAGTTCCAATTTCGAGAAATTCAGATGGCACCTAGCCGGTTTCATGAATTGTAATGGCAGATTTCCAAATAACTAAAGTTGCAATGGCATGGATCCAATTAACCCAAAAAATATGCTGGAGATGCACGTAAATTCTTCTTATGTAGACTGGAGATGCACGTACATTTTTTTTGGTATTTTTGCCACCTATAATAGCGTGTACGTATTTTTAAGTATGTTTTTCCTCAACTTTTTTCCGGGAAACAATCCGTACGTATTTTTCTTTCGTACGCACACAGAAGATAAAGGAGAGAGGATTAATTTTTTTAATAGATTCAATCACCCGATCTAATGGTGTAAAATAATGGATTCACTAATTTAAATAAAAATTAAGGGCTAGATGTTTGTGTCCTCTTCTCTCATCATAATTGTACACGTGGCGGCCTAAAAGCATTTGTAGGGTATCAAGAATTGTACATGTGACAGCCTGAGAGCATTTATAGAAAATTTAATGGACTTTTAGTATATAATAGATGATAAAAAAACAATATTTATTTATTAAAATAGTATATGTGGCATATTTTTTTGTGGTGGTGGTTCAACATATTTGTCTCATGTTGTATATATTATATAGGAATGCTACCCAAAACTATGTTTACCATTTTAAAATGACACATAATTTTTAATATATATTAAAATTTTTATGCACAACAAGCTTATGAATATTATAGTCACACAAAAAATTTCTATATTTCCAACAATAGGTAATCCACAAATTTCTACATATTCCATACACATTGAAGGGTAAAAGTGATATTTTTACACCTATTTAACGGTCAAATGACAGCAAAGGCATGTAAGGGATCCAATCAAAATTCAGGGGTATATAAAGAGAGTGAAGAAAATTGAGAGGCATGAAAGGGATCAGCTAAAATTTCAGAGGCATAGAAGGAATTTTCTTCAACGCTATCCATGTTTATATCCAAGTTTGTCTATTTCTTCTCATTGTATAGGTCGAATTTAAAATTGGTTTTTTGGAGTGCTAGATGTCACTACACTCTACATTGTCATTATTTAAAAAAATATAACTATATGTATTGAATTTGAAAGAAAAAGGTACATTCCCCTAAAGAATTAGAATCCATTCTGTCGGTGTTATGGATAAGGCATACCCCATAATCTTGGGTTGAGCTCGGCGGGACCCATCATATACCAAGTCTTATATAGAATCTTACCTCATATACAGAAGGTGTTTTACATAAGGAAGAAGAAACAAAGTTCTAGTTGGATACTACAAGGACCACTCGAATCGTATCCATATTTGTCTCCCTAGTTCTACTTGGACAAGGGGACATCTGTAAGTATAAATACAAGACACCCTAGGAGGAGAGGGGAGAATACACGCCACCAGACATCGAGACGAAGACAAGCACAAACCCAATCTGGAGCTACCTCCAATCTCGTTGAATTCATATTCGAGGAAGAAGACTATCCTGTCGTCGACTACGTGTTGAAGATCCATGTCACCAAGTCGACGACGACTAGATTAGGTTATCCCAAATATTATACTCGTGTGGTACTGATATATATTAGCAACGCCAGCTTCGGCCAACAGGAATAGGTCTATTACTTATCAGTTAAGGGGCCCGAACCTGTATAAAAATCTTTGTCTTCCGTCTCTTTTACCTCAGTCTCGCGTACACCGTGGTTTCAACGATCCCCATACTATACAAATACCGTGGTAGTGATCTACACCGCCGTCGACACATTCCTCTACACATTAGGTCATATTTTTTTAGAGTAAATTTTACTTTGGGTTACCTTTTATTACTTATGTTTTACTTTAGATCATCATTTAACCAATGTTTTCAGTTTGAATCGGTAATCTTACCTTTGTTTCACTTTGGAGCACCCTAACTCTCTTCTCAAGTATATGAATGATTTCGAGAATGATGGCTTCTACTTGTCAATGAACTCCCATAGCTATATTTAGATTGTGTTTTTCCCTCAACTTTCCCAACTCACCTCCCTCATTTTCCGCGCGCACGCTTTTCAAACTGCTAAACGGTGTGTGTTTTACAAAAAATTTTCTATAAGAAAGTTGTTTTAAAAAACATATTAATCCATTTTTTAAAAAAAAATAGCTAATACTTAATTAATCATGCAATAATACTGTTGACGAAAAATCCACGTCAGGCCGATGGTGCCAAATCTGATGTTGACGCGAACCGTGTCGAAACACACGAAGGCCTGAGAGATCTGCTTAACTCTAGTGCAGGTCCTAAAATATTGATGGAATGCGGACATACCAATAAATTTGATTCTGCAACTAACAAGATATATGAATTGATGATCAAATAGCCGATCGGCTAACAAGCCGATGGAGCGATACTACCCGATGTAGCGATGCCAGCCGATGTTGATAGGGTTTTGAGCAATCAGCTATATATCCGATGTAGATTCTGACACTTGGATAAATGATATAAAAACAATCAGACAAGCAGTAAGAACTTGTAATAATACAAGAATGTAATCCAATAGAAACCAATAGGCCAATAATGATATGATAGAACGAATGTTGATCCAAAGGTTAAAACATACATCGGCTGGAGATCCGATGTCGTTAAATCTAAATGATTAAATAATCAATGGAGCCTTTGCTATCATCGGCTAAAACCAACTTGTATATAATCCTTATAAGCTGATGCAACACTGTCCAGATAACTCATCGGCTGAAACCCCGATGAAACCCTTATTGACAATCAAAGGCAGGTTAGCTTTTATGATTCTAAGCATAACTTAGTAGGTCAAACCCAATTGATGCAGCATTAAGTATGAAAAAAAGTATAAAGTCTAAACAATCAAGTCTTTGATTGATTTTCAGGGTGGTCATGTGTTAAATTTAACCAAGACAGTAAAACCATCAAAGAGAAATTTAACGCATCAGATAAGATCGGCTAACCCTCCGATGAAACATTAGCATGAACCTATCGGCTTAACAAGAATTAGATTATCAACAACAATCTAATGCTCAATGAGCCGATAAATCTGTTTAATGTGATAGATATAACAAATCTATCTAAAGCATCATTGTGATTGTAGATAAATATTGGCTAAGACAGAAGATCAGACCTAACCAATATAGTCTCAGCTAAACCGATGCGTCTCTAAACACAATGCTATTAAAGATAGAATCAAAATATCAAGTAAGCAAATATATCAAACGAACCAGAGTGATCAAAGAGGTCGAAGCGATGCAGCCTTGAACAACACCAATGTAGTTGATGCATTCACTAGGGCCGACGGAACGTAGGACTTACCCCTTCGCCGAAGATCGAAAGCCAATACAGTCCCGCGTCATGTGCCAAGTTCCGCCGGTGATAAATAAAAACCTCGAAAAAGAGGGTGGCGATGCGCCGAGAGTAGTTGTATTGATCGAGAGATCCCTTACAAAGACCGGGTATACATATTTATACCTTCAGGCCAATATAAGTCCTAATTAGACACGACACAAACTTTTCTAAAGATAAAAAGGAAAAACATAAGTCCTGATCGGACACTAAACATACTTTCCTAAAAATAAAAGGAAACTAACTGACTCTGCCTAATTAATAGATAATTTGCTATACTGCATCCTCTTCAAACTTGGCATCTTCTGGATAAGCTTTCTTTAATTGATTAATTTCCTTAACTGAATCCACTAAGAATCCAACTGCTGGCGACTGATAATTCCCATCGGTCAATTCCAGGACTCTGAAGTCAATACTAACTCCTAAGCCGATGACGATTTCGGGGTTTACTAAATTTCGATGATAATAAATATGTGCTTCATTTTGTGTACCAGAGAGGAGGGGTTCCCAACCCCTCCTCCCGAACACACCCTTAGACTATTGCTTTGACATATGACAAGTTGATGCAGATGGATAAAATTGTTAAGAATGGTCCGAAGTACCAAAAAGGTAAATTTACCTGGTTCAAAGCAAAAACATTTATTAAAGGGTAATCCAAAACGAAACAATGATAATAAAAGGTGGTCCAAAGTAAAATTTACTCTATTTTTTTAATTGTAATAAGTCAACTTGTCGTCTCTTATCTTTACGTCGAGTTTAATTGGTATCCATAAACCGCAATACCAGAAATTTTCACCCTTCATCTTTGCAAAACCGTTCAATTTAGGTCTCATAGTAGTATGGATAGATGTTTTCGCTAACGTGGCATCCAGTTAAAAAAATGAGGGACCCACATCTAAGTGAGCCCATGTGTTAATCGGGCCCACATGTTAGGGCTTTCTTCTTCCTCTCCTCTATCCCCATCTCTCTCCCTGATCTCCACCTATCCCCTCTTTTCCATGGGTCCCGCATGCATTTTTTTCTAACTAGGATGCCACATCAGCAAAAACACCTATCCGTACTGCTATTGGGATCTAAGTTCAATGGTTTTGCAAAGATGGAGGGTGAAGATTTCTGCTATTGCAGTTTAGGATATCAATTAAACTTACGTAAAGATGAGGGATGGTAGGTGGACTTATTCCTTTTTTATTTTGTGACGGCTCACACCATGTCTACTTCCACAGCCCAAGCCCACGGGAGGCCCAGCCCAACTCCCTCTCGCCGCCTTCCCCCTCGGCCGGCCATGACAGGAAGCTTCGCACACTTCCACACCCAATTCCTTCTCCCTTTCCTCCTCTTCTTCTTCCTCCTCCAATCCCATCGCCGATCCGATCCCCAAAACCCGCAGCCCTCTTCCTCCCGCAGAGATCCATCCTCCAGCCGCCGCGGCGCGAGATTCAGATTTGGTTTTTTGGTTCAGGAAGGGAGGAGGAGGAGGAGGAAGATGGGGGCGTGGATGTCGCGGGTGTGGTTCTTGATGTTCCCGGCGAAGGAGTACAAGATCGTCGTCGTGGGGCTCGACAACGCCGGCAAGACCACCACGCTCTACAAGCTCCACCTCGGGGAGGCCGTCACCGCCGCACCCACCATCGGCAGCAACGTCGAGGAGGTCGTCTTCAAGAACATCCGATTCGAGGTCTCACCTCCCTCTCTCCCGCCCTCTTCGCTTTCTTCTCTCTTGGCAAGTTCAGGCCCCGCCTGATCTAAGGACAGCGTAGGTGTCGCCGCCGGTAGGTAGGTAGGCTGGCCGATCTGCTGCTTGCTTGTCCAGTGGTGGTTAGCGCCGAATCATGTAGGACGCAGTAATTACGGTCAAGACGTGATTTTCTGTGATAAGAATTAGGCTCAAGAGGTAGAGGGAAAGGAAGAGGAAAGAAAAGTTATTTCTTGATGTAACCTGTAGGTTGTTTTTTTTTTGGAGAATTGATTATCCTGGATTAACATAGCGTTTGTCGCTCAATCCACCTTTCGATTAATTAAGGAGAACTAGTGAGGTAGAGAGTGGATAAGAGTTCGTTGTTGTAAGGCCTATCCGATAGTTGTGGTTTGCTCCATCGAGCCTAGTAGTAGTCCATCAAGACAAACTGTAAAAAAAAAGAAACATCCTTGCTACCGTTTCATCATGGCTCTTTATTTATGTGTTTTAAAGGACTGGATTCACGATGTAAAAACCGTGTTCATCTCTACTTGTAGATCCAATCATGTTGAGTGTTACCAATGAGCAAAAAGTTCATCCTTTTACCTTTCATGTATAATGTAGAAATCGGCTGAACATAGTCTCTGCACTAGCCCATGCAGCAGCATGTCTTTCTGGAATTGGGTGGCTCAGCCAATAACCCTGTTTTTTTTTTTAGATAATGAGGCTAGTAACCCCGTTGGGCCAATAGGAAAATTAGGCTTGTCATATATGCTTTGAGATATGAAACATGGATAATAGGACCAATAGGAAAATCATGGTTAAAACGTGATTTTTTTAATGATAAGAATTAGGCTCAAAGAGGTAGAGGGAAAGGAAGAAAAATGATTCTGTCTTGATAATCCCTAGGTTGTTTTGATATACTTGATTAGCCTGGATCAAGATAGCTTTTGTCACTCAATCCACCACTGAATTTGTTAAGGACAGCCAGTGAGGTAAATAGCAGATGAGAATTGTGTGTTGTAACTGCAGTTTGCTTCATCTAGTCTAGTGGTATTCCATCAAGACAAACTGTAATTCCTTTTTGCCGTTTCATCATTGCTCTTTTTCTTGTATTGTTAAGGACTGGATTCACCCTGTAAAAACCATGTTCATCTTGAGTGTTATCAATGAGCAAAAGTTCATCCTTCTACATTTCATAGAATATAGAGATCGGCTCAACATAGTACTCTACACTACCCAAGTAGCAGCATGTCATCTCTCAAGGACAACAAGCCAATAACCCTGTTGGACCAATAAAAAAAAAAGGGCTTGTCATATACACTTACACTGGGAGTGAAGTCATTGTGGATTCCAAACTTACACTGGGACAAACTATCTTTCTAAAAGGACTGCAGTCCTATAAGAAGGAGCTAAGCACTATCATGGTCCATCTAAGACAAAGTAACAAACAATTCAAAAAATTGATATTTGTCATTGTCAATAAAATGTTGCCTGGTACTTTTTTGTAATAATTGTTGTAAGGAATGGCATGCTGCATTCACATTTTTTTTCTGGGTTCAGACTTTGTTGTCGCCTTTATTGTGTGCTACAACCATGAATTTTCATAGAGTAGTATTCCTGGCTCCAGGTAGGTGTAACCAGATAGATCAAAGATATACCTTTCTTTAAAGAAGAGAGAACTCTGTATGCAATTAATCGATGGTGTAGTTTAGTAACCAGTTGAGTGCCAACACAGGAAGCTATTGAAATGTATCCCTTGCTTTAAGAGTTTGCATGCTATTGTTGATACATTTCAGCTTTGTAAGTTTGTATGTACATTTTTGTTCTTCCATAGTCTGGTTTCCATCACAAATTCACCGTACATGTTGCTGTATTTGTACAGCAAAGCCACATTATAACTCTTCTTTTGCCTGCACAGTATACCGGCACAAACACTATAATGTTTGCATTTCCATGTTTTCTTGATAAGGCTTATAATACCTCAGATGCTACTGTAGGATTTCTCAAAAGAAAAGGTAACTGCTTAGTGTTTTCAGGCTTTTAGAGTGTGTTTGGTTCCTAGCCATACTTTGCCACCATTTGCCAACAAATATTGCCACACTTGCCTAAGTTGTGGCGATCAAATTCTTGGCCACATCTTAGCAAAGCCTAAGAGAATCTTGCCACACTTTTCTAAGTCAATGACGTGTGGGGTCCAGTTTGTTGGAAAAGAATCTTGCTACAACTGTGACTACAACCAAACAACTGCTAATGTGGCCAAACCTTCCTAACCTTAGGTGTGGCAAAGTGTGGCTGGCAACCAAACACACCATGATATTCACCCAAATACCCAATACTTGTCAGAAATCCCAGAGACATGAAATTCACTTTTTTCCTGGAACAATCTTCCGTGGCTTGCTTAAATCCTGATTCATTTTTTTTTATGCCACATAATTTATTTACCATATTGACAATCTTCTGGGACATTTTTGCCACGCCAGTGTTATTGATACTGAAATTCTTCCTTAATGAACCAGGTGTGGGATTTAGGAGGACAAGAGAGTCTACGGACTTCGTGGGCAACATACTACAGAGGAACCCATGCTGTCATCGTTGTAATTGACAGCACAGACCGTGCTCGGATCAACATAATCAAGGATGAGCTCTTCCGGCTGCTTCAGCATGGGGACCTCGAGGGCGCAGTCGTCCTCGTGTTCGCGAACAAGCAGGATCTCAAGGACGCCATGTCACCAGCTGAGATCACCGACGCTCTCTCCCTCCACAGCATAAAGAACCACGACTGGCACATACAGGCCTCGTGCGCGATCACCGGCGAGGGCCTCTACGATGGTCTCGGCTGGATAGCTCAGAAAGTCGCCGGCAAGGCCACAACAAGCTAACGAACATCGCCTGTATTTCCATGGATTTGTTGGAGCTGGCAGGTTGTGTTTGCTGCTGCTGCTGCTGCTACCACTTCAGTGTTTATTTGTGTCTCACATGTCTGAAAAAACCATATCTGTATTCCCCAGCAATCTGAATATAAAAGATAAAATTTGTGCGCAATCAACTACAAGTTGCTCCATTTTTTTCTCATGTTCTCTGATGATATACACATATCATTTCCGTATGCGCAATTCTCTCATTATTCAAGAGTTTTGATATTTCTGCATATACTCCTTAAAAGTTCATATAAAGTGAGCTGCATTTCTTTTAGTGCGGCGACGTCACCTCCAGGTGGTACTGGTACTAACTTGTTTTTTTGTCCTGGCCACTTTGGATTTGCAGGATGCAGAATTGCAAATGCTGGCCGAGCAAGCAAGCAAAGCAGAATGGAGGCAGTGCTTAGCCTAGCTTGCTCACTGATGCCGGGAGCGTGCGACGCAGGCGATGTCACGTTGCTGCACGCATTGCTTTTGTTTGCAGTACAAACGAATGCAGCTGCCGATGGTTGCCTCTGATAAGATGCCACTATCAGAATTGATGATGGCAATAGCATGTGTGTAATGCTCCCAGGTTGTCCAGCTTATTCGCAAACTCTTCTACGGTTTTCTTTTCCTATTACCCGAAAGACGCGCACATACACCTACCATACACGCACGAATTCACTATCACATGTCTTCTAACACATACTTCAAAAGATGAAGGTTAATGACAAATCTTTAATCTCGTTAAATCTCTATTGAGAACATATCTGTGTGTGTGAGATTGTGGGCATCGGAATTTAAACTAGAGAGTGGAATCATACAGTGCTTCTCCAAACTTTCTTTTTTAAGATAATGTACTTCTCCAAACTGTTTCGTTTTCAACTAATTGTGTTGAGTTAATTTATGTAAGACACGTCTATGAGAATTTTAGCGACTAGCGGCGACGTATATATATATATACACAGATCGGACGGTCAAAAACGGCCTAATGAAACGCTGTGCACGGCAGAGGATCTGTTTCCTTCTCACCAGGTGCTGTACAGAAATTACTATTCGATGATAGCTTCATTTGCACCTATATATGTCCAAATGATAGTATGTCACATTATTTAAAACAATGGAAGTGTTTCTATTGAACACTCCATCGGTTCACAATTGTAGTAAGACAGTTGACAAAAGAATGACTCTAAGACTAAGAACATTGGTTAAAAAAAAAAAGAAAATGCCGATGCCATGCCATGAGAGACATTTTCATAGAAATTGTGGTGGCAAAATTTAAGGCAAAAATACCGGAGAGAATGAATCTATTTATGGAATAGAATTTAATTAGGGTTAGTTTTTCAGAGGGGGACAAAATGAAACTCATTAATAATTTTGCCACAGAAACTTCAACAGTACTATAATTTTATAGTTCTCTCTCATTTCAGCCGCGGTAATCCAAATTAAATCTCAATAGATAGATAGTACCATTTGATTTATAATAAAACTAAACTATGGTATTATATCCAGATGGTTCAGACAAAGTTGGTACAGTTCAACTTAATGAAACTAGGAAATAAACTATGATACTATAACTTCGAGATAGTTCACACGGACTTGGAGCGAACTACCTAGGAATATACTTGAGACTTGAGAGTGAACAAAGCTTTGTCTTACTAGTGGGATTATAGTTAGTTACGCGATTATTTTGGACGACACTGATTAATTATACTGGTATTAAGTTGACACAAGATTGAATAAAAACTCACTTCATGTAGAGAATGTTAAAATATCTAACCATGCTGCCTGGGTCTTTCCGCCAGCTGACCAATTAAAGAAGGAAACATCAATAAACCAAAGCCCATTAGAGATGGACAGCTCTTGTCCATATATATTCCAATTAGCCATCAACATAATTAACTAGTATGAACCTTAAAAACGTAATTAAACACTTTGATTCCTTATTCCCACCACAACCAAGATGCCCTCTCCATGCCATTTGGTCTCTTCTTCCTCCTTGCAAATTGCATGACCCTCTCTCTCTCTCTCTCTCTCTCCACTTCTCTTTATAAACTTCCACTCCCATAACTTTTTTTTGCAACATACAAATTAATATACCATTATCTCTCTAGTCTTCACCTACAAATATACCCATCTCTCTCTCTCTCTCTCTCTCTCTCTACATCTCCATGGAGACCACCATACTTGTGCTGCTTCTTCCTCATGGCGGCATACGGCCGGCGGCAGCTGCAACGACGAAGCGAAGCTACGCGATGATGAGGAGGAGGTGTTGTTCGACGGTGAGGGCGATCATGGCGAGGCCGCAAGAGGCGCCGGCGCCGGCCAAGAAGACGGAGACGGCGGCGATGATGACGACGGTGACGAAGACGGCGGCGCCGGCGCCGGCGACGGTGTACCGGGACAACTGGTTCGACAAGCTCGCCATTGGTTACCTGTCCAGGAACCTTCAAGAAGCTTCTGGTTCGTGCCTATAATTTACTACATATGCCTGATGTATTATGTGCATGTACATGCAATCTTTCGGATGAATTAATGAATGATCAACCATGCATGCATATGATCTGTGTGTATTTATGCTGTTTTTGCCATGGTTGATTTGATTTTTGAGTGGAAGAAATAATAACATATATGGTGAATAAACCAAATGTTCTTGAGTTACTTTTATAACAATTGAATTATATGTGTATTCTTCGATCATTCTTTTCTTCTTATCGTTTGGTTATTAATACTCTTCTCGTCCATGTCGAACATAAATTCTTTGATTTTTCATTGCTCTGTTTGTTCTTTTCGTCGTTAGTTACTTACATGTTGCTTGCCCCGTGGGTGTCCTTGCATGCTTAGCTAGTGTCATATTATAATTGAATTAGCTCATGATTTATACATGCAAAAGAATAATTTATTTATTGAGTTGCTGATCATCACGTAAGCCTATGCATGTGAGACGTGTTGTGTTCTCTGGCCCAAGCATCGACGTACTATACGCACGTACCCCCCTTCGAGTACGGCCGTATTTGATAATTTGATTATTACCAGACAAACCTAGTGCTTAATTATTGACATATACACAACATCGATTAAAGTCAGTGACACAATTGGCAAAAGAAGAGAAAAAAAATCGTAGAAGACATACCACAACAGTAAAAATTACAGTTCGAAAAAGATACCAGAAGCTTCTTAATTAGGTGAATCGTCACATTTAGTAGCAGTAATACATATAACACATATTATTTGACGAATAAATTAAACGGAAGTGCTTGATCAGCAGCATATAAGCAAGCAACTACGAGAGGTCGACCGTTGATCCGTGAAAATGTGAGGTTCACATTCTAGGAATCTTTTAGTGCTTGAATCTAATCCTTTCGTTTGTTTTCCCGTGGACTTTTTACTTTGATCGAATAACTTATCTGAATAATTGGAAGGTCAAACATCACATGTACGTGCCCGGTTCCTCTTCTAGAAATTCAGCCACTTACTATAATCTGAATAATTTATTTTTTGAATTTTTTTAGACATTTATTTTTGGAACAATTTTGGGGGTTCTCTTCGATCGTCCCGCCTCCCTTTTCATGATTGCTAAGATAAGAAAAATTCCTCCTAAAATTATTCTTAAGAATCAAAATTTAAAATTCAAAATCGCTACCAAGCAGACGACAATTGAGAGTCCATAGAAGCACAAGCTACAAGCCTAGTACAACCAATAGAAATTACTACCAGTTATTTAGTACCCAAAAACAAATACAAACATCCTCCCTCCATTTCATATTATAAGTCGTTTGATTTTTTTTCTAGTCAAACTTTGTTAAGTTTGATCAAAATTATAGAAAAAATTAACATCTAAATTATCAAATTAGTTTCATTGAATCTAACATTGAATATATTTTAATAATATATTTATTTTGTGTTAAAAATACTACTATATTTTTTCTATAAATTTAATCAAACTTACTAAGAAAAAGTCACACGACTTATAATATGAAACGGAGGGAGTATAAAATTAAGTGGTTGTAAAGCCCCTTGTATCCCTACCATATACCCGTTCATCAACTGAAAATAACGCGCGCACACCATAATTATATTTACAGGCCTGTTTAGACTTCATTAACACTGTAGCATCCACTACATGTTTATTATCACCTGAGCCACCGTCACCTCCTTGGCTCTCTTACATGTTTAACAAAGTCATTCATATAGACAAACCTGAAAAGTTTCCAACAGGCACGGTTTTTTTTTTCTAGTATGGGTAATTAAGCATATAACAGAAACTTGAAAGGATACAAGAAACAGAAACATATGTTCACTAGTCCTGAGTTGTTTGGTGTTTGTTCAGGTGCAAATTAACTGCAAAGGTTGATTCCCTGAAAGGAACTTGTAGCACTTGCTGACTGACACGAACATGCATGCAATGTAATGCAGGGCTAAAGAATGAAAAGGATGGCTACGAGAGCCTGATAGATGCCGCCCTGGCCATCTCAAGAATCTTCAATCTAGATAAACAAAGCGAGATTGTGACCCAAGCTCTTGAAAGAGCACTTCCAAGCTACATCCTCACAATGGTAAGTACCATAATCCATGACAATTGGCAAGCATGTATAAATTATCGAAATTTTAAAAACCTAAACTTTTTTTTCTTTGAACAGGAAGTAAAATTCAGAATTTATTCTCTTTCCTTTTTGAGGAAAAATACAAAACTTCTGCTACATATATACATACATACATACATACATACATACACACACACACACATATATATATATGCACATTAAGTTCTCTGAAAAGGGAGGGAACTGTAGAAGTTTTCTTTTTTGACTTCTTACCTCAACTTTGATTGAGAATTCTGTCGGCAGATCAAGGTGATGATGCCACCTTCAAGATTTTCCAGGGAGTACTTTGCTGCGTTCACCACGATATTTTTTCCTTGGCTGGTTGGGCCGTGTGAGGTATGTATACACAGTTCCTCCTTTTGTTACTTCAGTTCAGAAAGGAGTAGCTGCCTGATACCTGATTAGTGCATCTTCACAAGAATGAATTCATGATTGTACTTCTGCTGAAGGTAGCTCTGTAGAATGAATTAATATGAAGCCACACGTTAATTTGAGAAATATTGCAACAGAAGATCTTACAATGCTGTCGAATGTAGGTTGCGACATATAATAATCTCTTTGTTTTCAGGACATTACATTGTTTAAAGTAGTTGTACGAAGCATTTGTGGTGCAAATATCATATAAAGTATGGAATAAATGCCCTTGTATGGATAACTTATCTTCTGAGTGATCATTCTGTCATTGAACAAAGGTTATGGAATCTGAAGTTGAAGGAAGGAAAGAGAAAAACGTGGTATATATCCCCAAATGCAGGTAATTCAATCATCATCAAGAAACTGTTCGCAAGTTTGACTAGGATGAACATTGAAAAAAAAATTTCTCCAACTGTTGGGTATCACGTAACATTGTCTAACGGTTTCCTGCTCCCAGCTCTTCACAGCCAGATTATGGAATCTTCAGGTCTGAAAGTAGTAACTTGATGATTTGCAATTAACAGCGTATAACTCTGCAGTCATCAATTAGTTCTGAATGAATTGTTGCAGTATGTCAATTCTTACTCAAGTAAATCCACTCATGAAAAACAATTGAAGAACTAAGCCTGGGGCACAAGTTGTAATGTCAATGTCGTAACTGTGGCAACTGACAGTCCTGCTCACACTCCACAAGCTGCCTATTACCCACATTAGACAAACTATCACGATTAACACTGGGTTAAGAAAAAAAAACAAAATCTGAAGTACAGATATATCAATAAATACTGAAGAACCACCTTAAAAATACATAAATACTGAAGAACAGGATTAAGATAGTGGTGTTGCTGTTTTTCTTTTTAATTTCCAATCTTATTTGTGGCAGATTTCTGGAAAGCACAAATTGTGTTGGTATGTGCACAAACCTTTGCAAGATTCCATGCCAGAAGTTCATCCAAGATTCACTTGGCATGAAGGTCTACATGTCTCCCAGTAAGCTTCCTCTGCTCTGATTCATCAGGGAGGCCTGAATATCAGTGGGTAAACACAACAGCTTAAATATAATATGGTAGAATAAGGTAAAATAATCAAACTCCATTCCTTTGCATGAAGTTGGCATGAAACTAATAATGGATTGTCATGTCAACATCATCTCAAAGTTGGAAATTTGTGTTGAAACCTGGTGTGCCTCTAACTTCTCAGGACATTGACCTAATTTTACTGTAGGAGAACATTATACTGACTGCCGCTAAAACATAATTGAACTCAAAATATCAACTTTATACTTTACAAACTTTATACTTTACACAGAATTAGAAAAATAAAATGGAATCAATGTAATAGGTCCGTAGACCACCAATTGTTTAGAGCTCTGAAAGGGAGTTTATGCAGCTTCGTATCATGGTTTTCATATGAGAAATACAGAACTTAATTTGACACATCAATAATATCATGACACCTCTACCCACCGACTATCTGAGGACTGTGCCCTTTTTGGGTATGGGAACCACTGGCTACCATTCAGGAAACAGAAAGGACTGAAGTGGGGCCAACATGTTTGCAGGTTATAAAGCAATCACAAGCAAGTTGTACAGAAGAAGAAAGGGCTAGCCCCTACTTGTCATTCTTAGTGGACAATGGCAAATAGCATGAACAAGTTGTGGAACAGTAGTGTCAAATCCAGCAATTCCACAATGTAGTGCTGTGAAATACAGTACAAGCACCTTCACATGGCAGTGAAGAGCCAGCATGTCTCGATGATCAGAGCAATATAGTTCAATTTCACTTATGAGAAGCACTAGTTTTGAATGTTAGTCTTCTATGGTGATACACTGAATATTTCAACATCAATCATTGTTTATTGGTCAAAAGATACTGATATTTTATGACATCACTCCACAGAATCAGATATCAACCTTTGTTGGAGTTTGCAAGGCACTCTCTCCTTTTTATCCTGTTCAAGTGGTTAGATCTAGGAGTAGCCAATGAATGTTATTTACTGCCAGTGCTACTAAATAGTCCTATACAGCTTATTTTCCCCCACTTTCTCCACTCTCGTATATTGCAAAGGACTATGCCTAAATATGACCAAAGCCCCTTTGTTTGGTGCCAGCAAACCAAATTAAGTTTTTCCAATACTAGGTCAATAAAAACGAGAATAAAGCAGAGTCCCTAAAGATAATAGTGAAATTATGTATCAAGAGAAATGTAACAGTATTACTGACATCAACTATATATTTACTCTTCAGATTTTGAAGACATGAGCTGTGAGATGATATTTGGACAGCAACCTCCTGAAGATGACCCTGCATTGAAGCAGCCATGCTTCCGGACTAAATGTAAGGAATTCTGCACTGAAGCACCTTCACAGATTCAATCAACACTCCTCTATATTCATACTTTTTACTTCATGTATATGCAGGCATCGCAAAGCAGAATCATGGTGTGAATTGCTCCATCTGATCTGAAAGAAATTATCAATAGATAGATTTCAAATCAGTTAAATGCCTTAAGCTCCATTTCCTTCATTCCTTTGGAAAATAACTAGCACCGTCATTGTTTTTTACCATGACACCCAGCATGTTTGGTACATAAACTCTTCATTGTAATCCAAAAGTAATAGAGGAAATGAAAGACAGCCATGCCCAACAGTAACCATTTTAAGGTACATCTGCTCTATATGTTTTTAAAAGAGGAACTGAAGAGCAATGAAAGCGGGCATGGAATTGCCGATTTCAAAAAATTCTAATGTTAATCAGAGAAATTAAATCGATGCACCCCTTGCAAAGACATGTTCTATTAGTTTGACTTTATAACTTCATGATATATAGCTCTATACTAGTACTGTATAATTGTAGAAAATTTCAGTTTAACACAAAAAGATGTGAGTGGAAACCAAGTACTATGTTATGGATGAAAACTATAATGCACGGATTCCTCTAAAAGAATTACTTGAAAACTCCAACTGATATAACTCTCAATCCACATTAGGGGAAATGTTTTATTTGTGACTAAGTGTTTTGAGGAAAATACAATTCTATATGTATATATGGTTGTCTATGCATTGTCTCATCCATCCAATGTGCTAAAAGATTTGAGCAGGGGTATTGAAATTATTATTGAAATTATTAGAGATGGTAATTTTGAAAGTTTGCATGGCTATCGACGCATATGGGATATATAGGATAGTGCCTAACTCATAAATATATGTCAGAAAACCATTCTCCACACTACATCAGGATATTTGGGGAAACTGAATGTATCTACATGTACTTCTAATGATCAGCTTGCATCTTGTACAAAGAATGCCAAAGCCAAAGATTGCAATGCCAGACCAGCAGGATTTTTAAGTTGGAAAAGAAAATAATTCAGCACCTCCAGAGAGGTCCATGGTTCTAGCAAATACCAAAAGAAAGTAGCTATCTCACATATTGATTCTGGAGATATCGGTACACCAATTATGACAGACTTGACCAAAAGTGTATAAAGTAACACAACTTTAACATATTGTAGAAAAAAAATAGTTGGGATCTACCACACTGATGAAACCACTTTTTGAGACCTAGAGCACTTACAGGATAAATTCACATAAAGAATTCAAATGTCACAACAAAATCATGATAGGGATAACCATTGCTACTGACAAGGGTATCGTGCACCACATTACTGTTCTTTGTCTCCTGATCCATGATCTGTTTTGATAGCTCTACTGGCTTTAGTTTATTCTCCACAAGATTTCCGCATTATTGTTCTTTGTCTCCTGATGCATGATCTGGTTTCATAGCTCTATTGGCTTTAGTTTATTCTCCGCAAGATTCAGAGAAAGTCCTGACTGAATGTGCTACATAACTATAGACTCCATTAGTATTGGCAGTTCAGTCCAACAAATGGTGCACGCAGAATTTAAGGACCATTGAGAGTGCAGGGTTTTTTTTCCTAGATTTCCCTAGTTCCTGAAATTCTAGAAAGAGTCCTGCATTCCAAATGGGGCCTAAAGTAAGGAAGGAACTGTATTCTAGGTTGTTAACAATGACAATAGCCTTTAATCCCAAGTAAGTTGGGCTAGGTTAGAGATAAAACCCAAGCCAAGCCACATCCCACGTGAATGTCACTACAAGTGCAAATCTAATGAAGTGCCAGGTTGTCCCAGTTTTATACCGTACAAGATAGCATATCTGAATTGTGATATTTTATTGTAAAAAGGAAAAACTAAGTTGGCTCAAGATTCATGCAAATCTCTGCAGTACTTTTTGCAAATTAGCTTATTGAAAGAACGATTTAACAAATAAGAAATGGGAGAAACACAACATTCCTAGCTGTTCATTTTTGCATTGTATTCAGCTAGGAACTTGTGGAGTGGTGGTGCCATTTTGCAAGTGATATACTTAGGATGGCACTTAGCTAATTTCCAACCTTATATACAATAATCAAGTCAAGGCCTCATTTGGCTTAAAAAAAATGTTAGAACCTCTGCAGAAATATCTTACTATATATTAATACTTTAAAAAATTGCAATCTTGAAAAGAAACCATGAACACAAAGGTATGGTATTGGTACCAATAAGACCAACTTGAAAGCCCCCAACTTTCCCACATCAAATTCTTTTTTGCAACATTACAGATTCCTCAAAGAAACATCTAAATGCCAAGAAAAGTAAATGACAGAAATGCAAAACATCTAAGAGAATAATATCAAACCATGCATAAAATTGAGAAATAATGTGGCTTAATCATATTTAAGTCATACCTTCTACATGTATTGCAATTTGCAAGCTTTAGACAGTTAGACACCTTCCATCCAGCTGCAGCCTGGTCTTAAGTCCAATCCTCTTGTCATTGATACTCTTAGGAGATTGTCAGCGTCATCCCTTCTCCCAAGCAAGACATAAATATCAGCAAGCATCTTAGAGTTGGCCCTATTTTCTGGATCAAGAGATAAGAGATGTTTGGCTGCTGCTTCTCCGATCACCAAATCTCCACATGGACGGGAAGCGCTTAGCAGCGTCCCCCACAATATTGTATTGTTGATGTGTTCATAGTTATTATATTTTATAAGGTGGTATGCATCAGTCAAACGTCCTGCACGGCAGAGCATATCAACAACACACGAAATATGCTCAATTTCTGGTTTTAGGCCACACTTCTCTTGCATGCACTTGATCAGTTCAATTCCTTCCTCAACAAGACCTGTGTTTTTGCATGCGGACAATATAGCAAGAAAAGTGTAGTGGTTTGGTTCTGTTGCTGTTTTCTTCATCATCTCATAAAGCTTAACAACTTCATTACCATGTCCATTCCATGCATATACCTGCATCATAGACGTCCAAGAGATTACATCCTTGTCCGCAATCCTGTTAAAGACTTCAATTGAATGCCTAAGGCTCCCGCATCGACCATACATGCTAATAAGTGAGTTAGCAATTGCCTTTTCATTCAGGAAACCTCTTCTGATAATCTGAGCGTGTGCTTCCAGCCCTGTTTTCAGTGATGGAATTGATGAGATCATAGGTAGGATCTCCAAGTATGTAATAGCATCCGGATCAACGCCTATCTTCTGCATTTCTACTACAAATCCAACTGCCTTTTCCACTAGTCCAAGCTCTCCACACCCTTTGATCATAGCATTCCATGCAATTACATCACCTCTAACTTCTGCAACCCCATTTAGAAGACTGACTGAAGAATCTAACATTCCACACTTTGCATACATATATATTAACGCTGTTACCACAGAGGGATCTCTCTTGAATTCAAAGCCATTGCAGCACACATAGTTCTCTTCAACCCATTTTCCTTCTCTCCACTCCCCCAACTCAGCGCAGCCCATAATCACATTGAGCAAAATAGACCTAGTGACCAAAACAGTCGAATTCAACACCATCCAACGGAATAGCTTAAGAGCTGAACCCGGTCGTCCATTCCGAACAAGCCCACCAATCATCGCACTCCAAGTGACAGAATCTTTCACCGCCATCTGAAGGAACAACATCACAGCCTCTCTCAAACAGCCAAACTCGACATACAGATGCAGGAGAGCATTGGAAACAAAGAGATTAAGCTGGAATCCATGCTTGATTACAATGGCGTGCATCATACCACGGCCCTCCCAAGAACCAAAACCTGCATAACCAGAAACCAGGCTCACAAGTGTCGCCTCAGTCGGGAGCACACCATCCACAGACCTCATCCTCATAAACAGCTCAACGGCCTCGTGCAGATGTCCTTCACGGGCGTAGCCAGCAATCACCGTGTTCCACGCCACAGCATCCCGCCGAGGCATTTCATCGAACACCTTACGAGCAGCACAAATATCCATTGCTTCAGCGTACATCCCGATCAGTGCCGTCGCGACGAGGAGGTCGGACACGAACCCCTTCGCAGCGGCCTCCGCCCCGATACGCCGGCCAACCTCGAACTCGGACGCGCGCGCGCACGCCGCCACGGCGAGGTGGTACGTGTGGCGGTCGGGCGGGCACGACGCCGCCGCCGCCATCTCCCCGAAGACTCCCACCGCCATCCGCGGGAGGCCGTGCGCAAGGTAACCACGGAGCATGGCATTGTATAGGAGCGCCTTCTGCGGCGGCGCGGAGGCGGCGGAGGGGGAGGGGGCCGTCGCGGTTGCCGCGTCGAACACCTTGCGGGCGGCGCCGGCGTCCCCGAGGCGGAAGTAGCGGGAGACGAGGAGGGACGCGACGTAGCCGTTCGAGGCGAGTCCTGATACGACGGCGAGCGCGTGGGGCCTGCGGTGGTCGGCGGCGGCGTGGCGGGCGAGGTCGCGGCCGGAGATGGCGAGGGCTAGGGCTTCCTTCAGCGCCTGGTACCGGAATCCCGCGGCGGACATCCACGTCGGCTCCGCTATTCCTCCTCCTCCTCCTCGCCGGATTGCCCCGGCAGCTCGCCGGCGAGCAGCACCGGGCGGCGGCCGTCGTGGGGGTTCTCGCGGCGAGGGCGCGATGCATTGGGCGGCGCGGAGGCGGAGGTGGGAGGAAGGGGACGATACTGGGCCGACGTAGAGAAGTGGGCCGTGCGCGCGTGGCCCATCGAAAAAGCATGGAAGGCCCTACGTCATCATGGCCCAGCAACGTAGGAAATGAAGCAAAATTGAGAAGTCGAGATATAGGTGCGACCGTGCGAACATAAGGTGGGGTGAAAAATAAATAGCATATACAAAGAACTTTAGTTTTCATGTTTATGTAGATTTTGTTCCTTATATTGGTAATGATCTACACCAAAGCATAAACTTTAATCTTTCTTATAGCATTCTTTGCTTCTGTGGAGGAAAAAAGATTGACATACAAGTACTTCTTGTGTGATGGAAAGATTAGAAAAAAAATCAACATTTGACAAGTAGATTATCCTTCTTTTATATTTTATATTTACTTCATCCATCATAAAATATAACGACTTGGGGCTGGATTAGATACATTAGTACGATAATATGTCTAATCCAATGCTAGCTAGATTGGTATATTTTGGGACAGAGGAAATATATTTTTTCTTACTGCGGCCCTGTTCTAAACTCATAAAACTTTGGATAAAAGATAAAGATTATCATGGCACGTTTTTCAAATTTTTAAACGGTGCGTTTTATGCGAAAATTTTTAATATGAAAGTTGCTCTAAAATGTCAGATTAATCCATTTTTCAAGTTTGTAATAATTAAAACTCACTTAATCGCACGTTAATGTTATCTCGTTTTACGTGAAACATTTTATCTTTTATCTTTATCTTCATCATCTTCAGGAGATTCAGGCCCTGTTCTTTTCTTCTAAAACAGTGCGGATAAAAGATAAAGTTTCGTGGCACGCTTTTCAATCTCTCAAACGGTACGTTTCGTGCAAAAAAATTTTAATATGAAAGTTGCTCTAAAATATCAGATTAATCTATTTTTTAAGTTTGTAATAATTAAAACTCAATTAATCGCACGTTATTGCCATCTTATTTTACGTGAAACACTTTATCTTCATCTTTATCTTTATTTGTAGTACTTTCAAACAGGGCCTGAATCAGACCTTCGTCCAGCTAGCCTTGCAGGCTCCGGTAAGGACATTAGGTGATCGACTAGCTGATAGCAAAACTCTCAGCTCTGTAGCCTGTACTCCCTGTATCACTGCTTCAACTCCTCTTTTGTCACAGATGCTCCATTTACATTTACGCGCGAGGCTCCAAACATATAGGGGCGCTAGCTAGTACGTACTGCAACGATCGATGTGGTTGGTGGCCACGCCAAAAAGCCAAAAGAATCGTCGTCACTGGTCTCATCATTTCCATGGCGTCCACGCCGCCGGCCGGCCACGCCATTATATCCAATCATCATTCGTTCACGCGCAGTACACGTACACTGCCTAGACGATGAACACTGCCTGTATTTCCTGACTACCACTGGGGCTAACATTTACGCCTATCTACAGTTTTGAGCATGTATGCAAACAGAGATTGTTCCTCGATAGATGATATTGCTTCAGCTCCCAGCATTTAAGGGCTCTGTTAGAACGAAGGAAGAGTGAACGAATTCTAGAGGAGTTGAACTGAATCGAATCCACATAAGTAAAATTCCTATGCATGAAGTCACATTTGGAGCAATCCTGATTGATGCCTCAAAATTCCTTTGAATATACTATGGAGTGAGATCACTTAATTAGACTTTGTTCAGTTTGAAGGGGATTGAAGGGAATTGGAGGAGATTGAGAAGGAAATAATTCCATATCATAACATGTGTGGAATAAATTTCTTCTAATCCCTCGTTATTGGGAATTAACAAAACAAAGCCTTATAGAGATTTTGGAGAAAAACAGACAAAAGGTCTTACCTCCCGCGTACTATTCGAACAAGTATTTTTGGGACATTCATGTGTTTCTAATTTCAATAGAAATTTGAAAGGTGAGACGCCATAATTTTGTGTGTGTGTTTTCATGTTTCTATATTTCGAAGCTTTCTAGCTCAAGATCTACCAGCTCTCTTTTTTCATGTTTCTGTTTATTTTTCATGTTTCTGTATTTATGGTATATCCCAGGTGATTTCGAAATTATTCAGTTACTGCGTATGTACTGCAATATATGTTCATCATATCGTTCCTCCTCTCATCAATACCGTGCCGTTGATCGCCCTAACGCAAATTTTGTTCCGATCTGTAGTGCCGGACCCAGCTTCAATTCCCTGCCCAGCGCCCGCCAGTAAATAGCTCCGACGTTCTGTGTGTCCCGCTGTAATGTTCTTCGTCCCAGGTGATTTCGATCTGATTTCTACTGTAATGTCCCTCTTCTTATCAGTACCATGCTGTTCATCGCCTTAATGCAAAATTTGTTTTCATCTGTAGTATTGGACCCAGCATCAATCCCCTGCTCATGATCAGTAAAATACTAAATACGGTGTAACTCCAACGTTCTGTGTTCCAGCTGTAACTGTTACTCCTTTGATCCTAAAATAGAAAATTAGAAAAATAGAGTAAATTTTACAAAACTATACGTACTTTTAATCAAATTATCACAAAACTATAAATTTAAGGTGATATATCACAAAACTGTAGGTTTAAGATTAAGTATCATAAAACTACATATTAATAATAAAATTATCACAAAACTATAGATTTTGGTATTTAAATCCTTAGCACTAATGTTATGGTTGAGTTATATACATTCAAGTTTTGTAATTAAATTGACGCTAAATATGTAGTTTTGTGATAATTTTGTTACTAAATCTGTAGTTTTATGATACTCCACTTTAAATGTGTAGTTTTCTAATAAGTTTTTTAATAAATTTGATGTTAAATATATAGTTTTATGATAATTTGATACGTGTGTGTAGTTTTGTCAAATTTACTCTCTAAAATAATATAAGAAATTATAGAGTTATGTTATGGGCATTGAGGAAAGGTGTTAAATTAAGTAAAGAATCGTTGTGGTTGAGACTAGAAAGGATGTGAAGGAATTAAATGAGAAATGGTGAGGGAGGAGTTGATATATTATCAAATAAATTTTAAACGCTAGCTAGCTTCTTATCGTTTGCCTTTCAGCTTAAAAGCTGCTGTCAAATTTTAATTTTAATTTTATAACTGATTTTGAAGTATTTTTTTTCATCATAGTTCATTTTTTATTATTCAGATCACAAAAAACGTAAATATAAAATTTTATCCATAAAATATCTTTTTTCTTTAAACGTATGTCTTTCTATGACTTATGCTTATCAACTGTAAATCAAACGATTAAATCATCACTATAGCTATTATTGAAAGAAGGGCTCATATAGACTAGATCAGAATCCTCTGTCTTCAAAGCCACGTGATTTTATCATTAACACGTGAGTCTAATAAACCTTGGATCCACATGTCAGTGATGAAGGCACGGTGCCTTAAGAAAATAGAGGATCTCAATCCACATGGACTGCCATGCGTATAATTTACTGTGCTTAGCTGTTAGAAATCGAGAGATTGAGACAAAAAGGTAGAGAGCTAAATAGTGAGACTTGTTCAATCTTTTCATTGATCAAATCTCTCCTTATATAGGGAGATTTTTAGCCAACTAATTGTGGCTGTTACAAATACATAAAACATCATCAATCCATATGAATAGGGGTGATTTAGTGCCTTGTTTATGGGCTGATTAATGCCTTTGCATGAAGGCACATTATGGGCTGCTATTAGGCTAGTTTAATCCCTTGCATGAAGTTGTAATGAGGGGAATTAACCATGGCCATTTGCTGCCTTGACTTGATCAAATATGTCTTGTAACGCTCCCCCTTTTGATCGAGTCCTTCTTGAGATCAATGTGTTCTTTAATTCCTTCGAAAAACTCTGTGGAAAAAAAATAGGAATAATTTGTCTGTTGATTGCTCTAACATGAACCTGTAAGATTTAAGGAGCAATCGATGTCTGGTTTTATCTCTAGAAAAACCCTTGTGGGAAAACATGAGATAAGACATATGCTTGCATTAGATATTATCTCATTAAAAACTTTGTATGAGAAAAACCTACTGGTAAAAACTCATAAAAGAAAAGAGTACAATATGAAGCGTTTAACAAGGTTCATCATTCAAAGATTCTCCCCCTGAAACTTGCAAGTCTCTGAGCCGTCTCATACCAATTCCCTTAACACATTTCTCGAATGAGTAAGCTGGTAGGGACTTGGTAAAAAGATCTGCCAGATTATCACAAGACTTTGTTTGTAAGATGTTTATTTCTCCACTTTGCTGAAGCTCATGGGGATAAAACAACTTAGGAGCAATATGTTTGGTGATGTTGCTCTTGATGTAATCTGTTTGCATCTGCGTAATACAAGCAGCATTATCCTCGTAGATAATGGTAGGTGATTCTGAGAAACCAATACCACAAGATTGTTCAATGTGGTTTATCATTCTGCGGAGCCATACGCATTCACGTGATGCCTCAAATAGTGCGATGATCTCGGAATGATTTGTGGAGGTAGCCACTAATGTTTGTTTAGATGACTTCCATGATATGGCAGTTCCTCCATGAAGGAACACAAAACCTGTCTGTGATCTGGCATTGTGGGGATCAGACATATAGCCAGCATCAGTGTATCCAACTAAGCTAGGATCATTAGTTCTCTGGAAGAATAAGCCAAGATCCTTAGTACCATTCAGGTACCTGAGGATTTGTTTTCCTCCAGTCCAATGACGCTTAGTTGGGGCAGCACTGTGTCTTGCCAATAGATTTACTGCAAATGCAATGTCAGGCCTGATACTATTTGCAAGGTACATGAGTGCTCCGATGAGACTAAGATAGGGATATTCTTGTCCTAATATCTCTTCTTCCTCCTCCCGTGGTCAGAAAATGTCCTTTTCTTTATCGAGAGATCGAACAACCATGGGGGTTTTATTTGGGTATGTTTTGTCCATATTGAATTTCTCCAATAATTTTTGGACATAGACAGATTGATGCACTAAAATTCCCGAGTGAAGGTGCTCGATTTGCAAACCTAAGCAAAATCTGGTTTTACCCAAATCCTTCATCTCAAACTCCGTCTTAAGATGGTTGCGTGCTTCATCAATATCTTGTGTGTTACCAATAATATTCAAATCATCCACATATACTGATATGATGCAAAATCCTGTGGAGGATCTTTTGATAAAAATGCATAGGCAATCATCATTATTTGAATAACCCTTCTGCAGAAGGTACTCGCTCAGTCGGTTGTACCACATTCTACCTGACTGTTTCAGACCATAGAGTGATCTTTTGAGCTTTACACAATACATATTGCGATTTGTGCTATCATTCGGTATAGAGATCCCATCAGGGACCCTCATATATATCTCCGAATCTAGTGACCCATATAAATATGCTGTCACGACATCCATCAACTGCATAGATAGACGCTTTTGAGTTGCCAGTGATATTAAGTATCAGAACGAAATTCCACTCATGACTGGAGAATATGTTTCATTGAAATCAATGCCGGGTCTCTGCGTGAACCCTTGTGCTACAAGCCTCACCTTATATCTCACCACCTCATTGTTCTCATTCCTCTTCCGGATAAAAACCCATTTGAAACCTACAGGGAAGGTTTTTAGAGGTATAGGTATTACTGATGAGAATACCTCTCTTTTATTGAGGGAGGCTAACTCTATTTCAATTGCTTCTTTCCATTTGTTCCAGTCCGAGCGCTTCTTGCACTCTACCATGGATTTTGGATCTGCATCATTTTGGATGGTATCTGCAATTGATGAGGCAACAATTGTAGTCTTACGGTTAAATGATTCTCCAGACTCAACATAGTTTGTGGAAATTTCATGTACCCTAGTTGTCGGTTCAGTATTTCCCAATATGACCGCGTCGGGGTGTCCCAATGTCCCATCATCAGAAATTAAGTGCACTGTTGATGTGGGAAGTGGGTTGGATAAATCCACTTGGTGTCTCTCAACTTGAGGTTGAGTTTCATTTACTGTGTCAGAGGATTCTTTCCTCTGTTTCCTCGTGCGCTTGCGAGGATTTGCCGTACTTCTCCCACTCTCTTTTGAGGAAGGGTGTTGAATAGTTTTGTTTGGTACCTCTATTCTTTCTGGCACATTCCTTGCGGGAATGTATGATTTTGTGACACTTTTACTCACAGTAAATGAGTCTTGTAAATTGTTTGCAGCAACCTGCAAATCAATGATCCTTTGAATTTGAAGTTCAGATTCTGTGGTACGAGGATCCTCCTTTAGGGTGTCAAATGCATCCCAATTTATTTCCGGGCATTCAGTGTGATACTTGAATTCTCCCCCTAATGCCGGGAAATGTTCTTCATTGAAGATACAATCAGCGTACCGGGCTGTGAGCAAATCCCCTGTAAGGGGTTTCAGGTATTTAATGATCGACGGAGATAGATACCCCACGTAGATCCCTATTTTCCTGTGAGGGCCCATGGATGTACGCTTTGGTGGTGAGATCGGTACGTATACAGCGCAACCGAATTTCCGCAGATGGGAAATACAAGGAGGATCACCACGAACTAATTGCAGCGGGGAAACTGTATGGTATGCAGTTGAACGCAATTGTATTAAGTCACCAGCATGTAAGACTGCGTGACCCCAACAAGAGGTTGGTAGGTTACAATTTTGCAATAGTGGTCTGGCAATAAGCTTTATTCTTTTGATAAGAGATTCAGCTAAATCATTCTGTGTGTGAACATATGGGACAGAATGTTGAACTTCAATTCCTAAAGCCATGCAATAGTCATTGAAAGCTTTGGAAGAAAATTCTGCAGCATTGTCCAATCTAATTGATTTTATCTGGTGTTCAGGTTGATTTGCTCTAAGTCTGATGACTTGTGCAATCAATTTTGCAAAGGCATGGTTCCGTGTCGATAATAGACACACATGAGACCATCTTGTGGATGCGTCAATTAGAACCATGAAATACCTGAATGGTCCAGACAATGGTTGAATGGGGCCACAAATGTCACCTTGAATGCGTTCAAGAAACTTTAGTGGTTCAGCTTGTATTTTAAGATGTGAGGGTCTCAAAATTAATTTCCCGGTTGCACATGAGGTGCACACAAAATCTGAGGATTCCGGGAATTTTCTGTCGCTCATACCATGTCCACTTGAATTGCTCATGATTTTTCTCATCATCCCGATGCCAGGATGGCCAAGGCGTTCATGCCAAGTTTTGAATGCATCCACATTCTGAAAAATTACTTTGTATGCAACATAAGGTACGGGTTTGATGTATGTGTAGTACAATCCAGACGGGAGAGAAGGCACATTTTCAAGTGTTTGTTTGTCATATCCAGTATCTTTGGTCAGGAGGAGGAACTCCTCATTGTTTTCTTCATGTGTTTCCGCATGAATCCCATTTTTCCGGATATCTCTATAACTTAGTAGGGTACGTGTTGAATCAGGAAACAATAATGCTTCCTCAATATTTATTTGTGTACCCATTGGGAGTATGATAGTGGCTCTACCAGAACCAACAATCATAGCTTCGCGTCCTGCGATGGTCAAAACTTGTCCTTCTCTCTTTGTGAGAGTTTGGAAAAATTTGATTTCCCTAAGTATAGTGTTAGTGGTACAACTGTCCACTAGGCACATCTCTTCTTCCATAGGATTGACTCCCGTAACAATCTATATAATGCAAAACTTAAATTCGTAAGATAAAGGCAAAATATAGAAAAACACATAGAATATATTAAGATAGCATGAGTGCTATTACAACTGATAGTTGGTGTGGCAACATCATATCTTTATTACAATGATTACTTTTGCAAATTTAAATTAAAGCTATGGAGCCTATTTGAGGTCTCCAAAAATGTCGTTGGAAGCATATTCCACGAGCATGTCGTCGATGTCCATAGAGCCTTCCTCTTCACTTGGTGGAGTCTTGGTTTTGCTCGGTCCCGCTCTATCAAGGGAGGGGTCCATAGCTCCAGTCTCCAGTGTTTGAGAGGTGAAGTGTGCTTCATGCTTCTCGGTGTTCTGTGTATGACCCATGGACTTCATGTATAGATCAACAAGGTGTTTAGGGGTCCTGCACTTCTTAGCAATATGATTGTAGCAACCACACCTGAAACATGTGGTCTTTTTGCCACTATCATTTTTGGGCTTAGAAATGTCTTTTTCCTTTTGTGCGTTACGACGTTGCTTTTTGGTTCTCTTGCGCTTGCCCTTACCAGAGGAATTTTCAGTCTTTTTATTCCCATTCGGGACATTCTTCTTTACATTCACATGTACTTCAGGCAATGGTGCAGTGCCCAACGGGCGCTGGTTCGAGTTCCATACAGTGAGTTCATGGTTCTTTTCTGCCTGTTTCAATGTCTGAATGAGTAAAGAGTGGACTGTGAAATTCTTCTCACGGTATTGTTGAGTAATGATCCGTTCTGATGGGAGCATTGTAGACAAAGTCTTTTCAATTTTATCCGCTTCAGAAGGTTTTTTCTCACAAAACCGGAGTTTAGAGCATATCTTATGAACAGCATGGTTGAACTCGTCTACAGTTTTGAAATCCTGTAGGCGTAGGTGGTTCCACTCATGCGTTGCCTCTGGAAGGAGGATAGCTTTATGCTGTTCATATCGATTTTTGAAAGCTGTCCATAAAGCACGTGGGTCCTCCTCATACATGTACTCCATTTTCAAATCCTGATGGATATGATTCCTTATTACTTTTAAGGCGGAGAATTTAGACGTGTTAGAGGGGGTAACGTTATCCGCAGTTGTTTCATCTATACATCTGTATAGTCCATTTGTCGACAGATTTACTTTGAGATCCATCGCCCAAGCAGGGAAATTGGAATCATCAAGAGCGAGAATATCAAACTCTTTGGTTGTCATCTCACCTACATTGTGATAGCCAAAATTTTGAGAAATTATGGTATATTTGCATGAAAATGATAATAATAATGATAGAGCGATAAATTAAATTTTGCAAAGTAATTGTAAGACATGGAAATGCATAGAGTGCTGAAAATAGACTCATATTTATAATAACAGAGAATTACAGGGTGCTAAGAGCAAGTGTACATTCTCTGGTTATTTGCGGAAAGAAAATTGACCGAAGGTAAGGTACTAAACTGTAAAATATGAAAAATTATAAAGATTATTTCGGCCCACAGGCCGATTTTGGCCCAAGAGGCCGGGAGGGGGGGTTTCGGCGCGGGCGCGCAAGGCGGCCCGGCCCAGTGGCCGCGCGCGGGGAGGTGGCCCATTAGCGAGGGCGGCTAATGGGCCGGCCTGGCCCGGCCGCTTAAGGGCATGCGGGGGGGGCGCAAACCCTAACCCCTCCCCCTCTCTAGCCGCTGCCGCCTGCCTGTGGGGGGAGGGAGGCCGGCGTGCCGCCCCCACCCGCCGGCAGGCGCCGGAGCCGCCGACGCCGCCGTGGCCGCCCGTAGCAGCCGCCGCCGTGGCCACCGTGGGGAGGCCGGCGCGTCTCCGCCATGGGGAGGGGCGGGCGCTGCCCCACCGTTGGTAGGCGCCGCCGCCAACCGCCGCCACCCACAGCCGCCGCCGCTGCCTTGGCGGCCCGTAGCCGGCGCTGCCGCCATGGCCGGCCGCAGCCGGTGCTGCCGCGGTGGCCGTCCGCAGCCACCGAGGCCGCCGCCGACTCCGCCCTCAGCCGCAGCCGCCGTGGCCGCCATAGCCGCCGTCGTGGCCGTCGCCACCCGCAGCTGCCGCCGCCCTGCACCCCCTCTCCCCCCCACCTCCTGCCTTTGTCCCTTGTTTAGGCCTCCCCCTCACCCGAGGGTGGGGGTCGGCTCACCTTGCCGCTGCCGCTCATCTTGGCCGGGACATGCCCGGTCTTGATGATGCGAGCCGGGAAGCCTGGAGGGCCTGCAGCTGGCTGAAGCGAGCGAGGATGGAGGACTGGAGGGATTGGTGGTGGAGATGGAGGTGCAGCGCTGCTGGAAGCACCCGCTGCCATGTAAAAGGGCGGGGCTCCACGGCGTGCGGCGATGGTTCCTCTGAGGAGGAACTCCAGTGGATCCGCTGGTGTTGGTGTGTGCAGCGGTGTTGTCGGTGAGTAATCCGGCGATGGTGATGGTGAAATGGCGCGGCGATGATGCTCTGTCCAGCCGTAGTGAGGGCAAAAGGATGTCACCACGTCGGGCATCTTTTGTTGCGTCCGCACCCTTGCTGTCCACCCATGGGACTCGCAGTGACGCGGTGACACCACCAGAATGCGTTCTGGTGCCGTGCACACGTCGGTCACCGCCGGAGTCCCTTGGCGAGTTGCGAGGGTGCTGGAGTTGGTGCTGCCAGCTCTGGTGTTGCCGCGAGCAGCGACACCGTCGTCGCAGCGTCGTCCTCCTCGTTTGGCTAAGCCAGAGGGAGGAGAACGGGGGCCACGGGCGGCATTGCCAGCACCACGGCCCCTGCCACGTCGAGGACGGTACACTGGAGCTCGAAGGATCCGCTTGATCTGTTGCATGAGACAACGGAGGTTGCGGGGAAGGGAGGATTTGGCATCAAGAGGAATGGGACGAGCCATCTTACCCTTCACGTGTCGGTGAGTTCTTTCACCGTTCTTGCTCAGTTAGAGCGTGCTGATAACGTGTTAGAAATCGAGAGATTGAGACAAAAAGGTAGAGAGCTGAATAGTGAGACTTGTTCAATCTTTTCATTGATCAAATCTCTCCTTATATAGGGAGATTTTTAGCCAGCTAATTGTGGCTGTTACAAATACATAAAACATCATCAATCCATATGAATAGGGGTGATTTAGTGCCTTGTTTATGGGCTGGTTAATGCCTTTGCATGAAGGCACATTATGGGCTGCTATTAGGCTAGTTTAATCCCTTGCATGAAGCTGTAATGAGGAGAATTAACCATGGCCATTTGCTGTCTTGACTTGATCAAATATGTCTTGTAACATTAACCATAACCAAACACGCGTCTCCAATCCATCCACCATGCTATCCTGTACGAGGGGTAGGCCACCCAACCCCGTGTCGTGTACTACGTGGTCTCGAGGGACTATACCCGTTGCTGCAGCTGCAGCGGCCGGCGGCGGATGGTCCACGGCGCTGCGCCTGCAATGCTGAGGCGGCCCCGGCTGTCCACCGGCGAGGGGGCCAGCGCGCCCAGTGCCGCATGCATGCCGCGCCCTCGCTCGCCGCTGCGGCCCGATTCGGCCGGGCCCCAACGCCTTGGCCGGCCACCGTCGCCATCGATCATATCTATACCGCAGCGACGAATGTGGAACGAAAATTACCGGATATCCTATATATATCTCACTTATATATCTATTTGATTAATACTCTAACTAACATTGTACATCGTAAATTGGACCCTGTGTCCTGGGCACCATGAAGCAATAACGTGGATTCGGCCGTGTCTATCCTGCGTATGTTTCAGCGCCTGGCATCTGTCGCGGGAGGCGGCAGAGCGAGCAGAGGCAGAGGCAGACGACGACGACGACGGTGAGGCCCGCGGCGGCGGTGGCATGTGATGATGTGACGCCGGCGTCACGGCGCGATACGGGGAATAATGGCGTGAGAGGAGGAGTGGCAGTGGCCGTTGCGATGCGTTGCATGGCATGGTTGGATTGGGATTTGGAACGGTGGGGGCCAGAGTGGTTTTTACTGTACATATATTGCTTGGTGGAGTATCACCTCAGGCTCTGCTGCTGTTGCTGCTTGCTTGCCTGCCCCTACATACCCCACTCAGCCATCGCATATATACTATCTCTGTCTTATAACAAGTATATTTTTAGTTTTTTATATTTGTTTCAAAATAAATTTATTTTTAAAATAATAGTTACATCGGAGTTTATAAAAATAAAAAATAATTCTATAGAAAATGAATAAAGTGAAAAATAGTTATATTGGGATTTAGTAAAGTAAGAGTATTTTAATTTTTTTTCGTTTTATATTAGTATGTGTGAGATGGGTGAAAAATAAACTTATACTGTTGTGTTATATTATGTTTTTTCTGGTAAAAATGACTCCTTTTACCACGTTCGAGTGTGGTACCCGGAGTACAGGAGCTTAATTAGCAGCGTTCGTTGTCCGTACGAGGAGACAGTATAGGTGTACATCTTTGAATGTCACGTGGTGGACTATATACGAAACATTAGCCTGCTTTCGAGCTACTTATAACAAAAATATACATTACCCTCTTCTAAAATGTTGCTATTTAATATAGAGTATGGCATCATCTAATATTATGAATTTTTAAATAGGGGTACTATATTTTGACATTGCTAAAAGGGACAATTATGTTCTTACACTTACTATGATATGTAATTGTGATTTTGCACTAATTTTTTAAGGTTTGTGATTTTGTCATGCTTTTTCAAAACGAAGTCAATGTTTGCCCTTGTTCCGTTAAGTCATCCAGATGGAGTTAAATTTGCTTAAAATGGTATATATGTCCTTGCAAATTTGCCCCTATTCTCCTGAGAACTTTGTAACTTTACCCGTGTTTTGACATCACGCACAAAATTTAATAGAATTCACTGGATGGAAAATTTTCACCAAATCATTCATCGTCGGATGCAGTCATGCACCAGGAAACAAAAATCATCAAACAAAATCCTGGCAAATACAGTAATATGAGACCGGAAAAAAAGATGAAAAAAGGAAAGGAAAAAAAAAAGAAAGCCTCGCTGTCTCGCTGATGCTCGGGACGAGCCCACACGAAGCGCACGGCGTAGACGGCGGCCGAGCGCTCCCTCGCCCAGGCGCACCCCGCCGCCGCTATCTCGCGCGCGTCGTCGCTAAGTCTCCGGCGCACACACGCCTGGCTGCCTAGCCGCCGCGCCCATGGCGTTTGGGCATGGTTGTAGCTCGGTCCTGGACGCCGCGGTCCAACCGCCCCGCCCGCGCGCGCCTCCTCGCCGGGGCCGGCTGCTCGTTGCCTCCCCTAGCTAGCCGCGGGCACCAGCTAAGCTAGTGCTCGCCTAGCAGCCGCACCACTTGCTACGTACTAGCCACAGGCCTGCCTCGCCCCGCCGCCAAGCTCGCCGGCGCGCCGCCGACATTTCTATGCTTTGCGTTAGAGCATGCCCAACAGATCTTCTATCCGGCAGTCTCTCCATCACACACGCCATTTTTTGGATGTCCTCTAAACCGAGCTCTCTCCATCTGTCCATGCCAAATTTGTCGTTTCTCTCTCCTCGCGCGCGCCATCCCTCAACTGCCCAGCTCCGACGAACTCGTGCCACCATCCGGACTGCATACCATGGCGAATAGAGAGGATGGGCATACCAGATCTAGCGGTGGAGATCGCCGGAGTATAGGTGGACAGGTGGAGGATCTTATAGAGAGATCGCCGGAGTGGAGGCCCCGCCGTCTCGCCGGTTGGAGTCAGCGAGGAACTAGTTGAGAAGTGATGCATCTGGCGATTTTGTTTTTCTTACTTTTTTTTTCTTTTTAGCGAGCGGATAAGGTTTGTTCGCTAGCAGTGTCTGATGTGGTTCTAAACAGAGGATTAAAAGTGGCAAATAAAGCATTTTCATGGTGGTAACTATAGTTAAATCGAACAAACATCTACTTATATCACTGTAAATATATAGCTTTTACAAAAGAAAATTGATAGAAATATATGGGTAGTTAAAAATATTAGTAAATTATACAATAATGTGATATGGATGATTTATTGAAGTGGGTAAAGGTTTGAAGGAGGAATTTTTTTTGAATAACCATCCAAATAGGAATATGAGTGTCCAAATTTAGATGATCTGTTGGGCTCTTAGTTCGTGAATGGGGATCGTTGGATGGAGTGTAGCCCGCGGCTGCGACAGCGGAGTGTGGGTGTTGTTATTTGGTTCAATGGTATAATGGTCCATTGGCATTTTCTCAGTAATTTCATTCATTTTTTCACTCTCTTATTCTAAGCCCACCAAACGCCTCTTCAAAATAGGGACAAACGATAGCTTCTTTTCAAAAAAAATAAAAAAAAAGAAGAAGTAAAATCACAAATCCTAAAAAAAATCACAAACCTTAAAAAAGAAAAGCAAAATCCTAATTACATATGAAAATAAGGATAAAAACACAATTACCATTTTCAGTTCAGAGCAATTACCCTTCTGTTCTTTGTTTTCCCATCCATGATCCATCCCATATGTTGGCTGTTGGCACACACGTGACAACAACTCCACATGAGCGTGCCGCTTCCTGCTTCACATGCGGCCGGCAGCACTAAATACGGTGATGTCCGTTACTATTGAAGATAAACTTATATAGCACGGAAAACAAAAACAATCATTGGCGTGTAATTATTTAAATTTTAATTATTATGTGCTTGTATGTTATTTTAAAATAAATTTTATATAAAAGTTTTTTTATAAAATTCTACGTCGTTTAACAATTTAAAAAACATGCTAACGAAAATAATTTTTTTATAAAATACCATATCATTTATTAATTTTAAAAACATGCTAACCAAAACCAGAGCTTAATCTTAAAAAGAGCGGTCCTGCTTCCGAACACTGCTCCCGAACACATCACAAATAACCGGGGCCTTAATTTCCACTTTCCCGCCCAAAGGCCAACCGTCCCAAAACGTACGGCGACACAGACAGCCAACGCATTCAAGTACGAGAGACCACCGTATCACAGGCTCACAGCACGTACATATACGTAGTACTTACGTACGTATACACGTACGAGCCGTCGTCTTCTTCCCGGGAACCAACCGATTTCTCTCTTGCCTCCTTGATTGGCTTCCCCCTTGAGAGATCTGGTCCAGATTCGCGATAACAGTAAGGCTGCGCTCGGCGGCCGAGGATTTTTTCACGCACATGCTTCCTAACCTATTAAACAGTATGTTTTTAAAAAAATTATAAAAAAGTTATTTTAAAAATTCATATTAATTTATTTTTTAAATTTAAAATAATTAATACTTAATTAATCATGTATTATTGACCTATCTTATTTTACGTATCTTCTTAAAATTCTCTCAAACACAGTTTCGTAACTTTGACCCACACCAAATCGAGGAACAAAGACTACACACCCTACACACTAGTATAGCTAAGCTGAGCTACTAGTACGTAGCATCATATCCTCCATGGAAGCCAAATTAAGATGCGAAAAGCTCGAACTGAGCCAAGATCTCTTCTTCTTCCATGGAAGGCTACGAGTGTACTACTACCATCTCCATCTCCATCTCCATCTCTGGCGAACCTGTACCATCCCAAATAATGGCTCATTCAAGCGACTGTACGAACTCGAGTCAAGAGGAATCCAGATGTGCATGACGCCATTATCTGCATTCAAGATCTCCATTTGCCATCCATTGTGTTTGGTCTACTGCTCTGCCTCCCGCTGTTCCACATGGCCACATGGACAAACATATAATCTCCAAATCATCATCCAGTTTAATAAGATTACACTTAATTAACAGTAACTAAATAGTGGCAGTAAGTCGTAGTGACAGTCGTAGTAATTTTACATGACACTGGATCCCTCTCTCTGGACAAGCAAAGCAAGCAGTACAAACTAGGTAGAGATTAAGAGAGATTAATGAGGCGAGATTATTCGAATAATTTTGGTTCCTAAACCCCCAAGCTGGCAAGCTCTACGTTCTAATAAGTGTGGTTGAGTTGGGGGATTTTTAGGGATTTTTTTTAGAAGACCAGCTTCCGACGTGGCAGGCGGGGCCCCACGTCGGCGAGCTCGCGGATGGTGTCGGCGACGAGGTCCTTGAACACCAGCCGCTCGATCTGCAGCACGGCGTCGCCCACCTCCGTGCCGGGCTGCTGCTGCGACGACGGCGGCCAGCGGTGGTGGTCGGCGGCCAGGTCGCGGCCGACGCCGCCGCGGATCAGCTCGTTCAGGTCGAGGTCGGCGTCCGGCGGCGCCACGGGCTCGCGCGCGCGCCTCACCTCCGCCCAGATATGATCCACCAGCTCGCCGCCGCGGAGCCAGGACACCGGGTCCCACGCGCAGGCGGCTCGCCGGCGGTCGAGCGCCTCCACCGCGGCGGCGCAGAGGAGCCTCCGGTGATGGTGACACGTGTCGTCGCCGCCGGTGACGATGCGTGTGGTGGTGGTCTCCGCCGCGGCGTACACGCCGGATGGGTCCCGCGTCCGGTCGAACAGCTTGACGACCTCCGCCACGTAGGCGTAGTCCGGGTCGGCGTCCGGGCCCACCGTCCACGTGTCCCACTTGTCGTCATCGTCTGGCTCGGACGACGTAGCGGCGCGTGGACTCGGAGCGGCGGCGCCGAAGAAGATGGCCCGCTTCGACACCGACGACGACGGCGAGTCCTCGTCGGCGAGGAACGCCGCCGCGTCGAGCACGGATACTGGGCTCGGCTGCTGGTCGTCGCCGGAGGTGAACGCCTGAATGCTGCTCAGCAGCTTGCCGCAGCGCTCGAGCAGGCCGCGGTCAGTGCGGAGCTCGTCGGGGCGCGCACGCTGCTGCATTTCAAAGATTTCGTCAGATGAGACTCCGACATGGTGACCGCCATTGCCGGGATGTGTCAGCAGGGGAAGTGGAGGAGGGCTCACCTCGAAGTCCCAGCGGGAGGAGGCGCTGAGTGAGCCGCTGCTGGTGCCGTCGGAGAAGGTGGTGGACGCGTCGTCGTCGGGAGACAGCGCCGCGCTGCTGTGACCGCTGCGGCGGGCAATGCGGGAGCGGACGCCGGCGGCGTCGCCGGTGCTTGGTTTCCTGAGCGGAGGTTGGTATCTGGGCGACTGCGCCGGCGAGAGACGTCGCTGCGGGGACTGCGGGCCGCGTCGAACGGGGGAAGCCGGGCTCCGAGCGGGCGACGCGGCGTGGTCCGGTGAGCGCGGGCGCCGGGCGTTATCGGCGTCGACGCGGACTCGGCGGGTGGGCGACGTCCGCGACGCTGGCGGCTGTGGCGGCCGCGAGGACGGGCGCATGACGACGATAGGAGGCGGCGGCTGGGTGCGCACCGACGAGACCGGCGGCGGCGGGGTGTGGCGGAGGAGGCCCTTGAGCTGGAGCGCTTCCAGGATTTGCTTGAGTGTCTCCAGATCCCTGGCCGGCTCGGCGATCCCGCGCTTGCGGAGGCGCCGCTCGATCTCGCCGTAGAGCGCGATCTCGCCGTGCCCGGCCGCGGCCGAGTCGACAACGCGCTTCGCCGGCTCCGGGAACACGTCGTGCGCGTCGAAGCGGCTACGCCTCTGAAGCCCACGCGGACATGCGGAATCCGGCGCGCGCCGCAGCGCGGCCTCCGCTGCCGGCGAAGACGGCCTCTGCTGCGGCGTCACCGGCGGCGAAGGCTTCTCGAAGAAGCTCGGGTCAACGAACCTGAAGCAGGCCGGGTCACGCGGCACGCGCTCGGACGCCGACCGCCGAAGCTCACCGCCACACGGCGCATCCCGCTCGTCCCCGCCCGACGCGCCACGCGGCAGCGCGTCGAGGCCCATGAGCCGCGCGACGACGCTGGGCGAGCGCCGCTCATCCCCGGCGGCCCCGGGTGACGGCGGCGCCACGGGCGACGTCCGGATCTCCCGCGGTCGGAGCTTCCCCCTGGCGTCCACCACCGCGCGGCTGTCCAGCGACAGCCGCGGCAGCCGCCACACCGCGGGCGCGCCTCCCCCGTCCTTCATCTCCAACGGCGGCAGCTGCAGCGACGGCCTGGGCGCGGCCGGGGGCGTCATGTCGGGCGACGGCAGCGGCGTCGCCCGCTCCGGTGACCTGTCCAGCTGCATCGACCTCTCCGACGGCGTCACCGACCCCTGCACA
Source organism: Oryza officinalis (assembly GCA_008326285.1). NCBI lineage: Eukaryota > Viridiplantae > Streptophyta > Magnoliopsida > Poales > Poaceae > Oryza > Oryza officinalis. The sequence continues at coordinate 28,389,007 of BDMV01000011.1, read as the reverse complement.
CACCACACCATTTCCACATCAGTAACCCGTCAAAGAACCACCATCTCCGCCGGGAACACGAAGACGACGGCAACAGAAGAGGTGGGAGAGAGGCGCACGCTGGAAGACGACAGGAGGCGGCGAGGCTGGTGGTGGAGGCGCTTGCCGGAGAGGATCTGCGGGCGGTCGAACAGGTGGAAGAACCCGGCCATGCAACCCTGGTGCATCCGCCGCTCCTCCTCCTCGTCCGCGCCCATCGCCACCATCTCTCTCCTCTGCTTCGTCTCCTCTCCTCGCGGCGCGGTGGTGCGGAGGCGCCGGCGCTCTGGGTGTCTCGTCTCGCTCGCCGTCGCGGAGGCGGAAGGGGGGCTCCCGCTTTTGGGACGATTTTAAAGCGGAGGCCGGGGGGGAGGCCACTGGCCACGAAATGACGGTTCTAGCTCTCGGTCTTCGCGGTATTCACGGTACATTGCCATCGCGCCCTGTCGACGCGTCGGGGTACGCGCGGGCGGGGGGACGTTGGGTTGGGCTGGGCGCATCGGGCGAGACGTCCGCCTGGCTGGCCGTGCAGGTGGATGACGGGTGGGACCCACCTGTCAGTGTCTCATGGTGGGTGCTTGTTTAATAAAAGGTGTCAGTGCGGGCTCGTGGGCGTACCGCTTTTACAGCTAAGACGGTCGTTATTGTGTTTTTAAGTAGGGGCGTTTATTCTACGACAAGCATAATCTTGTGTGGGCGTACGTGCTTTGTTCACAGACGGATCTAGCGTTGGTGACATCATTTTTTGGCACGTATTACAAAAGAGAGCCATTTTTTTTTTGTTGTAACGACGATGCGATGTTTTTTTAGCTTGAAGAAATCATTTCGCCATTGATAACGAAAGAATTTCACCAACAACATATATCCTATATATATAACTACCTAACAAACGTGGTATAACATGACTTTTTATATCTTTCGTTGAGCCAACGCACGACAATCCTATGTAGAGAGTGGATTATAGTGTTACAGTGCCCAAAAAAACTAACTGTTTGAAAGAGTTAGAGATTTTGTAAAAAGCTGCGGCGGTTAAAAATCCTTTCAAACAAGTCTTTACTCATGTACAGCTTATTGAAGACATTCTATTAGAGTTGTACTTGTGTACATGCATTCAACTTGTAGTTTAATTTAGAAAACTGACATGCAAACTTGCAAAGTTGATCGTCAACGTGAAACAGATCAAGCGAAAGTTTGTGACACAGATCGATGAATGAACCAATTGGTTTTGGAGTCTCGAATTCCTGAAGGCATTAGAGCAAATTTTACAGTAAAGATAAATGTTATCTCTAATTTAAATTATATTATCTATTTATTAATTAAGAGGCAAAAAGTATAGTGTAACATATCATATCTAATCACAAACCTTAATATTAGTTCACTCTCACATCATCTTGTATTTTTCTTAAAAATTGTGTAGAGGTTGTCTTTTGCGTAAGGGATGGCTCATTCTTTCTCCTAATTTCTCTTTTTCACCTCGTCATCTAATTCTATGTGATAAATTTGAAGACAACGTATAGAAACTTAGTACTTGCTCTTAAGATGAAGTATGTTGGTGGTACATGCAAAGTATGCAACGTTGCAATTCTAAACTGTGGAGTGCTCAAGGGTGCGTTCTTTTGGGTATGTTGGGAAGAAATTCTCTTCGCACGAAAAACGAAACGACTCATTAACATATGATTAATTAAGTATTTACTATTTTTTAAAAAAAAATGGATTAATATGATTTTTTAAAGTAACTTTCGTATAGAAATTTTTTGTAAAAAACACACCGTTTAACAGTTTGAAAAACGTGTGTGTGAAAAAAGAGATATGAGTTAGGAAAGTAGGGTGAAAATGGATTAATGTGTGGAAGCTAGCACCTTTTGTTTTTTCTCAGGTTGAGCTATTTCCTTCGCAGCAGTACTACTAATTAGTACCAATTGGTTTTTTCCCGTAAAAATAAAAAAAGTACCATAGCATTACACGGTTGGTATCAGTGGTAAATAATACTAACACTTCATGTTAGTACTACTACCAAACGAGTCAAGCATCCTCGCAACGCGTTAAAAAATTCAGCAAGAGCGAACACTCGCGCCAAGTTGGTAGGCGCTTTTGCTACTTCTTTTCTGCTGAACGGATGAATGGACGACAAGAGAATGGTCTCGGATAATAATTATAGAATACTTCTTTTCGTCCTAAAATATAAATATTTTTAAAATTAACATGAATACTAAGAAATAAAAATGATTGAAGAAAATATTTGATTGGTTAAAAAGAGAAAGTAGGTGGAGAAAAATGGTTGTGATTGGTTGAAAGAAAAAGGTAGATAAAAAACAGTTTTATTTTGAGACAAGATGTTATGTTAAAAATAATTATATTTTGAGATGAAGATAGTATGAAGAATGGATTAACTATTGTAAAGCTCAAAATGAGCTTAAAACAATATTCTAAAATCTTCATATGTACAAAGTAGTTTTTTGGGGAAAAAAAGCTTCGTTTTGGAGCTTAAAAAATATGCTCATTAATCCATTCATCGGTGATGTTTGTTTATGATTAAGATAAAGATGAAGTAAGCACATAGCAAATGATACTTCAGCAATTAGCATATGATTAATTGAATTTTAATTATTACAAACTTAAAATTTTAATTTATGTGATATTTTAAAGCAATTTTATATAAACAATTTTCATACGAAACACGTCATTTATTAGTTTAAAAATTGTGCTAACAAAAAATCGAGAAAGAATATGTATCTTAATCGAAAAGAACGGGCCTATAAATTCTGAATGCAAGAACTTCATGTGAATTTGACGACAATCTTATAAGAAATTGTACAAAAGAAGAGAGAGAGAGAGAAAAAAAACTCCGGCATTCAAAGCATCGGTCGTTCGCCTCGGAGACGATCAGCCGGCCGCCGGCGCCGCACCACGCACACTGAGGACACATGAGAGACCGCGTCGTCCGCCCGCTCGTGGCGCGCGCCGTCCGTCACTGCAGCCGTCCGTCGCGCGCGCGCGCACACACGGCCTCCGAGCTCGCCATGGGTGGCCACCCAGGGCGCGAGGCGTTTGACCGCCACTGCGCTCGCGCGCGCGCTCCAACCAAACCCCCTGACGCCTCGCCACGCCGCGCCGCGTGCGCGCACGGCGGCACGGATCCCCCGCCCCGGCCGCGCGCGCGTGTACGTACAGTGGAAAAAACAAAAAGGCAACGCGCCACGCCGTGTGCCATGCCATGCCATGGCATCCAGCCGCCACCACTACGGCTACTGCGACTGTGCGTGTGTTTACAGTTGGATGGATGCAGCGTGAACACGCGCGTGTCTCATCCTCCCTCGCTGCCTCTGCACGCTTTGCCGACGGCGAGCAGGCCGGCCGGCCGGCCGGAGGGAATCCGATGGCCGGTGCAGCAGAGCAGAGCAGAGCAGACGCAGTAGCACTGCACCATCATCAACAAGGTCTTAATTAAACTACACCGAGGACGAGGAGAAGGACCAGTTTAGTAATAGTACTAGCATAGTAGTAGTATTAGCGTTAGATCGCTCTACGTAATCAGTGTTAGATCCGAGCGCTCTTAACTAGTAATTACACATTTACTACTTAACAACAACAAAAATCGTGTCTGGTTTTTTTTACTGTAACCAGGGTGCGTGTAAGCGTGTTGCGTGGCCGCGCCGCATCAGCCACACCTTTTCCTCGGTGCCGGCGAACGCACACATGACTCTGCATTTGCACCATACAGTTAGTTATAGTGATGTATTAGTACGTGGAACTATAACCTCTATTTATTTTAGGACTTACTCTCTCCGTCTCATAAAAACAAAAAAAAATCAAGTTTTAAAAATAAATTTGGATAAATGCATGTCCAAATTCATCCTAGAAGTTGATTTTCTTTTGGAAGGATGTATTTCTCCAACTTTTAAATTTAATTCCAAAAGCTGTGGGTTCGGAGTTGAGGTGTGGAACAATCAAAACCTAACTCTACTTCTCTAGTTTATTTTTCAAGAGCACTTCATTAAGCTTCACTCTTATTTTAAGTGCAGCTGAAATTATTTGGGTAGGCTCCAGCTTAGAAAGGGATGGAGCCTCTGTCATACAGATTTTTACTGCTATCTGATTTTGAGAGGCTGATATATGAGCCTTACAGCTTGTAAGCTCATACATGGAGTATGTCACTGATTCAGAGGGCAATACTTATTTCGTCCTAAAATATAAGATATTTTGGTTGGATGAGTCTGACGGAGGGTTAGCTCCTCAACGGGGAACAGAGAGAACTTCCCTTTGTGAGTTCGGCTGGGGACGCAGGGTGAAACTCGTTCTCCCCTGATCACAAGAGGAAAAAGAGAGATAGAGAAGTAAACGTTTATACAGGTTCGAGCCGCTGGGAAGCGTAACACCCTACTCCTGTTGTCGGTGACATGGGACCGGGGGTATCGAGACCAAAGGAAAGGGCGGCCACAGGGATCCACGTGGCCCGTCCCCCCGGAGGGGTCGGGCCCGAGGGTGACATGGCGGCTGCCCTCCCGGTTTCCCCCCGGGTTTGGGTCGCTCCCGTTTCTGCCCCGAGGCCTGGGGCGCCCCGACCCCTGTGGCTTTGGTGCCACGTGCGCAGGTTAGGTGAGCACGACGGAGCTCACCTAACCATATTTATAGCGATTCAGACGAGCGCACTACGCCGCATTTAATGCGGCGTGACGCGTGCACGTCCGGTCCGTGACCAATCACGGTGAGTGACTGGTCGCAGACCGGTCAGATCGCGGGTTAGGTGGTGCCAGGATGCCTGTGCGTCGCACGCGCGCCAGGCGGCCTGCTGCACGCCACACCCCGTCCCATCAGAATGATGAGAGCCCTTTGTCTCTCGTTTCTCGGCCGGAGTTGGTATGTCAACTCCCGGAGTTCGTATGTCAGCTCCAGTCAGATGCTTTTCCGATTCCGGTGCAGGCGAGACACAGAAGTCGCCCGCCATTTAATGAAGGTTGAAACGGGCGTCCCCCGGAGGAGTCGGCTGACCGAGCGAAGGCGTGCTGCGGCGTCTATCAGAGGCTGCTTCCGGCGATAGGATAGCCCTAAATGTAAAAAAATGTCTTCTTTCTTAGGCAGCTCGTGGCCCATGTGGTAGCCCCTTGCCATATAAAAGGAGGCCCAGGCCTAAGAAAAGAAGGGGGACTCTCGGAGGATTCGATCATACTCTCAGATCTACCAGAACACAGGAGTATGGTATTACGCTTCTTAGCGGCCCGAACCTATCTAAATCGCCCGCGTCCACGCGTTTTTCTCGCTGAGATCCCACATATCAAGGGCTAGGAATTGCACCTTGCGCCCCTGGCCGAACCGGCAAAGGGGGACCTGCACGGTCTCCCGGTGAGGAGTTTCAAGCTCCGTCACCTGTGTGTGGTGGATCTGTGACTGGAAAATCAAGGAATACAAGTGTTTGCTCTCTCTTTCTCTCCTGTCCATCTGCTGGTTTTCTCTCCCTTCTCCTTAGGCCTGGGTCTCCTTTTATATCTCAAGGGGCTACCACATTGGCCAAAAGGCTGCCTAAGATAGAAGAAAAATATTCTTTTATATTTAATGGCTGTCTTGTTGCTTGACTCGGAAGCTACGCGCTCAGTCGCTACAGCATGGCCTTCACCCGGTCAGGCGGCTGGCATGGGGGACGCCTGTGCCAAACTCCATTAAATGGATGAAGACTTTTGTGTTCCGTTCGCATCGGGAAACGGAAATCATCTAATCGGAATTGGCATATCAACTATGGCCAAGGGACGAGAGGCAAAAGGCTCTCATCATTCTGATGGGACGGGGCAGGAGTATGTCATTGATTCAGAGGGCAATACTTATTTCGTCCTAAAATATAAGATATTTTGGTTGGATGAGTCTGACGGAGGGTTAGCTCCTCAACCGGGGAAAGAGAGGGCCCCCTTTGTGAGTTCGGCCGAGGACGCAGAGTGAAACTCGTTCTCCCCTGATCACAAGAGAAAAAAGAGAGACAGAGACGTAAACGTTTATACAGGTTCGGGCCGTTGGGAAGCGTAACACCCTACTCCTGTGTGTAGTGGATCTGTGACTGAAACATCAGGGAATACAAGTGTTTGCTCTCCCTTTCTCTCTTGACCATCTGCTGGTTTCCTCTCCCTTCTCCTCAGGCCTGGGTCTCCTTTTATATCTCAAGGAGCTACCACATGGGTAAAAAGGCTGCTTAAGATAGAAGGAAAACATTCTTTTACATTTAATGACTGTCTTGTTGATTGACTCGGAAGCCACGCACTCAGTCGCTGCAGCATGGCCCTCACCCGGTCAGGCGGCTGACACGGGGGATGCCTGTGTCAAACTCCATTAAATAGATGAAGACTTCTGTGTTCCGTTCGCATCGGGAAATGAAAACCATCTGACCGGAGTTGGCATACCAACTTTGGCCAAGAGACGAGAGATAAAAGGCCCTCATCATTCTGATGGGACGGGGCAAGACGTGCTGCGCGCCGCCTGACGTGCGGATAGCGTGCAGGCGCCCTGTTGCCGTCTCACCCGTGGTCTAACCGGTCTACGACCGGTTAATCACCGTGACTGGTCGTAGACTGGCCACGCGGTTAGGTGGGCGCTGGCGACGCTCACCTAACCCCGCACACGCGGCACCAGCGCAGAGGGGGTTGGGGCGATCCGACCCTCGAGGAAGGACTGGGAGTGGCCCGACCCTCGGGGGAACTAGGGAGGGCAACCGCCACATTACCCTCGGGCCCAACCCCTTCTCTGGGGGCTGCCACGTGGGTGCAGGGGGCCGCCCATCCCTTTAGTCTTGGTATCCCTGGGCCCGCATCACCGACAGAGTCATATTCTAATAGTACGAATCTGAACAGAACAACCCCATCCATTTATAGTATCACTTGTGTCCTATTTAATTGATTTTTTTATTTTAAGATAGAGGGAGTATATCTTAGAGGAGCTTCTTCCATTAGAGCATCCACAATGTGTATCTAAAGTGGGCAGTAAGGAATAAAATACTGCTACTATCAGGTTATATACATTGTGAGACTAGTAAGTAACAAATACCAGATAATATGCTTACTACCCAACCATAAAAAATAAACAAATAATTTCTCTCATCCCTCTTTCATGATAGTGGTTGTGGAACCCAGCTTACTATCCATTTTTGTTGTTTCACCATTATAGCTACAATAACAACTAATATCCACTGACGTATAACTCACCCTTATTCACAAAGTAAGTAGTGAACATTGGCGATGCCCTTAGGCTGCGTTCTTTTTAGAGGTTAGAATCGGCTGATTAGCCGCACACAAAACGAGAAATATGATTAGCATATGATTAATTAAGTATTAATATATAAAATTTTGATGAACAAATTTATTAGATTTCTTTAAGCAATTTTTTATAAAAAATTTTCGCACGAAACACATCTTTAACAAATTAAAAAATATGCTAAAAGAAAACGAGAATTAGTTAATCCTAACTAGCTAAAAAAACGCAGCCTTAGTACATACAGTACTGATGGTGGTTAGTCATACTGGTAGCAGCAGCAGCTAAGCAGTGGAGTGTGCACATGGAGGAAGGTCTGGAGCTGGAGGGCGGTCAAATCGGGCAGGGCGAGGGGCAGCACACAGACGTTGGCAAATCTGGGCAACAATCCGGTGGTGACGCATCGGGCCATGTGTCCAATTGTCCATTTCACCGGCCACTCTCACACACTGTCTCTCTCTCTCTATCTCTCTCTGCCTCTCGTGATGAAACGAACGAAAAGGAGTAGGCACGGCATGATGCAATCTGGTGAGCTCATGGTGATGATCTGACTCATGGCCGATCTTGAGAGGACGTGGGTGGAGGCAACGATGACGCCCAAGCCTTTGCGACTTTTGCATCTACGATCACCACTGCCATGCCAACGATCTTCTTGTTTCTTTCTCGCACTTGCACTTTATGAGATGCGCCAGGTGAAATCGTCATTCCGTTTTACGTGTCAAAAGAAAAAGAAAGTTTTTTAATTTTTAGCTTCAAACACTGTTGACTTTATCACTATTCGTATTAGTTAGGATACCAATTTAAAATGATCCAAAATCTTTTCGTGGTAAGTCATGTGAGGTGTATAACAAGTTATAGCAGTATGATCGTTTACGTTGTTTTTTTTATTATTTTGTTTGAGTTAAGAAAACATCATGTATAGTGAGTATTAATTGAGTTGTATTTATCTATCAATTTATCAAATCAAGTGCAAAATGATGGCTAACTAGAGATATCGGCGCAACCATGCTATGCCTAACACAATGAGTGTCACACATCGGTTCCTTTGCAATCAAGGATGACCCTTTTTGGCAACATGGGGCTAGGACTTAGAATCTATAGCTATGGAGGTAATTAAGTATAATTTTATGCGTGGGATCATGAACTTGTATCAAAACAATTACAACATGTTGCAAATAAGTAACCAATCCAGATAGAGTCATGGGCAAGCACACTACCCATGTAGCACATGGGAGAGTAAACTATTACTCTCAAGTCACAGCTAATTAACTTGATTTATCATGCTTTTATTTGTGGGAACATCAATCATTGAACTAACTCGGTAACAATAAACGGTTCACCTTATATTTAATCAAACAGCCACTTGCTTGATCTAATATAAACATTGGGCTCACCATTTACCTATTTCGAGCTTTTCACTGCTCCAAATTTACCAAACAACCATATAGAAGAAGGTTTTCCAAATGGCCAGATATGGAGCTTCATCTATTACTGCCATGGGGAGCTTCGTCCACAGAGCATCAACCAGCAACTGCCTGGCCAAAGTGAGAAAAACCACACTGTTCTTCAAGGCCAAAACGTCCAGATCACATCTCCAATACTCACTGCATGATAGTTTGCATGCATAGATGTGGCATGTAGTAGGGGCCATTTCAGCCTTCTTGGAGGGTAGCCACAAGAGGGTAATAGTAGTTCTTTGCATATTGCAACCAAGATCCATCAATTACTAGAACTACCAAACTAGTAGTACTGGTGATGTTCATATCAAATGCATTAGGCATTGTTCATTTCTAATTAAGATACATATTTTTCGTGTGAAAATTTTCTATGTAAAAATTGCTTGAAAATATCAGATAAATTTATTTTTTAAGTTTGTAATAACTAAAACTCAATTAATCATGTATTAATGTTTTTTTTGTTTTTTTTGCTCTAACTTCATCTTTATTTTCGGTGAAAACGAACACCACCTTAGGTGGCCGAAAATGTGAGGAGGGAAATTTGGAGGGAGAGAAAGGCGCTTTCAATTGGTGACAAGATCTGGGCATCAAATGGTTTAGGTCCCCATTAATTTGGAGGTGTAGGGGGCTGGAATCATGGCTTGCTTTCTGTGAGCTTGACACTGTGTATATATGGACGGTCCCCGGTAATGAAACAGATGAACTCTTAAATGGTCATTGCGATGCGAGTATAGAGAGGCATGCTATATTTGGTCTATGGATCAGGTCATCATGTTGGATTGATCTCCACCTTATACCAAAAATGTTGAATAATACTATTTAATTAGGTAGCATACCGCAACATGCCGTGCATCTAGGTTTTGGTTCGTTTGTTTGAAAAACATAGATGATATTTACTTTTATTTGGAATTTAAATCCCTCACGGCAACATACTTCATGTTGTGTTCGATAATTTCTTTTACAAAGGGATTGAAGAGAAATTGAAGGCGATTTACTTCGTACCTATTGATTTATCGAGTTAATCCCCCTCAATGCTCTCTAATTTTTTCCTCATAGGAATTAATCGAAGATTTAATTGTGGGGATTAATATGTGTAAGCGCTCTCCTCTCCTACCACTGTCAGAGGACACTGTGTCATGCAGTGGGGCCCACTCGGCAGATGGATCAAGGATGCAATGCAATGCAACTGCCGATCCACTGATCTGGCGCCAGTGGATTTCATCGCTTAAAACTTCCATTTCTCTCTCTCTCTCTCTCTATCAGATCAGAAGAAGCCAGAGTGGTCAAAGATTTGGTCAAGGCATAAATCAATCATTAAAAACCTTTGCTGCATGCATGCGTGAATGGCAGGTTGGTTGGTTTTGTTTGTTCAGAGCTTCAGACTGTGAGTTGTGAGTGTGAGTAGCTTTGGGTCAGCTCAGCTCAGCTACTGATCCTGCAGGGTCAGCGGTGAGGCAGAGTACTTAAGACGCTTGTTGGCTTTTGTTGTTGCTCTGGATTTTTTGGAAGGCTGAGAGAGTGAATTTATTGTGGTTCGTGGTAGTAAGTGAAATCTTGTCATCGGCTAGTCGTCAGAAGAAAAACAAAATTGACATTACCTTAGTTTTGAGGAAAGTACTGTACTTTTTGAATACAACGGGAGTAGAGTTTTCGATACAACTTCCTCGTTTTTCGTTAGTGTGTATTTTAAACTATTAAATGATAAAGTTGAAGACAACGATAATAGAGTCGAAGAAAATAACAGGGTCTAAGATGCCATGGTAAGGTGGTGGTTAGGGTAATATGGAAGGAAATTATATGAGAATTGGTTAATAGGACAAATAGTACTGTACATATACATGTATTTTGATATATATTTTAAATATAATGTTAGAAGTGTTTATATTTTAAAACATAGAAGTAAAAATTACTGCTACTACTATTCAACAAAAAACATACAAATTATATATAAGACATTCATGTCATAACACCATGCATGTATTCTCCATTTCTCTTTGGATGTGTTTGGTTGGAGAAATATGATGGGTTAGATTGGAGCGAATTTGTTTTTCATAGTGTTTGATTTGGGGATAGATAGAATAGGATGATACCTGAAATGAAATATTTCTTTTAGATCCGAGTCAGCTTCATCCCTAAAAAAATTGACGAACTAATTCAACTCACAACCTCTCTCTCATTGACATGTGGACCACATTATCCAAACTCTCAAAAAAATAAGATTATTTTAACCTTTGTCACAAACACATAGATGAGACCTTCTCATTTAAAAAATTAAGATGAATCTAACCCAACTCACTTTAACCTCAAACCAAACATATGCTTATTGTCATCCTCATTCTTCACGAAGAGAAAAGAAAAAACAAAAAAAAAACAAAGTATTAGTGATAACACAGCAGCGACGTATATAATACTCTAATCTGATCCAGATGAGATGGATAACTACAGAGACGCTGAGAACGAAAGCTTAGAAACAGGGACAGGTGTCGCATGCTCATTGGAACAAAAGAGAAGAAAAAGATAGATATACATATATATATATATATATATATGTATATGTATATATATATATATATAGAGAGAGAGGGGGACAAGGCGGTGGCGTGCTCACGTGGAGGGTGGCTACTGTCCACGTGACAGCGTAGCCCCCGGCCACGTGCGTGTGCCCATGCTTCCGTTGCGTTGCGCGCCAAACGCAGCCGAGATAGATCCGGTCGTCGTCGTCTCGTCAACTTTCGTCTTGTCACTATTACGGCCGGTTGTTCATATGTTTTTAATAAATTAAAACTATTTATTAGAAAATAAAAATTAATTTATAGACAAAATTTATTTGTATATATATATATATATTTGTTTTTCACGACTTAAAAGCTAATAGCTAATGATGAAAAAAATTATGTTAAAAATATATTAAAATCAACTTTAAAATTAAGTTTAAAAATTTAAATTTTTATTTTTATTTTGGTTTATTAGGCCAACCGATGAGGCCACTAGTTGCTATCGCCCGTTTCTCTTATTTTGATCTTGCAAATTATTTAAAAAAATAGTTTGAGAAACTGGATAAGTCAGAATAAACGGTCTGATAACGTCAAATTTTACTTTTATTTTGTTATATTACTTTGTTTGAATTCTATTGGTTTCTGTCAGTAATCGATCATTTACCGGTTGTTATTGACGATATAAGGAGCTCACGTTGTGCGCCGCGGGGTGATTGATAGCATCGTAAGTATGTATTTTTCTCCACTAAATCGTATAAGTGTTTCAGATAAATGAATAAAAAAAATTTGATACAAATGTCTCGTACTACGGTTATCGCTCGGAAGTGAATAATATGAAGTATTAAGTATATACTGTACTGTATATTATAGGATGCAAAACAGATGGATCCCTCGTTAAGGCTGTGCTCGTTTCTCTCCTTTCGATGTAATTCCTCGTTTTTCATGTGCACGTTTTTTAAACTAATAGATTATGTGTTTTTTTGCAAAAATTTTGAATAAAAAAGTTATTTTAAAAATTATATTAATTCTTTTTAAGTATTTTAGCTAACACTTAATTAATAATGACTTAATGGATCACTTTATTTTACGTGCATGGAGGATTATTTTCCAGTCATTCAAAACGGACACGCCCTAAACCATCTTACAAATTGCAAGGGCAAAAGCAATCAATCAATCAATCACACGATATGTTGCACATATTTTCTTCGTCAAAAAAATAAATTCTATGATTAGATGTGATATATCCTAATACAATGAATTTGGATAAAAGTCTGTCTAAATTTATTGTATTACGATATATCATATTTAATCTTTAGTTTTTTTATGGACAGATTCGGACCAAAGTTCGTGGGAAAAAACCGCGGGAAACCACCGGATTGGAACCCACACTGCCGGCCCCACCCGACCACTCATTCAAACACAGAACCAATCATGGCTGGACGCATGCAACTTATCCATTCAAACTGACCAAGATCCAGACTTTTCCCGCGCCCGTCCATTGGCGCCATAACCATGGGCGTTGTCCACAGATCATTCCATACATCTGCATGCTAGCTTTGGCGCCATCAGCAATATCAATGGGGAGAGAGAGAGAGAGAGAGAGTGATGCACTGTTCATCCCAAATTAATTAGTATTAGTAGTTCGATCTTTCTATCCATTCTGCAGGATGAACACCCTGTTCCCGCCATGTTTGCTATGGCCGGCCGATCTCTGATCTGCAGCTAACCAACATTCGTTTCCTTGATCCCCATTCCATCCCAAACTGTTGGCAGCCTACCTAGCAAACGGTATAGCGCATGTGTACTAAAATAGTACTAAATATGATGGTGCTTTGATCTTCTTTCACAGGCAAAAATATATTCATTCATGAGTGATGGTGCATGTTTCGACGATCGTCGACGCATTTAATGCTTTTAAAAGGTATGCATAATCCTCGTGTTATATTAGTACGTTAAGAAAGATCGGATCAAATTAACTAACAATGGTGGTATGGTTGAATGGATGAACCCTTAGGTTGTGTTCAACACTTATTATTGGGAACTAATTACTCGCGCATGTAAAATGGAGCGGCTCATTAGCACATGATTAATTAAGTATTATTTTTTTTGAAAAAAGATTAATATGATTTTTTAAATAACTTTCGTATAGAAATTTTTTTTGCAAAAAACACACCATTTAGCAGTTTGAGAAATGTGCGCGCGAAAAACAAAAAAGATAGGTTGAAAAAGGTGAGGAAAGAACACAGCCTTATACAACCATACAAAAGCAAAAATAAGATAAACCATGAAGAGAAAAAAAAACTTTTGGTGAGCCAACAATGCGTTTGAGATGCCTATACGGACGCCTAAGACACTGTCATATCTGGATACCAGACAGGTGAATCATTCGATCACTGAATATCATCGAGTTAATGTTAAACCCCACTTGTCATATATAGGATCCAATAACCTTACTTTTGTGTTAAAAATAGAAAAGAAAAAGGATAAGAAAATGACTACACAGCTGCCACCCCACATTACCATGTCTCATCTGATAATCACACAAGCTAGGTACCTCTCTCTCATCTCCCAAGTCCTAAAGCTAGCCAAGGGTCCCCTTAGGCTTTAGCACAAGACAAGGGGGAGAGGAAACCGGGATAAGTTGGCATTTGCATATGCATGGACCCCAAACTAAACCCTACTTTCGCATGTGGCGATGTGAGCTCAAAAACCCTTTTCCTGTGGCCCTCCCCATGCATGCATCAACGTAGGTAGATAGATGGATAGATGGGCACTTGTTGCATGCCACCTTTTTCATCGATCTCCCATTGTTTGCTACACTTTGCAAGAGGGAATAATGGTGTCACAATCATCGATCCATGGAAAAGAAGGCCTTGTATAAAGCTTTAGGTTTTGCACATGCTTTTAATAGTTGAGTTTGGCTCGTTTTGGGGATCATGTCAAGTCAACTAAGGGCGCATATAATGCGTGGGATCCCACGAGGACGTCTAGCAAATGAGTCGGGTTTTTGTGTACCACATTATCACATTAGAAGAACATAAGGATTTGATCATGCTGTTTTTTAAATAGTCTACGTAAGAAATGACCAATGAAAAACAAGTGTTGTTTTCTTATTACGATCGAGGATACCTTCTTTTAGCATAGCGCGGCTTGTCCAAGTACTATTAGTCCAATGATAGAGCTAGAAGCGTTGTAAAGCCTAATTAATTAAGTGGTGAAATTGCCCCTATAAAATACGATGCATTTTTGTGGCGATTTTTCCACAACCAACAATGCGCTCATTAGTGTCGAGCCTCACCGTCCAATGTCCTAGCCCGAGATTGAGGTGGCTCCGCCACTGGCCTTATTTGACCAAAACCGGCTTTGGATTTTAATCTAAGACTTGCCAAGCAAGATCCTACCCTATTCATTTTAAAATTCTATTAACATATTTTTCTCACAAATTGGAGTAGTTTTGCATAATGAAACCTCCCAGAAATTACAAAAATCAGATAAATCCATTATTTTCATAAATGGAGGTAAGGCTCGTTCTTTTCTGATTAAGATTTTTATCTCAATTTTCGTTACCATGCTTTTTAAACTGCTAAACAAAATATATTTCATGTGAAAAATTTCTATATTAAAGATTTTTTAGAATATCAGATAAATCCATTTTTTCATGTTTGAAATAACTAAAACCCAATTAATCCTATGCTAATGATTTATCATTTTACATGTCTACTTAATTTTTTTTATCTTCAGCGGGCCTAAAGTCACCTGGGAAGAACAGTATAGCACAGTGACGAGTGATCGATTATCAAGTGATGACCTCGGCAACGTGTGCCCTGCCCTGCTCCATCCATGACCACCACCACCATCATCATCATCTATCCTGACATTTCTCCCTGATCCTTCTCTCGCATCATCAAATCCCAAATCACACGAGAGAGAAGAAAAAGCCAGTGATCACGCAGTGTGCACGAGCCAAGCACAAAGCCAAAGCGAATTATGCCCTGGCTTTTGTAAAGCCAACACCAATGGCCTTTTCCATGTACAGATCTCACCAATCAGCTCACCTTTCATTTTCTCTCGAACACATCACATGCAAGCACGCATGCTTCGCATCCACAGATATGCGTTGTCCTGTGAACAAAGGTTGGTTGGATCGATCCTGGCCGTCCGATGGCTCATCAAGGGTGTGAGACGGGTGTCTAGATTATTGCAATTTGCAGAGTGTATGTAACGTGTCTAGCAACTGTTAACCTTGGGTCACTAACCACTGGAGTAGACCCTGTTTGTTTTCAGGGATTTTTTTAAGTCCCTGTCACATCAGATGTTTGTACATTAATTAGAAGTATTAAACGTAGATTAAAAATAAAACCCATTCATAACCTTAGATTTTTTTGCGAGACGAATCTAATGAGCCTAATTAATCCATGATTAGCCGATGTGATGCTACAGTAAATATATGCTAATTATGAATTAGTTAGGCTTAAAAAATTTATCTCGCGAAATAGCACTCATTTATGCAATTAGTTTTATTATTGGTCTATGTTTAATACTTTTAATTAGTACTCAAACATCCGATGTAACATAGACTACAAAAGTTCCTGATCCAAACAAACCCATAGTAGCTAGAAGATGCCTGATGAGTGACGTGAATGTGAGTGACAGTCAGTTGATAGAGAAAGAGAGAGCAGATAAAAAAATTGAGATTAGAGAAGTTGTGTGTGTGAGAGAGAGCACATTTCCCAATCACTCAACTCTCATCTCAGTGTCATTCACTTTTTTCTCTGCCACATACCTTTTAGTCTTTCCAGCCCTTCTCTCTCCTAAGACCAGCTTATACTACACTGATTAGCCCCTTATTTTAGTTTTGGTAGTGTACCACCATGGTTACTGTTACTGTGATTTACTGGAGCATTAGGACTCACTATGTTCCTTTCTACTACTCCCTCTGTCCCTAAAGTTGTCTACCAAATATTAAGGATAGTGGGACATATTCTCATTCGGTTATTTTAGTGGTCGAATATTAATTTTTAAATTGCTTGAATTTCTCTTCTAACCATCTGATTGGATGAAAATGCTTAGATTTTCATACGTTAGAATCTGTGTTTTAAAAATACTTATATTGTGTAATACAAAACTTAAATCCTAAAAATAATTATATTTACGAATAGAGTGAGTAGTACCGCTAGATGACTGGATCCGTGCAATGAACTTAAACAGTGCCATAAGAGTTCTAATGTTGTTACTTTAAAGCTGAAAATATTCTAGTTCAGAACTACTGCTAGTACATCTGCAGACCCTGAAAAATCATCAAGCATCAATTTCAGGTTCATTGCATCTGGTCTCGTTTATGTATCCTAGGTCATCAAGGACATATACTGTGTTAGTACTCAGTAGTCAGTGTAGTAGTAGTAGTGATACTGTGGATGCATTCGCCATAGATGCATGCACACACCATATGCATATATGCTGGTGGACTACTCTCATATGCCCGCGGGTGAACCATTGATTCCTTTGGCAACAAAGAAAAAAAAAGAAAAGGGAAAAGATTTAGGCACTTAGCAAGAAATGTTCAGTGTTATCCCAGACATTAGTTAGCTGGTGATTTGCCTGATTGGATGGCTCATGGATGTTTACTGTTTGAGCCAATGGAGAAGAATATACAAACAGTTTGAGCTGATCAGCTAATGCATACTTGTGATATACTGACAGTGCTTGCAGTCTAAGATCTTTTGCCAGAGCCCTTGACACCAATGGATCTTTTTAATTAATCCAATTATGTTATCACTTAACCACCGGTCCAAGAGGCCTCTGGCAATGTTCTCTGTCTGATAGTGTGGTTGTTCTGTGTGTGTGTGTGTGTAATCTGTAATTGGGAGATGTGCTTCAATCATGGTGAACATGGTAGTAAGTACTTGTTGATTCCCCCTATTAGCAGTCAGATGCAGGGAAGGGGAGGCTACTCACACCTTTGTTAATTACTAATACTAGCAGTCAACACAACTTCCAAAGACACCTAAGATAGTTTTTGCCTTTTCCCCCTATAGTTTCTTTCCCCTTTTCCATGTCTTTTGACACATTGGAGGATGCAGCTTTTCATGGTTCAGTAGGGCATTGTGATATTCAGGCTATAACAACCTTAGGACCAGGCCTACAAGAACACTAGAAAAAAGTTCAGAGTAGGAATAGTAAACAGTGCATTTTTCTAGAGTAAAATGAAGAAATCTACAGCGAGGAGGCACTCTCACAGTGCATATTTTTTCGTTATCACATCAGGGATTTAATTGTTTAATCTCTAATTCTTTAGTTCAGGAGTTTCTATTTCAGGGTGTTCAACAACTGATCTTTTCATATGCTCTATTTGGAGCATTTGGTCTCTTTTATATTCCTGCTAAAAGTAAATTTGTTTCAATAATTTTTACTATGCAAACAAGTCCTAGGTGCTACCTTTTAGTAGTAGTGACTAGGAGTACTAGTGTACATTGGTCTAGGTTTAACATTTGCTATTGGCACCAGTGAAATAAGCATGTGTCATGTTCTCTTGTGCTGAGTGGAGCATAATTGGTATGTGATGCCAATGGAGATCTCTAACTTGCAGTAGCCTAGTGATTTAGCAGCATTCTAGCTATAGTAGATGATAACAATATAGAATATCTATCTAGTTACTGATTATTCCATCTACTAGTACTAACTAACAGCTAGATTGACATAACATCCCTTTCATTCCATCCTATACTAAATTCCTAACACACAATGATAACACTGATGATCTTTCTAATTAAACAAGAAACAGTAGACCACACCTACCTCTGAAGCAACAAGCAGACAAAGGTACTATACAACAACAGATGCACCATAAAAATGCAGCCTGTTTTTGCATTGCTACATCCAACATGTGAATGAAAATGTCTGCTCACACATTAATGATGTGATCATCATCAAAATGGACAGTATCTTAGAGGCTAAGATGGAAACCTAAACATTCTTCACTAGGCTCTAAAGGATCATCAACCACTACTGATGAAAGAATTATAAACTGAAGAAAAGTTCCTCTGCAGTAGGCATAAGTACTGGTGCTAAAAGGTAGTTACTAGTTTTTTTTTTTTGACTATTTCACAAGTTCCTTGAACCTTTTTATTGTGGAGTCAAGAGCTACATCATGCTGCTATAGAATGCTACTAAAATCTACTGCAACAGTTTAGGCTCTAGCACTATGTTAAAATTATATATTGCATATATACTGAACCTTTTAGTGTGGAGTATCATTTATCATATTAGTTTGTCTGTTTGTATGTTATGGACCTAAGACACTGTAAAAACAATGATGGTATGCACAAGAAGTGCAATTCATGGTGTGTTGGTTGCAAAGTTAATTTTGCCTCTGATCACATATATACATATTCACCAAAATCCAGATAGGACCACAGTGGCAGCTCTCTGCTTGTCCCTGTGATGTCCAATAGGAAGCAGCCATAAGCTATGCACTAGTAGAGTGAGTATCATTCAGATTTCAGAGAGCTGTGCAAGCTGATGACATCACACATTTCTCACAAAGGGGCCCCACTTGCCCATTACTTATGCCATGGTCATGCCATGCCATGGCAGCTTGGCTCAGCACAAGTGATTGGTATCTTTTCTTGGTATCCCTCCCTGCAACAGAGGAATCCAGCAAGGGCATGTGGTTGCATCAGAGCAGCAATAGTTAGTTAATAAAAGCTGGAATCTTTTTTGCACAGTGGCATCATCTGTTGCTGCTGCTGTGGTCATGTAGTAGTAGTAGTATCATCAAGGATGAGTGAAATCCATGGTCCTTGCAAGCACCAAAGCAAAGGACTCATTTTGCAGCAGCAGCAGCAGCCATTGGACACTTGTTGAGATCCAGCAACAGTGAAGGGCAGCACAACAACAAGTGAGTAACACACACACCAGCAGCCTGCAAGAGGCTCTGCTCCTGATTGAGCCCATTCAGTTGTTCTTGGCATTGGCCATGGCCAGCCAACAGAATACAGGAGGAGACATTGCCATCAGATGATGTCCACCACATGTTCCTCCCCTTCTCTGATGCTGATGCAAATGTTGATGCAATGCAACAGTAGCTGTAGAAGCTTCACTGTTGCTGCAACTTGTGAAAAACCTTTGGCTAATCATATATGCAACCATGAACACAGGATATTCTCTAGCTGGTATCTGTGTAAACCCTCCATCTTAAGTACATATGCACATCTTGATTGCACAATGGTTTATGCAGTGAACAAAATTTCCTTTCAATGTTCATCTACATGGCCATATATCTCTTTACCTGTCTTTGAGAAGGGAAGAAAAAAAAAGAACAAATCTTTATGTGGATCTGGCTGAGATTTAGCTGTTCTGATGTCATCCAGACAACAATGAAGCTTACTACTACATTGCATCTGCAATTGCTAACAATGAGGGAGGGGCTCCCACATCACATGGGACTGCCTGCATGAATCTCTGAATGAATGCATATGCTTTGCTTTCTCTTCAGACAATATTGCTCACTGCCCATGATGATAAGTATGCAATAATGTCATGCCCTGCAGCAAGAAATGTGCATTTGGCCTCTTATTAGATCAGATGCAGTGCAGTGCAGCTGTTGTTGGTGGTCCATGCCAGGATTGGTCTACACATGGATTCTTCCTCATAGGAAGCAGCAAAGAGTTTGATAAGTATATATGCATTTTAATACTCCTACTTGAGTGATTGCTACTAGTATATAGTATATATAGTATAGTACCTTGGTAACTGGATTCAATGTGATTGTGATGTAAGCTTACCTAATGATGGGGTTTAACTATGGTTAAAGTGAGTATCTAGATGAGTATATTACTGTTGGAAGTTGAGATTAGATAAGGGTAATCGAGGATTGATTCCCTAGATTGACGAGGATTATGCATGTTTAAACCTGCAACTCTCTCTATAATATTTTTGCACACGAATTACAGCATGGTCTTGCTAGCAGATAACTAGCAGAATCAAGTCAAGCAATTTATTTGTTTCTTCTCATTTTGTTTTCTTGGCTGAAAGCCTGAAAAAAAAAGAGAGCCAAAGTGCTAGAAAGGAAAACATAATGTCTGAATTTTCTTGCCATAACATGGGAATAGTGCTTGCATTTGCAGTTGATTTAAGGGTACAACAAAAAAAAGAGAAGAAAAATTTGCACTACTATCTATCTTCTGTCCTGTGTCCCAACAAGGTGTTAGTACAGTCGGCAAATAATACCATGGCTGTACAATTCCATATGAAAAAAAACTGGAACTAGAGCACATGAAGCACTGTAAGAGATCTTGAGTAAAACTTGAGAGTTACTACCTCTAGGCAATCTATCTCCAAGCCCAAAGCACAAAGCCATGAGAGGACACAGACAAATAGGCACTGGAGCAACCTTGAAATCCTAATGCAGATGTGGTCACGCTGCAATGTTGGTCTGATCCAGCCTAGATTGCCTGTGAAAAAAGTTACTGTATTCTGTGGCAGGCAACAGTTTTGAGGATATTGTCATCTTACCCCTACCTTACAGACTATGCCACTATTTTCATATGTAGATCAGTAATACTACATACGTATGCATGTTAGTTATGGTTAACCATTCTACCAAGCTCAGAGATGCACCATGCCACCAATGATCTTTTTTCAGAATTTACTTATGTAAGAATTGTTCTTTCGATGTGGATCAGTATTATTTCATTTTTCACTTACACTGTAATAAAATTTCCTTAATTCAAGAAACCTGGTCAGAACCGATAACCCCGGTCAATATACACACAATTTACCAAAATCTGCTAACTTCAAGATTCAGAGTTTCAGTGAACCTGACAAATTATTCTACATTTCAACTCCTCACAGCCCCAGAAGACTGAAAAATGCAGATTTCTGGGAGACCAACAAACTGAACAAGTTGTTTACTAGAATTCAGCAACACCATAATCTGAACAAAATCTGTAGTGGCTACCTTGGAGGCCCAATGAAGAGGCAGTACTACTTGTTTACTAGTAGGAGAGAGTACTGATGAGTGTGGTACCAATGTGCCTACAGTTCTGGGTTTGTGTGAGAGTGAGGTCATCATAGAGAACAGCTACTAGTAGCTGCATGCTAGTACTGCATAGTGCATGTACAATATAGGGGACATGCTGCATATACTGCATAGTGCATGTACATTGTACAATATACTAACATTGGGAGTAATCACACAGCTCAGCTGTCAGTGGACTATCTGTCGGCAATCTTCCCCAAGTCACCTCACCGTGTGTTGGTTCTTGACTGTAGATTCCATCTCCATATCTATCCTCATTGTATTCTGTTTTGGCGCCACACAACCGCTCTCATTTTCAGCATGCCCGTGTCAAGATCTGAATGGAAATTTTCCCTATTCGTCTTCTCCAGGGTTGTGGGGGATAAAACCGTTATCCTATGAAATTCATGGGTTTTAAATGGCATTTTAATTGTGCTTTGGGTCATGATTGTGCGATGAACATCCCATTTATTAATATACTCTACTCACTTTAAGGCTTATTAGTATACTCTGCTCTCTCTAAGGAAGCATTCTAATTTTCTGAGGTGGTATCATTGGGACGAAAACCGTGATGTTCCTTATAACAAAAAAACCCATACATTTTTATTGCTGGTTAATGAAAAAAAGAGAAAACTTGACCCAAGGGAAGAGACATCTTGAAGGCATTGCATTTAAGACCAAGAAAAGATTCTGAAGATGTCTCTTACCTATATGAGAACTCTTTTGCTATTTTATCTTAATCCGTACTTTAGGAGAACACACAACGAAACGAGGGGTCTTTTTTAGAAAACCAGGGTACGAGCTCTAGTTGGCAGCCTCACAACTGGATTACTTGCAACCATCATACTGTAAGCACATTGTCGATGATTTCAACTCTTAGCCTATAATAAATAAAGGAATCGTAACTAGCTGTTTAATATATCAATATAGGACACCAATATAGGACACTATGCGAGAATTTTGGGATGCCCTAATGACAAAAAAAAAAAAAAGAAGAAGAAGAAGAAACAGAGGAGAGGTGTGTGGACAACTGCCTATGTTTCATTTGGGCCAGCATGACAATGACTAGAGCCTAGCCAGGGCATGGCATTCAATCATTCAGTTATGAGGCTGAAACCATCTGATGTATTCAGCATGCACCATCAACCAACCTGGGGCAGCCTCACATGGACGGACTGCAAGTGCTGTCATCTCTCTTCCTCTCTCTCATATTCATGCTCCTGCGTTGATACACTTTCTCTCATTGGCGAGAGGCCAAGGCGTCCAAACAAGGCACATGTGAGGGCTTTGTGTTCTCTCTCAGATGAGCCAACTAAGCGTCTGATTGGTTCTTTGTTATTGTTAACTTTATTATTGCCAAAATTTTGGTAAAGATATTTGTTTGGATTACCGCCAAAATTTTGTTACAAAACAAACAATTTGGTAGCGACAATTTCTTTTACAAACTAAATGGATGATAAATTCTTAAGAAATTTGACTGTCCTTGAGAAATACCAGAAGAGGTATAAGAATATTTAATTACACTAGAAAAAAGTGATTCAAGGACTATAAAAGCACTCTACTTTTTTTTTTTGGCAATGGCAGTTATTTAGTATGGTTGGGTTTGGTTACAAACCAAACAAGCCTTAAATAATGTTCTTGCTTTGGATTGATGATGTATTGGAAATTTGGAACATCACGTGATGAATCAGAAAGCTTGGAGGCAAATGCATATGCTTGTCCCAGTGATAGATTCCTTGTCATGTTAGGATCGAATCCAACATTGGTGGCCCTAAAAAGCATGCAACAATGCATGCCTTCTTTCTCCAACATGCCTCGAGCAAACATGATCCAATCTAACCATTTTGATTGTGACTCATGATGTCGCCTGAAAATCAACAAAAACACCTGTCCATCTGCTCTCCAACAGTCTGCAAGAACATGAAAGGGCTTCTAGCTTATATATACTTTGCAAATTTATATGTAGTAAAGACAACTTTGGCATGGCCCATGTAGCATTAGTTTGGGCCTTGGGCTTGCCACAAAAACCAGAACACAGGCCGAATGTTTACACATGATGCCATGCCACGAGCTTAACAAGTAACAAGTACAGTCTCTGTTTGCATTTACTAGCGACACATCTTTAATAATAATACAATACCCACTTAGTAATTTTTAAAGTGTTATACTACGAAGTTTTCATGTTTATCTTCAGAGCGCAACACATCTGTAATAATAGAACAAATTTTACAGAACTGCAATTAATTTGTTAAAACTATCATTTTGCTACAACTTTAGATGTGTATATTTCATGAAACTGCAATAATAGCAAATAATTTATCACAAAACTGCACTTTAGCCTCTTTTATGTGTATGACATGTAGGCCTAACTTACGCTGGCACAAGTATTGTATTGTTGTATGACCGGTGGGCCTAAAACTTGTCCGACGAATGAAGTTGCAGGTTTCTAATAAAATCATACCCTACTGTTGTAGTTCTCTAAAATGCCTAGATAAAATCATAGTAAATTGATAATTTTGATAAAATATTTATACTTACCTGAAATTTACTCTTAATAATAATAAAATATCCATTTCAGAATTTATAATTTTTTTAAAAAGAAAGATCGACAAGTGGTCAAAGTTTATAGCGAATAATACTCCAATGGCACTTTTTTTTTTATCAGAGGTTATATTAGAAGCTAAACAACAAGACCAAATACAATGCTTTAAAAATCAATCAAATAGAACATCATGTATTACATCTACGATGTACAAATATTCTTTAGTTTTACTATCTAAGCCTGATTTTTTTTCTTCTTGTATAGTATATCAGTTTTGTTATTTTTTTTCTCCTTTTGCACAAGCAAAGGAAGATCAAATGGACAAGACATCAAATAAATCAAGAACTGATCATCTTTTGTCCGTTGATCGATGTGATCATCACGAGAAGTATCTCTCGCAGGCGGCGCCGACGGACTCCGGCAGCAGGTCGCCGCCGGAGTCGACGACGATGTGGCAGTCGACGTTCATCCTCCGGCGGCCGGACTGGAACCCGAGGGCGCCGAAACCGGTGGTGAGCCGGAACCGGATGGCCGTGGTGAGCCGCAGCCGCAGCGGCAGGCGGCCGGCGCGCAGGCCGGCGGCGAACGCCGGCCACGCCGCGTCGGTGGGCCTCGGCCCGACGACGTCCAGCACGCCGGCGATGAACGTCGTCGTCTTGTTCGGCTGGTACCACGCGTCGGCGAACGCCGGGCCTGTGGCGACGAGCACGCCGCCGCCGCCGCCGTCGTCGTCGCCGTAGAGCACGGAGGCGCGCGTCGCGTCGTAGTGGATGCCGATGTGGCGGTTCGNGGTTCGGGTTGCGGTCGGAGACGTTGAAGGCGACCTGCTGGTGGCCGCCGGCGACGGCGGCTGCCGGCGGCGAGACGACGGTGAAGGAGATGACGCTGAAGCGTGGGCGGTGCGGGCGGAGGCTGAGCCAGACGACGAAGAGGACGACGCCGGCGACGAGGAGGAGGACGAGGAGGAGCGTGCAGAGCGTGTTCGCCACCACGGTGGTGCAGCTGGCGCGGGTGTGCGACGCGACGCGCCACCTCGCGCGTCCGCCGCTCGCCGGCGGCGGCGCCGTCGCCGCCGGCTGCATCGACGTTCCCTTCGGCGGTGGTGGCATAATCACTCGCGAGGTCGAATTGTTCGTGTTTTTTTTTATCAGTTTGGTAATAATGGTGATCATCGGATGGTGGCATTTGCAAGCTAGGAATTTAATCGAATGGAAGCAAAGATCAGCAGCTGTTGAAAATGTGCTTGCCTTGCCGACTGAGCTAAGCTGCGCTTGCCTAGCTAGCTTCATTCCTTCTGTGGCTGGGTGCCTATCGGCAGAGGAATGTCCTGCCTTTGTATTTAAATATAAGTTATATGTCCGTACTTTGTGACGGCCTTATATAATTGAGATTTGCTACGAGAATATACCATTGGATTCAGTGGTTACTCACGCGAAGCATAATTTTCTTTATCCTATTTTTTCAACTCATCTCTCTTTTTTCGCGTGTACGTTTTTCAAACTGCTAAACGGTACGTTTTTTACAAAAATTTTCTATACGAAAGTTACTTTAAAAAATCATATTAATCCATTTTTCAAAAAAATTAACAAATACTTAATTAATCATAAAAAAAATACGTTGCTCCGTTTTACGTGTGCGGAGGTAAAGTTCCCAACCTCACCTCCCCCAAACACAGCCTAAGATTGAGAATAAAACGTTGGTTACTCACGCGGAATGTACGGATGCATTCCACATTTGGGAGGGAGGGAATGAGGACTACTAGAGATAACACTATTGAATATAACGATAATATATCTAACAAAATTATAATATTGTTAATTTTATGTTTTCAAACTAAATATATATTTCAGAGTTATTGATGATCAAAAGTTTCAAAAATTTCACCGGATAAAGTCAATGGTGTGACATATTAAAATACGACGTAAGTAAATTCATTTCAATTAAAAAATTTAACTTCAGTCTCGCATACTAATGACGATACTTATCTGCTATAATCAAACAATCAGTACATGAATAAGTAGAGCGGTTTCCCATTCAAAAATCGTTGAATCAAACTAAAAGCGAACATGAATCATTCGCCTCCATTGATTCATCAATAAATAATGTTAAACGTAATATTCTCCGTGTGGTATATGGTGGTTGTAGTTCAGTGGTAAGAATTCCTAGCAGCCACAAATTAACCACTTCTGTACATTTTTCTTACAAACTAGGAGAAAACCAGGAGTAAAACAGAGCCTCAACCAGAGAGCATTGTTATGGCTTCTTTCCCTGCATCTGCCAAGAGAAGAACAAAGATTGGTAAACAAGTAGACATTATCAAGTATTCCAACGTATGGTAATAAACTACAGTAAAAGGAAGGTGCGACAGGTAGTTACCTTTTTAAGGTACTTTCTGTGAAGTTTCAGTGCAACAGCGCAAGCCTTTTTTGCATCCAGATTCCCATTAACATCGTTCAAAATCTGAAAAATTAATGAATGTGAATTTTTTGTGATACTCAAATTAGTTTAGATCGTCCATTGCAAATTAATCCGATGATGATGCAATCCTATGGATTCCTTTTCTAAAGAAGATAAAAGAAATGGCCTTTGATCCAGTTTACCCTGATAACATCATCAATCCCTCGAGCTTCCTGCAGAAGCTTTGCACTGTTCTCCTTCAGAACACTAGCAACCAGGAAAACGGAAATGGGAACAGGACCATCATTGTCACTAGTAGCCCCATTCTTCATATTGTCCCTCTCGTACTTGCCAAACTGGCGCATTGATTTTACTTTTTGCTTATGGCCTGGAGTTACACCAGTTGCAGCACCAGTATGTTCATATGCGCAGAAAGTGTCAGGATCATATTCTAGAGCCCACATCATCTGCAAACAGATTTCAGAAGAAAACATGATCATCAATCAATTATCCATTGTATTAAAAAAAAAGCACAGCTGCAGTTACATTGGTTTTATTAGTCTTTGATAATATGGGTGACTGTATTTAACATCAATTCTGTTGGTTAATAGATCAGATCTCACCGGATGAATAAAATGAATGTTTAATATTTAGTATGACATGCCAAAATGAGCTGTAGTGTGTACCTCCCAAAGGTATAGGGAGTCCCCAAATGATAATTCACGCCGAAACAATACCATGAACATGCGGAATGCAAAGAGATAATCACCCCCACCAAGTGTTTCTGCATTCAGGGATCAACAAGACCAATCGCAGAATGTAACATCAGCAAATGGAGGTCCAGGTTTGATGTTACAATCCTGTGAGTTTTCATTGTGTACCTAGGTGGTCATGTAATTTTGGGTCAAGCACTTGAATGATAGACGCAAGGTGCTGAAGCTGGTTCTCCACCCCAACAGATTGCTGTGTGCATCTGAAATTTCCTCGCTTTATAACAAAAGTTACTACTAAAATTAGAAGAAACAACCCACAATAAAGACTCTTGGAGAAGCAGTTGTACCAGTCTACGCATTAATCTCTCAAAGCACCAAAATGCATCTGCTTCATCATTGAGTAGCACTATCATCGGTGAGCATAAATCACTCATTCCTGTTTAAGATTAAATAAACACATGTCAGATTATTTGGGAACTACATAAGTATTTTTGTGCAAGACGACAGCATTGTGCACCCCACCTTGACAATAACCAATTTCTTTGTCAATCCAAGCATATACAGCAAGAATATCCCATAACTTCGAAAGATTTTCTTTATTCTCATAAAACACCATGGATCGATCAGTGCGTAGTACATCAAGGCCTGCGTAACATACATGTGGACACAAAAGATAGGAAACATTTATAAGAGCAGGCACAATGGAACAATGGCGGGCAGGGGGAACAAAAAGATTGATGTATGGACCTTACCAATTTGATGTAGCAAAAGCTTCCATTCGATAATTTGTTTATCCACCACACAGTTTAAGGACTTGTCCACCTCATTTTCGTTCCTGCTGCTGGATGAACTGCCTTGCATAGTATGCTGGTCTGAAGTAGCTTCGAGCAAAACCAAAGGATCCTTAATAGGTTTTCCATCCTCAGTTATAATTGGGGCTGTGATAATTTTACCGCTACCAACATGGGAGTCCATATCTTTGCATTCTTGCTTCCATATGGCATATTGTATTCTACATAGATTGTCTGTTTCAATGTTGAGGCTAAACAGATAAAAGATTTGATGATTGCGTCCTAATTATCGCAATAAAAAAATAGTACGAAGAACCAGGGGGAAAGGAACTGCAATTCTTATCAGTCATAATAACCGATTTTCAGTTTGCAGTAGGCATGTCAAACAGAGTCAGCACCAATCTTCCATTTCCAAGGTAATATCGTTGTGCAAGAGTGCATGCTGCAATCCGTTTCTGCACTTTGTGATCTGCAATTCAGCACTTGTGTGTCTGGTTCTTCACCAAGGAGTAGTGACTAATGACTACTGAGAGCTGCAGCTGAGCTCAGCTAGGTTCAGTGGCAAACCAAAGGGCATGAAAGTAGAGCAAATAAGATTGCAGAAGCACAAACTAGAGCAAGGGCAGAGGCAAGTGGTGGCACAGGCCTGACATGGTTGCGCATCCAAAATGATACTTACTATCCATGGCAAAGCATGGGCATCCAAGTATTCAGCTCTTTGCAAGAAAAAAACAAATTACTGAACAAACTTATAGAAAATCGCTTACCTTCTTTTCTCCCTAATCTGCTCCCGCTCATCAAAAGTGCTCCCAGGATCAAAACAGCCAAGCAAAAACTCCCAGACCTCTCCCCTGATTGTTGGATGGACACCCTAAGAGAAATAAACAGATCATTAAATTCGTAGAACTATTCAGATGTTTATTTTGAGGGGTGGGTCGATCAACCATGGGACCATTCCATTATTTTGGTTAGGGATGGGCACAGGTCACTCCGTAGACATATACCGTTGAGTTGCTAACCATTCCCTTGTCAAATAGGGACTGACCCATGTTCAATCACTGAAGTATGACTGAGTGAGATGATCCACTGTAGTTAAAACTAAATCAACTAAAATACATTTTTTTCTAGTTGATATTGTGTATATAGTTGACTTATTAAAGTGGAGTGCATCAACCATTAACCACAGAGTGACCCCATTGCGCCCGCACCTAATTTTGGAAATAACTCCATTGCTTGTTTCTTCTATTAAACAGGTTAAACATGTGCATTTGTGGGACTAACCAATTCCATTCCTCAAACCAAACTGATAGTATCACATTAGATATTCCCAGGAAAATACATACATAAAAGGTATCTATATAACAGAAAGGACAAAGTGGCAACAAGACAAAAGTTTTTTTTTCTTTCAAAGAATGATTTAATTTACCCCTTTCTGTATCCGGTTCAGAACCGAAGCAATATCCAAACGGCCTTCACGCGTAAACGCAGCATGCCATTTCCGAACGCTCAAGGTTTTCCCAACCTGAAATTAATTGCAGAGAGGGATAGCATAAACCAATCTGTCGGCGCACTCCCAGAAGGCTCAATTATTGCTCAGGAACAAAAATTAATCCTTTGAATCAGAAAATTAACTCGCAGCGATGAAGGAAGATACATCAGCAAAGAAAATTAAAGCAGTAGTAATTAATGAGGAGGACAGATCAAGGAATCAAAAGGTGAGACCTTGATCTTGAACTTGGTCTCGGGGACCTTGTGGGTGCAATCCGAGCGAATCTGGTAGAACCCATCTGCACCCTCCCCTTTGCCCGCCCTTCTCAGCATCCTCTTCTTCTTCTTCTTCTTCTTCTTCTTTTGCCTCTAATTGCAGCTGGATTACTCGATCTTGTGCTCCCTTTCTGCCTCCAGAAGCAGCAGCAGCGGCGGCCAATCAAGAAGCAAGAAATCGAGGAACGAATCGGTGGATCAAGAAGTCAGGAGAAGCAAGAAAGACTCTAGCTTTGGGTCAACTGGACGGATCAGAGATCGGGGAGAAGAAGTGAAGACGACGCGTAGAGGTGGTCTGAGTTTCCGGGTGGTTCGGATTCCAGCTCCAACTTCGCTGGTGCTTCGCTGTGTGTACTGTTAGTTCGTTATTACTACTCTTAGGCCTCCGAGGTCCTGTTTGGTAACAGGGGGAGAAAATCCAGGGCTAATTTTGAAGGTGAGAAAAAGGTCTCCTAAAAAACCAGTGAAAAAGTTCCATTTCATTGTTTTGGGGAAAGAGGAGGATGCCAAATATCCCATCAAATTAAAATAAGAAACAAAAAACATTATATGGTAACTGTTTAGAACAAAACTATAAAACACCAAATATTGGAATAATGTCACTGTTATACAAGAACTAGAGCTCAGAGTGTCACCTTGCCGTAGTTAAATCTGTCCACAAGATCACGGTTGGTCAAGACCACTTGCAACCTCCACGGCTATCACTGTATTGTTAACGTCAAAATTTGGTAAGCCCCAAAATCATCATCGGTTTAGGAATTGTATCTTCAGAGTCCTGAAATTAGTCGATGGACATATCAAGTTGCCAGCAGTTGGATTCTTGATGGATTTGTTTAAAGAAATTAATCAATTAAAGAAAGCTTATCCAGAAGAGACCGAGTTCAAGAAGGATGCAACATGATAAGTTATCTATTAATTAGGCAGAGTCAATTAATTTCCTTTTACTTTTAGGAAAGATTGTTTATAGTCCAAATAGGATTGATATCTTTTATTTTATCTTTCAAAAAGTTTGTGTCTTGTTTAATAAGGACTAGTATCTACCCATGGGTATAAATATGTACACCCGGAATCTTTGTAATTAATCTCTCGATCAATACAACTACTCTCGACGCATCACCACCCTCCTTTCCGAGGTTTTTATTTATCAACTGGCGGAACTTGGCACCTGACGCGGGGCTGCATTGACTTTCGATCTCTGGCGAAGGGGTAAGTCTTACGTTTTGCCGGCCCTAGCAATTGTATCGGTTACATTGGTGTTGTTCAAGGCTGCATTGCTTCAACCTCTTGGATCGCTCTGGTTTGGTTGATATATTTGCCTACCTATTTATCATATATCTTAGTTAATCTAAGTCAATTATTCAATTTACTTCTATCGGTCAGATCTTTTCTAGGGTTTTGTCGGTGTCGACTAAATTGTTTTATCGATTTAGATTAGCTAAAGTATCTACCACCCTGAAATCAGTCGAAGGCTTGATTGTCTAGATATTATGTTTCTTTTCATATTTTGCGCTACATCAGCCCTAGTCATGTTTAGAACCATAATCTCTAGCTTGCTTTTTGATTGCCAATAAGGGTTTCATCGGGGTTTCAGCCGATAAGTTATCTGGATGTTGCATCGGCTCACAAGGATTACATACAAGTTATATTTAGCCGATGACAACAAAGGCTTCATTGATTATCTAATCGTTTGGATTTAATGACATCAGACCTCCAGTCGATCTATGCTTTAACCTTCGGATCAACGCTTATTCTATCATATCACTATTAGCCGATTGGTTTCTATTGGATTATATTATTGTTTTATTGCATTATCATCAGCCGATTGTCTTTATATCGTTATTTCTATCAAGTGTTAGAATCTACATTGGATATATAGCCGATTGTTCAAAACTCTATCGACATCGGCTAGTATCGGCATTGGTTGGAATTACTTCATCGGCTTGTCAGCCGATCGGCTTTTTGATCTGTTGTTTATATATCTTGTCAGTTGCAGGATTAAACTGACTGGCATGCCCGCATCTCATCAATTTTAGGACCTGTACTGGAGATAAGCAGATTTCCCAGGCCTTCGTGTGTTCGTCGACTTGGTTTGCGTCAACGCAAATTTGGCATCATCAGCCGAACACGGATTTTTCGTCAACACGCTTTTGGCACACCTGGTGAGACACGAGTTTCAAGACTATTCATCATGCCTGAGATTACTGAAGACAACATCATCCTAGTAATGGTTGAACAACTGTCTAAGGAGCAGAAGGTAGAGATGGATCAACTAACACAAGCTTTTCACAAGATGTACTTGGATTTCTTCACTGTTTCTCGGCAAGGAAAAGTGATTCAAAAAGGAAAAGTAATTTTCCCGAAGCCTAAAGAAAAAACCAGTACACAAGATGATGAGATCAAGGCAAAAGCAGAAGTCAAGGCAAAAGCAAAAGAGCCAGCTGTTGATGAAAAAATTTCATTACAAGATAGACTTGATTATGCAATACATCAAGTCTTGATCAATCAATCAAATGTGTTAGTAAATACATTGACAAATGTGGTCAGAAAGATAATGAATGGGACTATAACTGAGGAGAAGGCCAAAGGACCAGTATACTTCCCAAACAATGTGTTTTCTCCTTATAGAACCATCAAGACTGAGATTCTAAGTTCTTCAGGCATGCAACAACAATTGGTACATGAGGGGCAAATATCTCAGCAAGTTCCACAAAATCAGGTTCCACAAGAGACAAGGACTATATAACCAACATCGGCTGGGATATTTCAGAATCTGCAGCCGATGGAGGAACAAGTACCTGTTTAGTAGCCGATTTTGTCACAACCATCAATTGGACCATAATATGTGCATGAAGTGCCACGGAATTTTCAATATCAACCTCACCAAACATACTTGGATCAGAATTCAAGTTCTCAACATCAGCCGATATCACCACATCAGTATCAGCCATAACCTGTTCCATAATATCAGTACCAGCCTCAATTCAACAGCTATGAGCAAATGCCACAGTTTGGAGGTAATGGACTGTAGTTGTCTTTCCTTAGCCGCACAGGTAGTAAAACTAAAGAGCTAGAGGTCGGGTCCTTCCTCTCCTTATTCTAACAGCAACAACAATGAGCTGGTATGATTACAGAAGTAGTGAGAACAATTTGGATTGAAACCTAAGGACAGCGAAATCATGTATCTGTATCCATACCCAGAGTACTTTGATAAGGTTCCTTTACCAAATCGATACAAGATTCCAGATTTCTCAAAGTTTTCAGGTCAAGACAATATTTCAACATATAAGCATGTCAGCCGATTCCTAGCACAATGTGGGGAGGCATCGACTATTGAGGCTTTGAGAGTTAGACTTTTCCTATTGTCATTGTCTAGATTGATATTTACTTGGTTTTTTTTCTTGCCTTATAATTTTATCAGAGGATGGGCCGATCTAGAGAAGCAATTTCATAGATATTTCTTCAATGAGGTTCAAGAGATGAAGCTGTCGGATTTGACATCAATAAGACAGAAGTCTGATGAATCAGTTCCAGATTACATTCAGAGGTTTAGATATATGAGGAACAGGTGCTATAGCTTTAATTTAACCGATTCACAACTTGTTGATTTAGCTTTCCAAGGGTTACTTGGGCCGATAAGAGAAAGATTTTCTGCACAAGATTTTAAAAGTTTAGCTCATCTGGTTCAGAAAGTATCAATTCATGAACAAAGATTTCAAGAGACAAAGAGGTTTTTTAGGAAGGCTAATAATATCAACAATATTTACAGCTATGTTTCAGAATCAGAAGATGAAGACCTAAAGATTAGTTTGGCAGAGTGGTCAAGGAATAAAAAGACAGCTGTTTGCCAATGGGTCAAAGATACTGGAAAAGAAGAAAAATATAATTTGGTAAAGATATACCAAAGATGGAGTTAGACAGATTTATATTGATACTCTTCACCATGCCTATATTGATGAAGTTCCTCTGGTCGATATTGATTTGACTCGTCATGCTGATGCTGATGAGCTTGCCCCCCAAGCTGATATTGTTATTGTTCTTCAATCTGCCCCCCGAGCTGAATTCTTTGAGCAATTAATTCATCAACTGATTTCTTGATCAAATCTTGTAATGTATTCATCAAAACTCTAGATTGATCGGACAAGGCACGATGAACTGCTTCATCAACTGTATCCTGAAGTGTCTCAACCATCGGCTTGGGGAATTGAGTCTTCTGAATTGGTCCTTGTTGCGTCATGACGAAAGCTTGAAGACAACGCTTTTGAAAGTCAGCCACGGATTGCTCCATCTGTTGCCTCTACTCTTTTGTCAAATCCTCCATTGTGATCAAGATCTTGGCATCGACTTCTTCTTCAGACATGTTGATATAAAACTCGTGTCCCATTGGACGTGTCAAAAGCATGTTGATGCGAAAACACGACAGCCTAGGAGTTCTACTTAGCTCCAGTGAAGGTCCAAATCTTGTGTTCGGGTTTAAGGCATGCCAGTTGGTTTGATCCTGCAACCAACAAGATATACAATAAAACTGGTTAAATCTACGATAGCCGATCGACCGATGAGCCGATGACGTATCGTATAAACCTAGCCGATGCGATCTAATTGAATCGACTATAAGGTGTAAGATGATTAAACAAGCCTAAAACATGTTTCATCGGCTGTAGATGAAATCAAACATGTAGTCTATAGATAAAGAATATACCTGATCAAATCGTAGCTGATGACACCATGCTTAGGTTAAAACAGATATCGTATTGGCTAATACTCCGATACAATCTTATACAAGAATATCAATCTAAGTAAATATATCAAGAACAAGCTTATTATACTTAAACATTGTGATATCCTTGTATACGGGACATATATGACATGAAATGCATGATTAAAGAAATTTAAACAAAGCTTAAATAGTTATATCAGGTAAGATCGGCTGAAACCCCGATGCTACCCTTATTTGCAATAAAAAAGCAGGTTAGTTTCTATGATTCTAAACATGACTAAACATGATTCTAAGTATGAAAAGAAGCATAAAGTCTAAACAATCAAGTTTTTGACTGATTTTTAGGGTGGTAAATACCTTAGCTAATCTAAGCCAATGAGACGATTTAGCCGATGCCGACAATACCTTAGGTAAAGTTTGGCTGATACAGGTAAATCGAACCATCAATTTAGATTAGCTAAGTTATATGATAACTAGTAGTTGCACAAGATAGATTAGAATATCTAAAATGATGCGCTAATCCGTCGATGCAAGCTGCTATTGACAAGCTATACCCAAGCTATACCTCTTATTGGAGATCGAAACTGATGCAGCTCAACTCGAAACAAGAACTCGTGGAAAGTAAAGGAAAATTGTGGCGATGCGCTGAGAGTGTATTGAACTATTGTTATTTTTTTTACAAAACCCTGGCATATATTTATACCCGAACTTATAAACCTTGTCCATGTCAGACACTACTCAAAACTTGCCTAAACAAACAAGTCTTAGGTGGACTCTTACCACAAAATTATTAAAAATAAATAACTAACTCTTATTTCTAATTAATAGATACAATTGCTTCTTCTGGACTCAATTCCTATTTGGCAATACCTTCAAGTTCTTCTGTGAACCGAACACAAAATCAGGTTACCTGTATCGGCTAACCGAGTTCGATTCAGGTTACTCGTATCGGATGACCGAGTCTGGTTCCATATCGGCCGATACGGCCCCCAGCTAATGTGTTGCCCTGTTTTTGGAAACATCCTTATTCCTTCAAATCCGCTTCAGATCTAACTCCATTTTTGGTATATCTTTACCAAATTTTGCTGTTAACATGTATCTTCATAATGAAAAACTCTTCCCTAATGTATG
Source organism: Oryza officinalis (assembly GCA_008326285.1). Classification (NCBI taxonomy): domain Eukaryota; kingdom Viridiplantae; phylum Streptophyta; class Magnoliopsida; order Poales; family Poaceae; genus Oryza; species Oryza officinalis. Next base: position 28,353,740 of record BDMV01000011.1, on the reverse strand, counting down.
ATCCATTATTCATCACTGTATTACTTGCTTAATTCCATTCATTGTTACTCATATTTGTGATAGAGACCACAAGTGCAATGGGTACCCGATGTTCTACGATTACTTCACATAGGGTTAATGTGGAAGGGGGGGGGAGTAAGCATGGTAGTTACTACCCAAACCTTTGCCCCTTTTCTCCTTGGGTATAGGGTTTTGACCCAATAGATTGGCAAAAAATCAAGCACATATTCAAGACCCAACCACAAAAAGGATTCTAATGTGCGAATGAATAGCTAAATGGGCATAATTGCCATTTCTATTAGTGCTAGACAACCCAGCCATCCTCTCCACGATGCACAACCAAACCGCCTCCTCTACAAATGTCCACCTCGCCCTCATTTGTCGTGGTCAGGACCTTGGTATAAGGGGTGTCAATCACATGTTCCCACACCCATCCTCACCACTTACCAATCACCATGTTGCATCATCATCTCGATCTAGTAGTGGCTCTTGTAATGTGCACTATATCATAAAAGGGAGCACAATTGGATTTTATGATTATGGGTGAAGTCGGGCAAGGTTAGGACGCAAATGAGAGGTTTAGACAATCTCAGGATGGTTTGTTGGTTTGCAAATGGAATAACAAATCACATCCAGGGCTTGGAATAGCATTGGTGTGTATATAGATACATGAAGTGAATGTTTACAAACTAGAACAATCTACAAGCACTCCTAACTTGACTAAGTAATTGTGTCTTGCCACAATAGTATTGTGTATTAGCTCTCGTTAGCTGCAAGTGGCAGCGGCGGCCAAAAATAATGTCACTCTATGCCATGACATACCATCTCTATCGTTTCTGGAAGTTGAGGTACTTAATGGCATAGCCAAAGATGAAGAAGAAAGCGATGATGTAGCCGAAATGTGCGAGCACAACATACCCCAGGAAACTATGCCGCATCCCTAGGTTGTCCTCCAAGAATTGCTTCACTACCATAGGGCTCCCACCGGGAACCGAAAGGACATCACCATTTTTACCGAACTGTGACGCCACAACACCATAGATGGTCCATGACACGGGGTTCGCCCAGTAGTACCATCTCCACCAAATCGGTATCGACTGCATCAACACACACCAAGTCGATCAGAGAACATAGCTAAGCTACTTATTAGTACATAACAGTGAGAAATTTAAACTTTTTCTAGCTTACCGGCCTAACAACGAGGAACCCGGCAAAAAGATTCCAGAGAGGGAGTACAAAGGATATGAGAATGTTTGCGAGCATTGCAGATGGGGTGCATGCCACCAACATCATCCCAAACAATGTGAAGTAGTTGAAACTTGCTACAATAAAGAACATGAAATAGAAGAATTTGTCGGCTTTCCAATCATATCCAATCATTGCATAGATGATAATAGTGTATAGAATCCCCTGTAAGATGTTGTAGATGACCTCCACGCATGCCTGCACCAATTGACTCTAAATTAAAAATCATATTTTACCTTCCACACCCTCTTCATTTTTTTTGGTTGGTATGCAACCTTTACATTCTCAAACTCATTGAATATATTATCGCTTCAGAAAATATTATGAGGTTTATATTGCAATTTTTTATTTTATTTTCCCTTATTTTGATCTGAACCACAATTATTTATAACTATCTTAGATTAAAAAATGAGGAGGCATTTTGATGAGCTCTTAGTTCACAAATGACCAATATTATACTAGTCTATTGGCGATGCACTCTTGCTCGTTATATCAATATCTAGTGCTCATGTTCTCTCCAAACTCTTTCTGATGCTTCTTCAATAAGTCAAAGCATAGGAGCAGTAGATATCCCATTTATTTGGAGCATAGTTAATGCAACCAAAACAATCACATTTCACTCAATGCACCAAACAACACTCAACATGTGAATTTGATACATTACCTGAGCAAATGCATAGGACAATGAAGAGTACATCCCTGCTGCCCTTTCGCGGTAGAAGACTGTTCTTTCAATTGAAACAACAGGTTGAACTGTGATACAATTGGCAGCTCCAAGGAAGAAAGTTGCAGCATAAGTGGCTCCAAGCAAATTGTACAAATCTTGTTGCGATGATCTATTCATGTAAAACACAAATCAAACATATTTAAAAGCATTAGTATGCCACCAAAGAGTTTAGTATAGCATCACTAATTCCATCAGTATTGATGTCAAGTATAGGATCATACAGCTTAGTTCCTTTTTGCCAAAATACCGTGCCAAATACAAGGCCATTGAGCAATGTCATAAGATAGCGCATGGCATTGTATGGTGGATTCTTCCAATAAGAATGGTATTGCTTCCAGAAGTTTGCAATGCATTGACTATAGAAATTTTGAGAATACTTTGTAGGAAATGAGAGATCTTGATATCCTGGTGGGGGAGTGCTCAATTCCTTGATTAGTTCTTGGTTTTTCCTGGGCATATTTATGAAAGTTGAACTTAATGTCAGCAACAAAATCGACCATAGTAGGTAATTTTTTTGTTTGGAGTCCATACTAGTTTTAATGTAAACAAGTACTAGTAGTTAAGAAAGTGACAAAAGGAGGGTTTCAATTGAGGCTATGTACCTATAAAGCTCTGAATTAGCATAAATTTCAGCAAAATTTACGTTAAGGCGAGCCTCAGCTATAGGGGAGGTGACTTCTAGCATCCATGTTGCAGGATTATATCCTTCTGTGATCTTTGGAACACCTGGAACTGCCTGAAGGGTGAAAGATAATCTCATGTGATGCCACATATAGTTTGTTACACCTACAAACAATTATCATTTGCTAATACTCCCAAGCTCATTGACCATATTTATTATCAAGTTATAACTTGGCAAATAAGTAACAAAAACCATTTATTTTTAAAAATAATACGAGCATGATTATGTTGCCATAATTCCAATTAAGTAGGAGGACATAAAAGAAATCTTTGTTATCCGCAAACTAGAACATGTATATTGTATCAAAAATAAGGCACTCACCTCAAAATATTCAACTAGTTTATGAGAGTGGTGGCCAAGTTCACCTGCATAAATAACTTGCCCTCCCCTTTTCAATAGCAGAAGCTGGAGAAGAAACAATCGTTATTATTTACATGAAAAAGTTTTTAGAATTTCAAAGAGACTTAGCAAAGAGAGGGACCTCATCAAAAGACTCAAAAATATCGATGCTGGGTTGATGAATTGTGCAAACCACAGTACGTCCCGTGTTGACTGTATTTCTCACGGTTCGCATGACAATTGCTGCAGCTCTAGCATCAAGTCCAGAAGTTGGCTCATCCATGAATATTACTGAAGGGTTTGCTACCAACTCCACGGCAATTGTGAGCCTCTTTCTCTGTTCAGTTGATAAACCACTAACTCCAGGAAGACCCACCAAAGCATTACGTAACACATCAAGCTCTACAAGGGACATGACTTCATCCACGAACAACTACATGGGTGAAAAGTTCAGTTAAATTTGATTAAATTACTATTTGGATGGTCACATATATAGAGCTCAGCAATACGACAACATCATGAGTGTGGAACATGGTTTAGTATTACCTTCCTCGTATTGGTGTCAACATCTGACGAAAGACGTAGCCAAGCAGAGTAGAGAATGGATTCATAGACAGTAACATTTGGTGAATGAATATCAGTCTGTTCACAGTACCCACTAATGCGTGCAAAAGTTTCTTGTTTCTTTGGGTAACCAGAGAGGGTGATGTCTCCTTCAATTACTCCACTGGTTTTCCTTCCTGCTAGGACATCCATTAGAGTGGTCTTGCCAGCTCCACTCACACCAACTAATGCTGTCAAAACACCTGGTCTGAAAACTCCACTGATATCAGATAGCAACTGGAGACGACTTTCTGTGAATCCTTGCTCTTTCATTTCCTAAAATAATTAACAATGAAAAACATGTTAGCTTCAGATTGATTTTTAGCTGACATACACAAATGTTAAATTTGTTAAAGTGAGAATTCATATTTTACTATTTTAGCATGATATTTCTGAAAAGAGGGGGGAGGGGGGGGGTGGTAAGCTTACTGCTGGCATATCAACATAGTAGTTTACATGGTTGAAACAAAGCGAAAGGGGTTGGAAAGGCAAGACAATTTGTGATCTAGTTTGCCGATTTGTTGATCTGCTACCACCTGTTGAATAACATGTGAAAATTTTACCATGATGTAAAATCACTTAGTAAGACATCAGCTAGTCATAAAACTGATAATAGACTTGAGTTTGATAATATTATAAAGGCTACAATCATATAAAATGGATAAATAAGGTCTCACTCATGGGGATCGACGATGTTGCAAGCGTATTACTAGCTCCATTCTTGTGTACAATTTGGGACATTTGTTGTTCATTTCTTGCTTTCATGTCCGTCTTATCTTCACTATCTTCATCTGAAACTGTTGTGTTTGAGCTGCCACCAGCTGGGAGAAATAATTTAAATGAATTATAAGTATTGTGAATAAATATGACATCAAAGTAATAGCATAATGAGGAAAACAATGGTGCTTACGACTCAAGTATGTAAGGGCCAAAATGTATAAGATATTGAAGAAAACAAGGAATCCTATAAGGGCTCCAATGGAAATCCAAAACCCCCCATCACTAGTAAACAAGCCTTTGGATTTAAGAATAGCCTTGCCAACAGTTGGTTCATCAATTGTTGCATCAGTATTTGGCTGTAGCAAGAAAAAATGCTCTTCATTTGTTGAAATGGCACAACATTAACAAGAATGAGATGTCTCCGTTCCCTCTAAATTAATTCGGAGAGGAGAGAAACAATCATAATATAAGTTTCGGTAAGAAACTTACAATAGCCCATCTACTTGCAAGGAACTCATTGACTGATATTGCCTGTTGACTATACATCATAGGAGATGTCCAGTAACCCCAAATCCACCATGGTTTGATATCATCTGTACATGCCAAATCAAGGACATTAGTATCATCCATATTAAATGGCCAATATTGATTCTTCATTCCTAATGCCTACAAAATGTAAATATTTTTACATGGGAACATACTTACTTCTAGATATGAGAAATCCTCCAAAAATGAAGACAATAAGCAGCACAAACATCCCAAAAGTGTTGGCCACAACCATTGTTTTCAAAATAGCACCAAGAAATCGGAACAAAGCCATTGCCATTTGGTGAGTAACAAAGAAAGCTATAAATTGACGAAAGAACCTACAATCAATATATAAAAGAACTCGTCATGAAGCTTTGTATGCAAATTTTGGCATTCAAACTACAAAAATGAACCTTACAAAATTACCTTCCTGCAGAGGGTGCAAACCCCATCACATAGTATGTGAGCACAACCCATACCGCCGCCTCCACAAGAGAAACAGGAACTTTCAAGACAATGTTTGCTACTCCAAAAGTCCATGCAGGGAAGAACAAGAAATCCCTATGTTTGTAGAACACAGGAAGCTTCTTTATGGTCAGTTGTAGCTCAGCAAAGCCATTAAACAAGATGGTGATCAAACTAAAGGTGAGAGCCCCAAGGAATTTAGTGCCATCAGTGATCGTCCCACTAGGCATCTTTGTTCTGAGGAACACAGTCATGGACATGAAAGCAAGGATGATCAACTGGGTGACCTTGAAAATGTAGATGAAGGAGTTGCGCTTCATCAATAACCACTCTCTTGACATCACCGCCCTGAGTGACTCCCAACTGGATAGCCCATACTTGGTAGTTGTCAATGCAGCAGGATGTGTGCTGGATTTGTCGTAAGGAATTTGCATCTCCTTCTGCATTTTCTGACCTACATGGAATGACTTGAAACGCTGTGCAAACTCTGGAACTGACACATACCGATACTGTTCTTGGTCATGGTACCAATACTGTTGTTGATCTTTCTTGGAAGTGACCTCTTGGAGGAAATCAGCGATTCCTTTCCTTTCAGGGCATCGGAAACCAGCATTTTCGAAGAATTCCAAGATGTTCTCGCGCGGTCCGTGATAGACTATATATCCTTCTGATAGTAGAATTATATCGTCAAAAAGATTGTAGGTCTCCGGTGGTGGCTGGAGGAGGGAGATCATCACAGTCTCATTCATCACATGGACCAAATGCCCAATATACTTGACAATCTCAAATGTGCTAGAGCTATCTAGACCGGTGGATATTTCATCCATGAACAATGCCCGTGCTGGTCCGGTTAACATCTCCCCTGCCACCAAGCAAGTAAAAAAATAATTCTAGACAATTGATTTGTAATTAGAGTAAACAAATGGTCTAAACTTTAAACAATTGATTTTAACCATTGCAGCTTATTCTGCTGAAGTTAACATGGTTTGAAGATTTGGAATGCATACCTGTTGTCACACGCTTCTTTTGCCCACCAGAAATTCCTCTAATCATCTCATCCCCAATGATAATATCAGCACAAATGTCCAACCCAAGCGCCTACATATCAAGGTAAATGGAAAAAAAAAGAGCATTTTCTTTTCTTTTATTTGCTCCTCTTGGACAAATATATATAGGCAACAGAAAGATTAGAATCTCACCTTGAGAGTAACATCCGTAGTGATGTTAGTCTTATGCCCTTGCAGTGCAGTAGCTTTCATGAAAGCATCGATCTCAGGATCTGGCTTAATGCCTGCATTGCGCTCCCTTCTTGCGAGTTCCGCGAGCATGTCATATCTTGCACCGATTCCTAAGCATCGCCCAGAGAAATCCAATGTCTCTCGTACAGTCATCTCTGCATTATGAAGATCATGCTGACTGACATACGCACTGGTCCTCTCAGGGTAGAACTCAGAAAATGTGTGTCCACAGTACGTGATGTCGCCGGACACCTGGGTTGGTTGCAATAGGATGAATGAGCATGTGGCAGGAATGCGTTAACAAGTAAATAATTAACCAGATGAGTGGATTTGAGTTTAATTACCTTGAGGTTTTCATCAAGCTTCCCTGTAAGTGCTCGCATAAGTGTGCTCTTTCCTGAGGATGGAGGCCCAAGAAGAAGTGTCATCCTGAAATAAGAAAAACGAACTATAGTTCAATACTTACTTTTTAGAATACGAGTATTTGGGAACTAGTACTTTAGTGTATGTTTCTACCTGGATGGCTTGATGATTCCACTAACTTCTTGTAGTATGTTAATGGTCCTCTTGTTTGAAGAACCAAATCGTCCAATGAGACCCTGTTCAGTAAACATCATCACATTTTCTATCCATCAAGCACACATACAAATTGATATGTTTCTAGACCGAAGCCCAAACAATCCTAAAAGGTTATAGCCCGTAGGATATCTTGAAAATATACTAGTAGAAAATTGGGCACAAAGAGAGGTCAATTTCTAAGTTGGGCCTCAAGAGATTGTTCTTCAGCCACTGTTCTGGCCTTCTGTTTTGAGCTTTTGTTTTGGCTGATGGCCCTGAAGATAAAGTTTCATTGCTCACTGCTCTTCTTTTAGTTTCTTTAAACGTCCTTTTCCTCTCTTCTGTTCTTTACATGAAAACTTATAGATACCTATATCATTACAAACGCCACACTATATCATCTAACACACGCTTAATAAATTGACCAAACAAAGCTCCGTACCCTTCTGGTCAAAAATATTTTTTTAAAAAATTGAAGGTAAATTGATCAAACTCTTTGAGCTAATTAGTGACATACTGACACTACTTTCCCTCTAGTTTTGCTTAAGCAAAACATCAAAGATGATTGATTGATTGATTGAACTCTTCGATCGAGCTAGTGACACATAGTATGAGTCATATAAGCGCGCGATATATAGAATATGCATGAACCCTAGCTAGCTGTGCTTTGCTGGAGATTTTGCAAGGTCATCTCCCATGTGCAGTGCATGCTTGAACCTAAGGGATTCTAGAAGATTTCCCCTTTTTTTTGATGGAGGGATTCTAGAAGATTTGACACATCTAAGCTGCCCATCTTTGCTTGCATGTGCAGGTGACGACTATCCTCGAATAAAAAAGACACAGAACTTGTTAGCTACTGGATATCTGTTTAAGTTAGATGCCATTTGATAAAAAAATAATGGTTATCAAATCTTACTTGTCTAAGAGTCCCATTATAAAATTACGCCCATAATTTATAATTTACCATAAGACACACTTCAACCACTATTTCATCATTTTCCGGTAAGAAAAAAGATCTAGAAGGAATCTGAGATAGATGTACTTAGCAATAATAAGGTAGTAGCGATATAGATATATGTTTTCAAGAAACTCTATTATATATACCACCAATGATAAAACACCGATTCTATGATATGTCATTGACAAATTTAATTTCTATGATGTGATGTCTGTTTTAACTAATTCTCTCATTTACATCGAATTCTGTTACTCAATGGTTTGCTAGCCTCTGTTACATGAGTTTATTTTTTTCTTAATTATTAATTGTATCAGAAATTCTCTTTGTTTCTACAAATTAAATATCACATGATTTTTTTTCAAAAATTAAAAAGGAATCGCTAACTGGTACGTATAGTAACTTAAAGCTATTTTATATGATAATATTGTACAGGCAAGACCTTTAATCTTATCTAACGGACGGATGTTGACTAACTACTATGGCATACGTGGAAGAGAACAGCTCAAGTCTTGTACTCCCTCCATTCCCAAGTATAGCAAAATATAAGCATTTGTGGAACACTAGTTCCAATACGCGAGAATTTATGCATTTTAAGCCAATCAGGTGCTTACACGGATAATTCAAAATTTAAAATGTGACCAACGATGTAACTGAAAGGGAATCTTTTCTTCTAACATTTACTCTGGGCTAAACAACTTAGGTTAGGTTGTGTTCAGCATAAAGGGTTGGGAGCTAATCTCACATACGTAAAACAGAGCGACTCATTGACACATAATTAATTAAACATTAGCTTAAAAACTTAAAAAAATATATAATTCATTAATATGATATTAAAGCAACTTTGATATAGAAAATTTTTAGCGTGCGTAGAAAACGAGAGTGTAGAAATTGAGCAAGGAAAATGCCGAACATCCCGTTATAAATGTTTATATTTTGGAACGGAACGAAGGAGCAATAACTTTTGTAAAACGAGCTGCAGCTTGCAGGGGCGTACGGCGTACCTGGAGGACATTGGTGGCGGCGTTGGTGAGCGTGGGCAGCGCACGGCTGCCGACGAACACGTCTGCCTGGATCGACAGCTGCTCGTACCTCACCTCGATCGTCGGCAGCTCGATCCCCACCCTGCAACCAGCCATCGATCAGCTAAGCTTGATTAATGGAGCTAGTTCAATTTCAATGAAGCTTTGTACGAAATCCATGGCGACGCGACGACCGAAACGCGTACGCACATGTCGAGGCGGTCCCGGAGGCGGCGGAGGAAGCGCTCGCTGTCGTCCTGGAACACGCGGTCGAGGAGCGCGCGGCCGAGGTTGCCGGCGGCGAGCTTCTGGATGTCGACGAGCTCCATCCTGCCGCCGGTGTCCTTCCCCGTCGCCACGCCGCCGTCGCCGCCGTCGTGGAGGAGCGCCGCCGTCCGGATGACGCCGCGGCGCATGCGGTCGTAGGTGGGGAGCTTCTCGAGCGCTGCCCACCGGAGGTTCTCCTCGTCGTCGTCGTGCCCCTGCTGCGACATCGCGCGCCCGAACGGGTCCTCCGCCTCCGCCTGCCGGAACGACTGCGAGATCGACGAGCCCCAGCTCATGCTCCGCCGCCCGCTCGCCGACGGCGCCGTCGCCTCCGCCGCCGCCGCCGACGCCATCCTAGATAGCGTCGCTAGCTTAGCTCGCTCGAGCTCAGCTCAGCTGGCTGGGCTAGGCACTAAATTACCTAGCTAGCTAGGCAGCATTGGGAGCTAGAGACATATTCTCATGGTTCTTATATAGATAAGGAGAGCCACTGCCACATGCAGTAAGCTGGCCATATGACCTAAGAGCAGACCTCACTAGCAGCCTCCTTTGAAATGTACACATCTCACCAAAATATTATACTCCCTCCATGATTAGTTATGTTATACTGTTATCTTGATATTTGACCATTCAGTTTATTCGAAAGTGTTGTACAAATATCTTAAAAAATATAGATCATACTTGTCCTTGAAGTAGTATTAATGATGAAATAAGTGCAACAAAATAAATGACACTAGGTTTTTTAATAAAATAGGTCAACAACGTGTCATTTTTTAAAACAGGAGTAATAATATATATATTTTTAAGGAATCACGGTATAGGGAGTCCCCACAATTAGATCTTTACTAAAAAAAAAAGAAAAGTCTTAAAAAAATTTACAACAAATCTATCCCAGCAGTAAGAACTGATCTCCATTCATATAAATTTATACGATGTATAAGTAGATAAAGATCACTCCTAAAGAGTGATTTCCAGATCTTATAGAAGGACTTTAATTTGTTTTCGAAAATTTTATCATTTTTTTCCATATATTCCAGGCTACATATAAAACATTTTCAATGAAGTGAGAAGACAAATATAAGACCTCCTTGCTTGTTGTAGCATTTCATCAAAGGTTAACGATAACTCCCATACTATTCTAAACTGAGCCCAACAATCAAAGCTAAAGGGACATTCAAAACAATCTTTCTTTCTCTACAGGAGGACAAGTTGGCATGTCAAATGTAACGCCCGTTTTGTCGTCGCGTTAGCGGGAAAACCTATTTCCTAAAAGCTCTATTTGCGAAAATTTTGCTTTTCAGTGGTGTCTTCTTGTGTGTTAGGATCTCGTGTTTCCTCTCTCAGCTCAATCCCGGAGAAAATCGCGAAATCGGATTTCGAATCCGAACCCTAATCCTTCCAATCCAATTCTCAGAAAAAGTCTACATTGCCTCCCTTGGTTCGTTTGGGCCGAAATCCTTCGCTCGGCCCACCACCCCTCGCGTCCCTCTTCCTCCTCCCTGGGCCGCGCCGTCCTAGTCCGGTCTGCTCTGGCCCGTGCCCCTCCCCCGGCCACGTGCACCGCACGTGCCGAGAGGAAGGCGTGTCTCCTTCTCGCTCTCTCTTTTCTCTCTCGCTCTCTCCCGTTTTTTTTTCTCTCTCTCACCTCGTCCCGATGACCCCCCGCCGGTGCCCGCGCCCCCGTTCCCCTCCCGTTCGTGCCTGCGTCCACCGTCCCGTCCCGCCGCTGGTCTCGCGCCGCGCGTCGTGGCCGACCGAGGCGTCCGCCGCCGCTGTCACCCGGGCTGCCCCTGCGCCGCTTGCCTCCACGCCGCGCCAAGCCACCCCGCCGACGCCATCGCCCGGTCCCGCCACTTTGTGCGCGTGCAGCCAAAGAGGAGAGCCGCGGCTCCCTATCTCGCCCTCCCTCTTCGCTTCCCTTCCCATTTCGGTAAGGGGGCAACCGCCCTTTTCTCTCTTCTTTTTCTCCCCCCCGACCGGCGCCGACGTCACCGCTGCGCCGCTTGGCGGCTAGCGCCGGAGAGCGCCAGCTCCCTCTGCGCCTCTCCACTGCCTACCCCAAACCGACCTCCCCCCGAACCGACCTAACCGCCCATTTAATGCCCTCCCCCGCTCGGCCGCCATCCCCTTCTTCCGCTGCCGAGCACCTCTCCCCAAACCCGTCGTCCGCCGCTGTGCCGTTGCCGCCGCGTCTCGCCGTCTGCCGCTGGAGCCCGAGGATGCCCGAAGGGGACTCCGGGCGCCGCCGTCTTCCTCTCCCTTAGCCCGAAGCCGGGCCGAGTCCGCCCCGCGCCGTCGGCCTCCTTCCCGACCTCCTCTCGCGGTAACCCTCCGTTCCCCCATCCCCCTTCGTTTCTTCCCTTCCCAAGGCGCTAGGTAGCATCGCCGCCGCGTGTCCGAGCCCTAGACGCCGCCCCCGCACCACCGGCGCTCGCCTCTGCTCGCCGCGCCGCCGCCGCTTGGTGCCGAGCTCATCGCGCCGTCGCCCGCCTCCCCCGGGGCCGCTCCGCCCCTTCCGACGCACGGAACGCATCCGTGACCCGCGTAGGTGCTCCCACTCCGGCGAATCGCTCTCCCTCCGCCCCGACGCCTTTTCCCCCTTCTCCTCGCCGGTGTCGGCCACCGCCGTAATCTGCCGCCTCCGGCCTTCCTCCGACGAATCCGAGTCGTTGGCTCACTCCCTCCCTCTCCCCTCTTCGCTCCGGTGCCTTTCCCCTTTGCCGGGCTTGCGCCGCGCCGTCCCGAGCCCTCCGTCGTCGCCGTCGTCGATCCGGCGCCTCCCCTTCGTCCCCCCTCCTGTCGGCCTCCGTGGCAACCACGTCGGCGCCACGCGAGCGCCGACTACCTCTCTCCCTCCGTGCGCCGAGTTCACGCGCACCGAGCCGTTGACGGGTGGGTCCCGCCCTAGCACCGCGCGGTGGACCCGCGGTCCACCGGTCCGGCCGCCCGCGTGGGCCGCGCCTTGCCCCAGCCCACTCGGCCTCCCCTCCCTCCGGCCCAGTCGGCCCCGAGTCACTCGGGAGGCCGGTCGGCCCCGAGTCACTAGGGAAGCCGGACTAGGCCTCAGACCACTCGACCTCCGGCCCAATCGGCTCCCTCCCCGACTCGCGCACTCCACCCGGCCTTGGGCCGTCCTTCCCGCGTGTCGGCCCGCTCGCTCGGCCGCGCCCGCGCTCGCTCGTTGGGCCGCGCCACTCAGCCTCCGGCCCATCAATCTTCCCGCGCGCCACTCGGCCTTGGGCCTTCTCTCCCGCGCGCCGGCCCATGTAGCCCGACCGCGCCCGAATCGGCTTTAGGCCGAATCCTTCCATTAAAAGTCCAATTCAAGCCCCCTTTTCTTTTTCTTTTTCAAGGGAATTAATAATTCCTTTTCCTTTAGACAGAAAGTCATTTAATCTTAGGAAATTCGTATCTTCTCAACAGTTCGTCCGATTGACTCTGTTCAACTTCCAAAATTCCTCAAAAAAATCAAGATCTATCCAATGGCACGCTTAGTGGTCATTAATAGGGCTTCCTTTTTATCGTTGTGTTGAGTCACCTCATTTCGCGTGTAGCTTCGAAGCCCAAAGACTCGTAGTGCACGGATTTCGAGGAAGAAGCTCAAGATCTCGAGCAAGGCAAGTCACCTTTGATCAATTGAACCTATAATTTAAAATTAAGTATTTTGATTTCGCAAACTATGCATTCTTTAGGTTACACTTAACACTTGGCCTCGGTTTGCAATACAACCGACAGGCCCTACCCACTTGCTGCATTTAACCTCCTTGATTATTGAATACCCTAACACCCCCTTGTCACCCTTCCGGTGAGGTCTCGATATTCGCACCCCGCGTACGAATAGCGAGGCTCCCCTCAAATTTAAAATGATCAACTGGGTAAAACTTGAGTTTACAAAATGCTTGGAAAACCCGACATTTGGGTCGGTGCCTTGAAAATAAAGTGACTTTCCAAAACTCTCAGTGCGGGAGACGTACTGGAGGTACGTGTTGGCAACTTTTTTGGTCAAAAGCCGCTAACACTACTGACACCTAAACGCCTTGCGGTGTATGGAGTCGCCAACCACCTCAATCTAGCAAAAACTAGACCAAGATGGGTTTTGAAGAATTAGAACGGCTAGCGGAGCTGATCTAGATCGAAACTAGAGATAACTACCCGTCTCGTGGGCAAACGGAAGGTTTACGGGACAAACCTACAAAGGGATATCGCACTCTCGCAGCGACGGCGGACGATTTACAGCGCAAATCGACAAAGATGGACGAACTAAGGCTAAAGCTATGCAAAAAGTAGATGTGTAATAAAGAAAACGCGATTCAATTAAAAATTTGTGTGTAGATTGTTGGTTGTTCAATTGAACCGGCCTTGGCCCTTATAAAGGAGTTGGTCTTGCCTCCTACAAGCCCTCTTCCACGACAATTTCGGGATAGAATCCCAAAAGAACTCGGAACATAGTTTCCTAACTCAATAATCCCGAGACCCGGTGGAAATCGAGTCCAATTCGGACTCTGCCGGTCTGACCGGCCACATGCCGCTGGTCAGACCGGCCCCACTGTCCGGTCAGACCGGCCTATACATGGCGGTCTGACTGGCCTCTGCGAAGGAAACCGACACTTCCCTTAATTTGGCAATTATTTCCTAATTTATCCTTAGGTGCCAAATTTGGGTGTAAACAGTACGGTCTGCCCGTTCTCGCCTTAAGGACTGATTCCTTGGGAATTATATCTGAGCATATATCAAGTACGACCACATGGGTGATATGGGACACCCCTAGCTGAGTAACTAGCTAGGCTAGGGAAATCTTGATGCCAAGGGACAAGTGGATTCGCCGGGGTGGTGTCGGGGAGGACCCCTGGGTTTCCTGGCACAATATGGTCTGGGACCTAACCTGGTGTTGGTCCGTGGGACCCCTCTCGTTGACATAAGATGACCCTGAGTCGGCTTTCGAAATGTCTTGTCGTGAAAGCCTCAAGGTCGCCAGACGTGGCTGTGAGGCACAGGCTGGGTGACCCGGGGTTAGTAACGTCGTGTGAGTAAAATGTACCCCCTCTGCAGAGGTTTACAACTGTTCGAACAGCCGTGCCCACTGTTATGGGCGGATGTGAGGTGATTCCTTAGCGTAGTTTTGTTGACTACTTGTGAACTGCTGTTGGTGTGAGAAATCCTTTCAGTGCTTGACTTGTGGCTGTTGGTACAGCCGGTGTCGATGAATGATTGGCAGGGAGCCTCTCGTACCGACGTGCTTGACTTGTGGCTGTTGGTGCAGCCGGTGTCGGTGAACGATTGGCAGGGAGCCTCTCGTACTGACGTGCTTGACTGGTGGCTGTTGGTGCAGCCAGTTTCGGTAAACGATTGACAGGGAGCCTTTCGTGTCGACGAAATCAATCTATACAATTTCACTGCTCCGGCCGGATGAGACGCATTTTTTCGTCCGTGTTGTTGAGAAGCACTCAATTAGTTCTTCTAAAAGTCTTAAACTAAAATCGACTGTGAAAAATAAACTGGCTCTCCTTTGAAACTTGCATCAAACACTTAATTTCCCTTGACTTGCTGAGTACTCCCATACTCACCCTTGCTCTATATAAATAACCCCCTAGTTCTCGAAGACGAAGAAGTGGACTCTGCTGAAGAGGAGTTCTTCCAGGAGCAAGTAGACTACGAGCTGTAGTAGAGTTTTGGCCTTTCCCCAAGGCTTTGCTTGTAGCTTAGGGCTAGTCTCCGTCTTTCCGCTTCCGCCTTTTTGTAATGCTGTTGTGAACTCGGGATCTGTCCGCAGTTCCAGTCTTGATTGTAATTCTACTCTTAATAAAGAGACCGCTGTTGTTGTGATATTCTATCTTTCTGTTGTACCAGCACTGTTTCCTGGGACTGGTACAGGCATACAGGTTAATTTGGACCGCCTTATTTTGGCCTCCGTTCGGGGCTAGTTTGGGGCGTGACATCAAATCACTTCCTAAAAGGTGCACAATGTTTTCTCTCTAACATATCTTTGTATTCCGCTGATCTATTAGTAATATAGCCAACTAAAAACTCTAACTTTCATTGTGCACTTTCTCTTCCGGATCCAATTTAAATAAATTGGTGACTGAATGTACATGAAACTGATGGTAATAGTTCTTACGCAAATTAGTTTATTTCTAATAAAAACTAATAAAATTCCCTCATTATAGAAGGATGCCTCAGTTATTATTATTTTTCTTTTCTTTAAACGATCCCAAGAAAACTGACATCTATATTGTCTATAAAGTTAAAACCCACTAGATCCTAAATCTCAACATACAAAGATGTCACATCATCGTTCCTTTAGCAATTATTACATCTTAATCCTTATGCAAATATGTTATATCATCTATATTTTATTATATTTTAAAACTTTAAAATACAAACATGTTAAATCATCACCTTACATAATTTACATAATTTTTCAACATATATTTCTCCATCATTTTCTATAATATCTTATATACTTTATCCCACTTAGTTAATATTTTCTATCTTGTCTTATTAAACCACATCACATCATTTGTTTTTAGCCTCTAGATGATTAATCTATAGTCCAAATTATTTCTCTTATTTTTTCTCTTATGAAGTCACATCACTTTACTTTTTCTTTTGGATATTTAAATTATCATAAATCACATCAACTTAAGTAGTTTATAGCCTTCTTCAATGATCGATCAGAAATACAAATTCTATAAACTTACGCCGTCTAGTTATGTTGCACGTTATTTCTATTATTATCATACTAAACTCTCGCAGCAATGCACGTGATTTCATCTAGTTGTATCAAAAGAAAAGGCCAGAGAGAGAGACATAGAGTATATATTTACTGTACAAGAGCTGAGGCTGACCATATACACGGTCTGGTGCCAAGCTAGTGCCTAAACATAAGAAAANCGGCGGCGGTCATCAAAAAGCTAAGTCAAGCAAAAGCTTCAGCCTTTCTGCTCTAGCTGTTACCCAACACCTGATCTAATCAGTGATTCTGTGGATGAACTTCCCCATGGTAGACTTTTTCTGTTCAAAGACTCTTCCATTTTTTTCTCACACCACACTTTTCGTTCTACCAATACGAAGTATGACTTGAAACTTTTTTTCTGCCCAATCAGGATGTAATATAATGTTTTAAAATAAAATATAGTTAAACCCAGTTAAATTAGAGTGGGTTAAGAATTACCCGTGGATTGTGTAACAAGAATTCTCCCATAAGCGTGGTGTTGGCGTATAACAGGGAAGTCCTTAATTAACTAATGGTTTGAACTATCGGTGGTTACAGAAATACTCCCTACTCTATTTTCTAATATATGACGTCGTTAATTTTTAATATATGTTTGATCATTAATTTGTCTTATTTCAAAAATTATGTCAACAAATAATATTTGTTTCGTTGTTTATTTTATTATTAAAAGTACTTTAAACAAATCTTATATTTTTATATTTGTGTAAATTTTTAAACATGAATGATCAAACATATGTTTAAAAATCAAAGACGTCATATATTAAAACGAAGAATGCTTTATATCACATACATATAAATATATAATGACAATACTATACGTACAAAGCTGCACATATTAATATATATGCATATATGCAACATCAAGAAATAGCTAGCCGCCGCACCTACTACAGTCGTTTGGTCATATATATCACTATTCCCATGATACAGATATGATCATGGATGATATGCATATGCATGTGCGTGTGTGTTTGTTGGATCGTCAAAAAAAAGAAGACAAAAACTAGGCGGTCAGCAAAATTGGAGAACCGGAGATGGCCGGATGCACGCACTTGCGTCAGCATTAACAACAAAATTATACTGTACTCCCTCCGTTTTATATTATAAATCGTTTAACTTTTTTACTCAAACTTTATTAAATTCGATCAAATTTATAAAAAATTTAGCAACATCTAAATATGAAAATTAGTTTCATTAAATCTAATATTGAATATATTTTGATAATATATTTTTTTGCATGAAAAATACTACTATGTTTTTTGTAAAGTTGATCAAACTTAAAAAAATTGACTAAAAAAATTCAAACGACTTGGACCATGAAATAAAAAAATATAGTTAATATATATAATCAGCTTAAAATATATGGATTTCAGCGGTGGCTATGGTGCAGTACGTGGCACCTCATATTATTGTTGCGTACCGAAATATATATGATTGGCTTGGAACCTTGGACTAGTCGTCCTGGCGGCTTAATTAGCCAGTCAAACAAGCATATGCACATATGTTGGAAAAGTATTTTTAGAATATTTGGAAAAAAGGTTTGTTGCGTGATGCCCAAGTAGATTTAGAAAGTTAAGAAAAAAAAAAGAAAAATATATTGCAGGGTCATTTATTGGATCTGTTGTAAAATACAAGTATTTCTACTATTCAAATTTTGTATCACAATATAAGCATCCTAGACTGAATCCTATAATCCCTACAATTTCAATAATTCTAAAGTTAATCAGCTGATACTTGAAAAGAGAATCTAAGCAATTCAAATTAAAAATTGACAACTGAAGTGACTAAAAAGAAAATCTTTTTACTAACTTCAGTAATCGCTAAATAATTTAGAAATCCTCTATATTTTTTAGAACGGAGAGAGTATTAGTTATTAATGTGTAAGCATGCCCTTTAAAGATGTAGTTCTTTCACATGCACACATATCAAGTGTGTTGGATGCTTAGAATTAAAAGCACAGATGATATGATAATAGAGTCGTGAGTATATAAACTTATACAACAGGGTTTAAATTCTATGTCTAGAATAATACACATTGGTGTGCTTTCAGTAGCATGTTAGTGACAGTAAAAAGTTGTCGTTTATGTTGTCAATAGGATTTTAGTACCGCTATTACGAAAATCGTTTTTTCATCTAGTCAAAAAGAATTTTTACAGACGAATGGATGGAATGCCTCTAACAGAAATCATCAGTTTTCGCAAGTGGTTCTACACCCGCTTAGGAAAACTATTGTGAAATAAAATAAAAATAATCATTAGCAATCCATATCCACATCCATCCACATCTAGAGAGTACAATATAGCCAAAAACAAACATCAACAACAGGAGAACATTAACATGAGCAACACAATACAAGCATCAACAACAGCAACCACGACCATCATCGCAGCCCTAGTCGCGGTCGTTGTAGCCGGATGCTCGCACTACTCTGTTGTTGATCATTGTTGCAACCCTCGTCGTAGTCATTGTAGCCAGACACTCGCCTCGCTCTGCTGCTGGTTATCATCGTAGCCCTCGTCATGGTCTTCGTCGTTATCATTGTGCCGCAACTGCCACTCCCAAGCACCACGGTAACCAGATCCGATGCTACTGAGGCCCGTCACCAGGCCCGTCACCACTGGTAGCTCCAGCTACACGCTGCCGACCGCTGGTAGCTTCCACAGCCTCGACGGTGTCATCGACCGCCTCGGTCTTACCATGGAAACTGGATACACCACAATGGCAATGGAGACCGGCGTGGATCTGGATCCTGCTCTCCTAAGCACCACCGCTGCTAGGTCTGCCTCCTACCTAGCACTGTAGCTGTCAGATCCGCCTACTTCCTAGCATCGCTGGTCCTTTTAAGTAACCCTACAAGCGGTACTCCTAATAAAATCGATTCCAAAAATCAATTTTTACATGTGGCCCGTGACCGAGGACTCTCGGTGTATTTTCACATGTTGCTGTTCTTTAAAACCGTTTGTAAAAATAGTGGGAGAGGGTTACTGAAAATGATTTTTTTAGTAGTGTGCTAAGGAGTTCCTGTTGGTTTTCGTATATTTGAGCATGTTTTAGGGTGTATTTATGGGTGTATGAGTGTGGTGTGCATGTATGCGTATTTCATGTTATAAAAAGAATATATTGGATGCTTGGGAACAATTTAATTAGCTATATAATCAATCGTCTGTTTTTTTTTTTGCAGAATCTTAATAACATGTTTCAACTGTTGAATGAAAGATCCATCCAACTAGAGGTGGGCTTTCGGTCGACTGATGGCCGTTAGACAACGCCATTTGTGGGTCGCTATCCTTTTGTGCCCAAGTCAAAATCATGAGATGAGACTTTTTCCTCTGTGTGAGGAGCCGGAGCATTCTCAGGCAGGAATCATCACATAAGACAATAGGAAACAACCAATGAGCACCACTGTATGCTAATGAAAATTGAACGCTTACATAGTAACCAGCTGCGAAAATGAGCAGGCATTGATAGCTAGCTATGTACTCTCACTGGTCAAAAATACTTGACCATAATTTGATATTACTAGATCAAACCGTACATATGCGTGTGTAAAAGAAACATATGCGTAGACATGTATGCATAGAAATCCCTGCTGATTTTCCAGTTCTATATGTTAGTGAGAGTGTTATATATACACACACACTAGTAGATCAAATGCAATAGTAGTATACTAGTACAGAACACATATTTGTGTACATGTTCTTTTGCATGGGAAGTCAAACCTTCGATCTAGACGCCATGTGTTCATGGCGGAATCAACATTGTTCCTTATTATATAACTTAATATCTACACATGCATATATATAAAATATCTATGCTACGAATTCATCTGCCTGACTGATAAATTGTTAATTATTGAGGACTTGTGATTGGCGTGTTAGTTCTTCTGTGGCTTAAGAACGAGATGTACTGTCTAATCTATTGACTCTCTGAGGATGACGGGGATAGCAGCCAGTGCCTTAATCGAGCTAACCATTGAATTCAAAGCACAAGCTTGCTATTCTGCTCCTGTTTTCTCACATGTAGCTATTTAGATACACGCAAACTTTGACAAATAATTACTGTTAGAATATGTTCGCAACATTTGATAGTTATACGGACTGCTTTTTAATTAAGAGGTAGAATCTCTACATGTGCAATTTTCATGTATCTGCTCTAAGTGTTAGAAAGGTTTAATGCTTTACGTTTGAAAATTTTGACTCGAGATGTTTATAGAAAGAAGTGTTACTTTTCATGACCAAAATGAAATACTACATACGTACAAATCTACAATTCCCAGGATGGCCGTGATCTGCTTTGCTATGTGCTGATGCAACTAATTAAACATTACCGGTTTGAAGTTTAAACCCCCAAGACAATGCTATACTTCTCGTGAAATTCCTTTAATTCGTTCACTCCCAAGATCTTGTCAAATGATGGACCAAAGACCGGGGCCATTCTCCCTTGTGGTCACATAAGAAATTACTAATACAACGTGGCAACTAAATTTATATTTTAAATTAAAGCAACACGAGACAAATTGGACCCCGGCCCAGTCATTCAAATTCAATCATCTTATGTAACAAATTATATTTTAGATTGCAACAAAATAAAATAAAAGATGCAACATGTTGCAACAACAAGAAAATTGACATGATGTAACAAATTAAGAGTGAATTGCATGAGCGGTCTCTAAACTTACGTGAGTATGTCATTAGAGCCCTGAACTCTCAAAATATATTTTCGGATCCCCGAACTTGCCTTGGGTGATATGTCCAAACGGGTTCCAACCGGCTCCATACGCTAACGTAGCATGCCATGGTGTTATCCACGTATTAGTCAGACCCACATGTCAGTCACATAGAAAATATAAAAAAAAATCATATTTTATCCTCTCTACCTTAGAATTACTTTTTTTTAATTTTACCTTTTTCCCTCCCTACTTAAGATGAGAAAATACGGTTATATATATATATATATATATATATATATATATATATTATATATATATATATATATATATATATATATATATATATATATATATATATATATATATATATATATATGACTGGCATGTGGGTTCCACTGACACGTAGGCATGCCACATCATCACATGAAGCGAGTTAAAATCTATTTGGACCTATATGACATGCAAAACAAGTTTGGAGAGCTAAAAATATATTTTGGAAGTTTAGAGACCTAGATAATACATTCGCACAAGTTTAGATACCGGCCATGTACTTCACTCACAAATTAAAATATAATTTGCAAACAAACTGAGAATACGTTTTGTAAATATGTATATAAGTATTCTCTCTGTCAAAAGAAACCTCTAAGGATGAAAGTTGTCTTTCTTATACAGAGGGAGTAAGTTGCAAGGACAAAGCACATACTCTTTCTATAAAAAAACAAATATGAATATGATATATCTTAATACTATGAATTCGTTCAAATTCATATTACTAAGATGTATCACATTTCGTATTAGATTTAAATTTTATGAGACGAATGGAGTAGATCTAGTAGGCTGAGATTGGGCTATCATCCACACCGATTGGCAATTTTTTCTTAATTGTCACCGTCAAAGAATAAATTTAGTTATTAAAGATATGTCAATGTTCAAAAGTAGGGATTACTAAGGAGAACGATGGGAATTAATTAATGTTTATAACGACCACACTGGAGTTTTCCTCTATGGAAAACTGTAGAGTGACACATGCTTAAATTGACAAATATTAATTAGTGCTGCTTAATTCAAGCCATCGATAAAGGCCTAGTCAGCAACTATGCTGAATTCGTACTAAACTCGAAGTCAAAATCAGATTACATTGAATGGGAAACAGTAGGAGGGTTAGCCAGTCACATCAGGTTAACTAATAGAGGAATAAGAGAGATAGCTATCGTCAACTCAGGTAGCGTTTCAAGGAATTGAGAAAACAAAAAAATAGAAAAAAAATAAGATTGTGACAGGAATTCTAATTATAAAACACAGAAAAAATATATAAATTATCGTTTGATTGAACCATAAAAAAACATAAACATAAGATGAGAGAGATAGAATCATAGAAAACTTTTTATGAGGTTGGATTTGAAGTTAAAAAACCTTCAAAACTTATATGGATTGAGACATTCCTTAGCAATTTCATAGGATCCAATAGTTTTCAATCCTTTATTTCATAGGGCCATAGAAAAAATCCTATAAAACTAAAATCCTATAAAATTTCTATGTTTTTTCTTCAAATCAAAGGGACACTAAAAATAAGGATGAAAACTGAGATGATCACTTATAACGAAATAAGTTAGATATTACATATTATACACTTAATAAATACTCCTTTCGTAAAGTTAGTGTAGCTCAACTAGTTAGATTTCTTAGTGCTCACATTTAAAGTTAATTGTTCTTTTAGTTTGTGTTGTTTAGTATGGGTTGAGAACTAATCCCATACATGAAAAACGGAACGACATATTAGTGCATGATTAATTAAGTAGTTTTGTGAAAAATATAATTTAAATTTGTAGTTTTTTGATACACTTTTATTTGTAGTTCTATGATAGGTTGATCAAAATATCTGTAGTTTTGAGAAATTTACTTAAAAAATTTTTTAGAACCGTGGAGCAATTAATTCATTAATTGCAATAATTTCCAACATAAGCTAAATTGAACACTGCACTGGCGAGATACAGAGCTCATAGGTCAAATGAGCTGATCACAGAACGAAAGTATGATAGAGCTAACACTAGCTCGTCCATCATTGTTCCACATCCGAAACCTAGCTATGATATTTCGCTGTTTTCAGATCACCCAAGAGCCCAACTGCCGAAGGGCCAAGGCAATAAAGAAGGGCCGAAGGGCCTATATGGGGCTGTTTGGTTGGTGCCTGAGACCCTCCCTGGTGCTGGTCTGAGTGGTGTTTGGTTGATGTTCTGGAAATTTCTAAGGCCATTCACAATGTGATGAGATAGTGAATAATAAGCATTGAATGTATCTTTATTATTATCTCTATTACCATATAAGATACATTGTGGAGGTAATAAACAACTACTACCAAGGTATAAGCGTACAATCAGGTATTAGTATTTTATGGTGGGTCCCTGTTGATGCAAAAAACACACACTGGCCTGGGAGATCTGCTTAGCTCCAGTGCAGGTCCAAATCTTGGTGAGATGCGGGCGTGCCAGTCAGTTTGATCCTGCAACTGACAAGATATACAAATGACAGATCAAAGAACCGATCGGCCAACATAGCCGATATAGTAATTCCAGCCGATCCTGATAACAGCCGATAGCGATAGGGTTTTGAGCTATCGGCTATGTGTCCAATGTAGTTTCTGACACTTGACAAAGAGACAATCGGCTGATGATAATATGCATTAGATCGGCAATGACTTGATAAAGTGAAACGAAAGTTAGACATACTCGATCGGCTGTAGATATCAATGATACATAATCTAAATCTCAAAATATATTTAAACTAAGTGATTGGGATAGATCGGACAGGGCGCCGAGACAGTATAAATCACTTATGTCTAAAAACACCTCAAGAGAGAGATTACATATATTCATAGCATAGCCGATGAAGTGAATCTAACATAGATCCAATGCCATAAAATCCACAAGATTAGATTAAACAGTGAAACCTTTGTTGTCATCGGCTAAATTCAACTTATATGCAATCCTTATAAGCCGATGCAACGTCCATATAACTCATCGGCTGAAACCCCGATGAAACCCTTATCGGCAATCAAAAAGCAAGCTAGAGATCCATGGTTCTAAGCACGACTTAGTAGGTCAAACTCAACTGATGCAGCACTAAGTATGTAAAGAAACACGGTATCTAGATGATCAAGCCCTTGACTGATTTTCAGGGTGGTAGATGCCTAAGCTAATCTAATCTAGCAAGACGATTTAGTCGATACCAGCAGAAACCCTAAAACGAGAAGCAGCCGATAAAGCTAAATCGAGATGCTAATACTAGATTAACAGAAGACATATGATAAATAGCCAGGCAAATATATCATCCAAACCAGAGCAATCCAAGAGATCGAATGTACTGATGCAGCCTTGAACGACGCCGACGTAGATGATACAATTGCCTGAACCGACGGAACATTGGACTTACCCCTTCGCCGGAGATCGACAGCCGATGCAGCCCCGCGTCAGGTGCCAAATTCCGCCGGTTGATAAAGAAACCGTAACAGAGTAAAAGGTGGCGATGCGCCGAATTGTATTGATCGAGAGTTGATAGATTACAATAACCCCGGGTGTACATATTTATACCCATGGGGAGATACTAGTCCTTGTAGGACAAGAAAGAAACTTTCCTAAAGATAAAAGGAAACTAACAAATATTCTAATTAATAGATACAATTGCCTTCTTCGGACTCAATCCGCACGTGGCAATCCTCATGAAGCACACCAACCGAACCCGACAATGATCCTGCCATCTCCTTATCGGAATCGGCTACATCGGCTATCCTTGTCCGATTCTGTTTCAGCCGATGCACACTGTAGCCGATTTGGCTTGCAGCCGATTCATACTCTGTTTCTGTAATCGCTTATCTCCTCCAATCGGCTTCGGCTTTAACTCTGAATCCAATGCATGATTTACCAAATTTCGTCGTTAACAGTCCCATCTATTTTTTAAATTATGGCATGGCTAATGTTTGAAGAATTGTTTAGGTGAGTCTCACCTTTTTACTTACTCTACACATATATACATTGTGATGTCTCTTTCACCTACTATTACCACCTGACACGGGCCCGTCTTATTACTTAGTTTTGCAACAAACATGAAGGATGCTCTAAGATTGTGTTATCTGGTATGAGTTTCCAATTTTATCTCTTTCGTTTTCTGTGCGCATGCTTTCCGAAATAATGTATTTTTTAAAAAAATTATAACAAAAGTTGCTTTAAATAATTATATCAATTCATTTTTTTAAAATTATTTTAATACTTAATTAATTATGTGATAATCTGTCACTCTGTGTTTTTCGTGTGTAAGGAAAAAGTCGAGAGAACTTCTCCAGATGAACACACCCTAAGGATGGCTGGCCTGAGTTACTCGTGTGCATCATTAGCCTGACACTCTGCCTTCCGATTTCGGACGCCTGAGCGCCAGATGCGAGCTCTATACCAACATAATCAAGCGGTGACCACTTTTGAGTGCAGCATATGCCGATGATGTTTGGTGGATTGTGATGATGTGACTGGATGATTAAACAATTTGTCTATGTCAGCATTAATTAATCCGAAGTTCTAAGAGCTGGTATAATAATAAACTACAAATAAACTATAAGCACATTAAAAAAAAGAAAAGAGAGAAATGAAAAAAAAAAGGGCTACAGATTTATCGCCAGCTATAAGACAAACTCCAAAACATTATGTATAAGAAGTGGGCCCAGATATTAATGATATAGTATATATATCTATAAATAATTATTATATGAGTAGACTATTAGATTGAGTATAGATAATTTGATTTTAGTAGTAGACACTACTATTAAACTGTTGATTTCTCAGTAATTAACCATGAAGTAATCAGAAGTGCTCTTTAACTGTTTTCTCTTTCCAGTATTCACTACTACAAAAATTCTCATAGGGACTGGTCTTGTAGGTGCCGGTTCATTTAAAACCGGCACCTATGGGCCTTTTCTCACCTTCACACGGTAAAAAAAGAACCGGCATTTTTAAACACTATAGGTACCGGTTCTTCAGAAAAAACCAGGATCAATACTATAGGTACCGGTTTTTTCAAAAAACTAAAAAAAAGGCACCTATAATATATCATATATTATAGATGCCGGTTTTTAAAAAAAACCGATACCCCATAAGAACTGACCGAGCCGAACCGATCGATCAGCCGAGCCGATCAGTCCACGCGCATAAGAACCCCGGCCACGCGCGATCTGTCCTTATCCTTATCCTCCTCCTCCGTTTCCCTCTCTCTCTCCCTTTCGCTCTCTCTCTCCTTCTCTGGCTAGGAGGCGGCAGGCGGTGGCACCCGAGGGGGGGCAGCGGGCCATGGCGTGCACACTCCCCTCCGCTTGATCAGGTGGGAGGGAGGAGGCGGTGCCCGAGGGGGAGGCGGTAGGTGGCGGTGCCCGAGAAGAGGCGGCGGGTGGCGTGTCACGCCCAGAAATTCGCTAACCCGAATTCCAAGCAGAATGTGTATTAAAATCCCCGTCCAGGACCGGCCAGGATACACAAACGACAAAGTTGACATACAGATCCACGTTTTACAAACACCATAGAAATATTTTACAAAAATGCAGTGGAAAAAGAAAACAAGCGATTCTAATTAACTAGACGCTCGCAGCGTGGCAACTCCATTCCACGAGCATCCTTGACGGCAAGCACAAGCCTACTCCTCTGAGTAGCCTCCATCTGACATGTACTCCAACTCTGATGTGGGGGAAAAATGAAGCAAGACTGAGTACTACCCACTATACTCAACAAGTCATACCGGAAACGGAGTAATGATGCAAGTAATAACAAAGGAGGCTGAAAGGGTTATTTGCATAAAATACGCATTTAAAGACAATAGTTGAATGCGGTAAAAACAGTTAAGTTAATTAATCAAAATTGAACCATCGCTGCCCAACGCTACACCACGTTGCGACAGGCCCAAACCACCACCTGAACTACACCAGTTCCATTAGGTCAAGTTATTAGAAGTGTAAACTAATCACAGTGAATCTAGTTGATCGCCCATAACCACGGGCATGGCTATTCGAATAGTTCTACTCTGATCAGAGGTGTACAACTGTACCCACAAGACACAGCCCCACAACACGTTACCGTACGCTGACATACCACCACGGTACACCGGAAAGGAACTGCGACAGGACCCTTCGCACAACCCTTCTTAACCAAGCGCACCACACCTCAGGTTTTGCCCCCACCTTTAAACCAACTCAGGTTTCACCCCCACCTTTAAACCAAGGCAGGCAGCCCCCTCTCGTGCCTAGGTGAATCTGGCAGCTGATCAACGGGTAACCCCCCGCCGACCCAACTCCATCACGCCCACCCTCGCCTGGATGCGTTGGCTAGGAAAAAGTCATACTACAAGTCCAGCCATTACCCATGCTGGCTTGTGAAAAGTACGATAATTCTTCTAGGGTTTCCCACGAACCGGTCCTTAATTGTCATAAGCACGACCATCAAAACCATGTGCTCACAACCCACCATTATCCAGGTTTTAGTTGGACTAATTATTTAATCATCCACGATTAACCATCATGAGTTGACATTAAATAACCAACATTAAGTAATAATGAGGTATTAGTGATCTCTTTAATGTGCTAATGTTACTAAGCAGGGCTAAGCATGTTCTATCCTGGCGACTACTTAAATTACTTCCCAAGCTATCAAAGGAATCAGATAATGGAACCATAAGGCTGAGTACAAAAGGTAAATAAGCCCATAAATGACATTATAAAATAATACAATATTTAGAGGAAAATAAGACATTCACAATTTAGGTATAATATGTTCAAATGAATAAGCATGACTTGCCATGCTCCTGCACTGGATCGACCTCGGCAACAACCTCGAAGTAAATCGGAGAGTCGAAATTACCAAAATCTAAACGAAAACAAAGCACACAAGCAAACAGGCTATAAGTCTACTGAAACAGAGAACAAAACTATTTTTAATGGATTCTAGAAATTTTTATGAATTTTCTGTAACTTGAATGGACTCAAACGGAGTCCAAATGAATTAGTTATGAATTTTAGAAGATTAACTGTGTTTTTTCTATAAACAGAAAAATCCTTATTCAATTATTGCGCAATAAACCCTAGGGCTGATGTCACTGACACCAGGGTTGATGTCACTGACACCAGGGTCGATGTCACTGACACCAGGGCTGACGTCAGCGGGAGGGGGCGGCGGCGCCGACAGGTGGGCCCTACCTGTCGGTGGCATGGGGTCCTGGTCCACGGTGGACCGAGTCCACCGGCCGGCGGCGGGCGGCGCACCACGTGACACCGACGTGGCAACGATGCGGCGGCCACGTGACAGCCACGTGGCGGGGCGGCGGGGTGACGCGGCGGCCATGCGGCGCACGCACGGCGCCGACGCGGCGGCCACACGGCGCCAACCGCGACCACGGCACAGCCATGGCGACCGGCGCGGGAGGCAGCGACGCGGGGCGGCGGCCGAAGGCGGCGGGTAGGCACGCGCGAGCGGCGGCCGAGCGGGGCGGCGCGCTAGCGGTACCGAGAAGAGAGAGGGAGAGAGCGGAGGCGGCGCTCACCGGAGATGAAGGAGACGACGGCGGCGGCGGCACTAGGGTGCACGGGAGGCAGCGGCGTTAGGGGAAAAAGAGATAGGGGAGCGCGGGGAGGTCGATTTATAGGGGGGCCGGGGCTAGGGTTTGGCCATCGGCTCCGGATTTCTCGCCGGAGTTTGGCACGAGAGAGGAGAGAGAGGGCGGGATTCGGTTGCGAATCCCGGCCTCTACGGTGCGGGGGGAGATGGCGCGGAGTGGGGGAGCGGGAGCGGGCGGCGCGGGCAACGCGGGAGGTGGGTAGAGGCGGTTGCAGAGGCGCATTGGCGCGGGAGATGCGGGCTGCGCGGGGCGGCGGCGGCCGGCCGTGGGAGAGACGGCCCAGGCGGCGGCCCCACATGTCGGCGGCCCGAGAGGGAGAGGGAGGTGACGTGGACTTCGGGCGGCTCGGGCCGCGGCCTCGGGCTGGCCCGAGAGGGAGAGGAGGGGGAGCGGGGCGGCTGCGGGCGGCCTTGGGCCGGCCCGGGAAAGGGAGGAAGGTGAGCCGACGGCCCAAAAAGAGGAAAAAAAAAAGAAAAAAGGGAAAAAGATTTCTCAGGAATTTATTTATTGCGATGGAGGTTTTTAATTGATTAAAATTATTTCTAGGGTTCTGAAAATGCCACTAAAAATCCTGTTAATGTATTTTAACATGGAGAACTCAAGAAAAATCCCACCATGCCATTTCCACTTGATTAAATATATATTTTTAAATTAGAATTTTGCTCTAGGTTAATAAGAAAAATTTATTTTACGCGATTTATTTCACGAATTTTAACTTGGAAAGCAAACTTCGGGGTGTGACATGGCGGGCGGCGGAGGTGCTCTCCCCTTCTCCAGATCCGGTGGGAGGGGAGGTAGTGGGTGGCTGCGGTGCCTTCCCCTCCACCAGATCCGGCGGGAGGGGAGGCGGCAGGCGACGGCACCCGAGTGGGGATGACGGGCCACGACGGCGCGCGCACTCCCCTCCGCCTGATCCGGTGGGAGGGAGGCGGCGGTGCCTAAGGGGGAGGCGACAGACGGCGGTGCCCGAGGAGAGGCGACGGATGGCGGGCGGCGGAGGCGCCCTCCCCTTCTCCAGATCCGGTGGGAGGGGAGGTAGTGGGTGGCTGCAGTGCCTTCCCCTCCGCCAGATCCGGCGAGAGGGGAGGCGGCAGGCGGCGGCGCCCAAGGGGAGGCGGCGGGCGGCGGGCGACGACGCCCAATGGGAGGCAGCGGATCCCCTCCGCTAGAGAAGCCATTCTGTGATGTTTTGTCGATGTTTGTGGATGATTTTGTTGTTGATTCATTCTGTGATGTCAACTCGATTTAATTTTGATGACAATTTTTTTTGATTTGGGGATTTCAATTGGAAGTTGGGATATGATGAACAACTCGATGTAGGGTGCGGTGATGCCGTTGGTGAGTGCGGCTCGATTCGAGCCGACTCTTTTTTTTGGCTCGTGCGAATGTATAGGTGCCGGTTCTATAGGGTTCATAGGTGCCGGTATCTTCTATTGGTGCCGACCAATTGGTGCCAGATGAAAATCTGGCTAATCCGGCACCTAAGAACCCTTACAAACCGGCATCTATCTCATATTCTGTAGTGAATTAACCATGGAGTAATCGTTATAATATTAATCACTAATGGAGAATTTATTTCTCCATTGATTACTGGTAGCCCAAGTGACGGGTGTGGTTAATGCCCAAGTGACGGTCGTGGTTAATGTTATGGTTGATAAAATTAGCGAATTTAGGCTTCAGGTTGCCAGGCCAGCCCGGCCTGCAGGCATGGAAGATTCAAGAATAGACTTGTGGAAAAAGTCCACACTACATCCCTCATCTAAGGGTCTTAAGTGCAAATCACATCTCTAAACCGTAAAACCGGTACAACGAGAAAAAAAAATTACATATATACAATCAAAATGGCACTCGTAACCAGGATGTCTTTGCCCAAATGCTATCTTAGACCATTTTACCCTTTGGTTTTCTTCTACCTCCCTCCGATCCAACTCCTCCTCTTCCTCCATCCATAACCAGACGGCCATGGCATCCGCCTCATCTTCCTCCATCCGTCATAGCCACCTCTCTCAGTGCTTCATCCTCAGCGAGGCCCTACTTGCTGCAGCCACCGCTACAACGTTCTTCCTTGGCGACGCCCTTGCCATGCAACAGGAGCGGCCTCAGGAGTTGCATTCATCCTTGGAGAAGCCCTCGACGGCGTAGAGGTTGCAGGCTACTGCTACTTGGGCTCCCTCCCGTGCAGGGTCGCAACGCGTCAGCTCGTCGTTGAGCTTCCTCTTCCTCTTCCTCCTCCTTGTTCTCTTCCTGCTCCCTCCGACGGCCTGTCGACGACCGACACCTCCCGCTTCAAGATCCGCTCTTGGGCCTCGGCCTCCTCCTCCTCGTCGGAGACGAGGGCGGCGAGCAAACCGGGGCTTGAGGCGCTTGGAGTTGAGCCCATGGACTAGTGTGCCTCGTGTGCCCACGCCAATGAAGAGCGGGTTGATGACGGTCACCGGCGGGTCACCCGGTCGCCGTCGGGAAAGAAGCGCGGCTGCGAGAGGCTATTTGCCGTAGAACCGGCTGGGAGTGGGACCCAGCACCACCACCATGGTGATCAGATCGGACCAGAGACTGTGCCTTGCTCGATTTGATGAGAACTCCCCTCTCTAGATTGGATGGAGCAGATGGGATGGATAAGAGAGAGGAAATGAAGGAGTTTATAGCTAGGAGGAAGAAAAGCACGCAGCCATGGCTGCCGGTGATGGATGGAGGAAGATAAGGCGCTGAAGGGGGGAAGAAGCCCAAGGTAAAATAGTCTAGGATAGTATTAAGGCCAAGACGTAGTAGTTGAAAGGTATTTTATCGAAACCTGATTAAATAGTAGCATTTTAGTGAATTCACTCATATATAATTTTATTGGGTATAACATGTCTTCCATTTCTCAAAACCGGGGTAAATATAATAAATATAACCCCAAGATAGTATTGAGGCCGATTTTGGATGACTTGGTGTCACGCCCCAAACTAGCCCCGAACGGAGGCCAGCATAAGGCGATCCAAATTAACCTGTATGCTTGTACCAGTCCCAGGAAATAGCGCTGGTACAACAGGAAGACTGAATATCACAACCACAGCGGTCTCTTTATTAAGAGTAGGATTACAACCAAGGTTGGAACTGCGGACAGAACATTACAAAAAGGCGGAAGCGGAAAGCGAAGACTAGCCCTAAGCCACAAGCAAAGCCTTGGGGAAAGGCCGAAACCCTACTACTGCTCGAAGTCTGCTTGCTCCTGGAAGAACTCTTCCTCTGCTGGGTCCACCTCTTCACCTTCGGGAACTGGGGGGATTTAATTATATAGAGCAAGGGTGAGTACGGGAGTACTCAGCAAGTCAGGGGAAATTAAGTGTTTAATGCAAGCTTCAAGGGAAAGCCAGTTATTTTTCACAATTGATTTTAGTTTAAGACTTTAGAAACATCTAAGTAAGTGCTTCTCAACGACACGGATGAGAAAGTGCGTCTCATCCGGCCGGAGCAGTGAAAATGTATCGGTTGATTCTTGTCAGCACGAGAGGCTCCCTGCCAATCGTCCCCGACTCCGACTGCTTCAATAGCCACAAGTCAACACATCGGTACGAGAGGCTCCCTGCCAATCGTCACCGACTCCGGCTGCTTCATCAGCCTTAAACCAAGCACAGAAGGGGAAACCTCACACCATCAGCAGTTCACAGGGGGTACATTAAAAACTACGCTAAGGAATCACCTCACATCCGCCCATGACCGTGGGCACGGCTGTTCGAACAGTTATTAACCTCTGCAGAGGGGGTACACTTTACCCACACGACGTTACTAACCCCGAATCACCCAGCCCGCGACTCTCGGTCACGTCTGGCGACCTTGAGGCTTTCACGACAAGGCATTTCGAAAGCCGACTCAGGGTCATCTTATGCCAACGGGAGGGGTCCCACGGACCAACACCAGGTTAGGTCCCAGACCATACTGTGCCAGGAAGCCCAGGGGTCCTCCCCGACACCACCCCGGCGAATCCACTTGTCCCTTGGCATCAAGATTTCCCTGGCCTAGCTAATTACTCAGCCAGGGGCGTCCCATATCACCCATGTGGTCGTACTTGACATATGCTTGAATGTAATTCCCAAGGAATCGGTCCTTAGAGCGAGAACGGGCAGACCGTACCTCCAGTACGTCTCCCGTACCGCGAGTTTTAGAAACTCACTTTGTTTTCAAGGCACTGACCCAAGTGTCGGGTTTTCCAAGCATTTTGTAAACTCAAGTTTTACCCAGGTGGTCAATTTTAAAGTTTGAGGGGAGTCTCGATATTCGTACGCGAGGTACGGATACTGAGGCATCACCTGAGGGGTGACAAGGGTGTTAGGGTATTCAAATATCAAGGAAGGTGAATGCAGCAACTGGGTAGGGCCTGCCGGTTGTATTGCAAACCGAGGCCAAGTGCCAAGTGTAACCTAAGTAATGCATAGTTTGCGGAATCAAAATACTTAATTTAAATTATGGGTTCAATTGATCAAAGGTGACTTGCCTTGCTCGAGATCTTGAGCTTCTTCCTCGAAATCCGCGCACTGCGGGTCTTCGGGCTCCGAGACTACACGTGAAACGAGACGACTCAACAAAGCAACAAAAGAAGCCCTATTAATGACCACTAAGCGTGCCATTAGGTAGATCTCGATTTTTGAGGAATGTTGGAAGTGGAACGGGGTTAATCGGACGAACAGTTGAAAAAATATGAATTTCCGAAGATTAAAGGATTTTCTGGAATAAAGAAAAGGAATTTATTAATTCCCTGGAAAAAGAAAAGAAGGAGGGACTGAAATTGGACTTTATTTTGGGCGGCTGAGGGCAGCCCAAAAGAATAGAATGGGCGAGGCCGAATTTAATGGGCCGGCGGCCCGAAGGGATTGGCCCATGGCCGATCGACGCGCGAGAGGGGGATAGGCCGATTGGGCCGGTCGGCCAAGGAGGCCCAGATGGCCGGCCTGGCAACGCGGCCCGGCCGATACGCGAAAGGGAGGCCGTTGGGCCAAGGGGGAGCGAGGCCGATGGGCCGGGGCAGGCCGCGGCCTACGTGGACGGCCGATCCGGTGGACCGTGCCCGTCGCGCGACGCTAGGGCGGGGCCCGCCCGTCGGCGGCGCGGTCTATGCGGACCGAGCGCACGGAGGGGAAGGAGGGAGTGCACCGGCTGGGGCTTGCGTGGCGCCTGCGTGGCTGCCACGTAGGCTGGCCGGGCGAGCGAGGGGAGAAGGCGCCGGGCGACGGCGGCGATGGTGGAGGGGTTCGGGTGACGCGGTGCGGGACCGACGAAGGGAAGTGGCGCCGGAGCAAGAGGGGTGAGAGAGGAATCGAGCCGCCGGCTCGGATCGGGCCGCGGGGAAGCGACGGCGGCCGGCGACGGCGCGGGGCGACGGCGACCGCGACGGCTCGGGGAGAGGGCGGAGGAGAGGGGCGGCGGCCTCGATGGTGCTCCGGGAGGAAGCCTACGGCGCTATCCAACGCGCTACGCCGAGAAAAAAAAGGAAAAGGTGGAGGGGAGAGAGGGGTTTACCGCGGCGGGGCGGCAAGCCGGGGAAGAATACGATGCGGGCGCGGCGCGGCTCCGGCCGAGGGAGCGGGCGGGCGAGACAGCGCTCGGAGCTCCTTCGGGAGCCCTCGGCGGTAGCGGCGGCGGACGGCGAGGGCGGCGGCGGCAGCGGCGAGGAGAGTGGAGCTCGGTAGGGCGGCAATGGCGGTCGGGCGGAGGGGAAAGAATGCGGCCGAGTGGGGGGGGGGGTTTGTAGGGCGCTAGGTCAGTTTTGGGAGGGGGAAAGGTCGGTTTGGCCGGGATGACGGTTCGCGGAGAGGGGACCGGTGCTCGAGCTAGCGGCCAAGCAACGGCAGCGGATGACGTCGGCGGCGGTCGGCGACCGGGGAAAAGAAAAAGGGGGATGGGGGAACGGGGTGCTGTCCCCATGCCGCTTTGGGCAAGGACGCGCGCGGGGAGGGAAAGAGCACGTGCTCGGTGTCTTGGCGGCATGCGCGCAGGCGGCGGGGCCAAGGGGGCCAGCGGCGCCGGCGACGGAACGGGATGGGAGAGAGAGAGAGGAGAACGGCAGGGGTGCGGGGAGAGAGAGCGCTGGCTCTCTCTCGGCTCGGCGCGCGCGGGCCGAGCGGCCTGGCGCGGCCCAGCGGGGGAAAAAGGCGGCCCAGCAAGAGGGGGCGCGAGCCGAGGCAGGCCGCGGGAGAGAGCTGGGCCGGGAGGCGGCCCAGGGAAGGAAGGAGGCCGGGAAAGAAATTGGCCCGAGAGCAGAGGGAGGTAAAGTGGACTTTTTGGGAGAGATTGAAAGAAGGAGTTTGAGGGCTCGGATTTGGAATCCGATTTCGTGGTTTTCTCCGGGATTGAACTGAGAGGGGAGACACGAGACCTTGGCACACAACAAGACTCAACCGAAGAGCAAACTTTCGCAATTAGGGTTTTTAGCAGATTAGGTTTTCCCGCTAACGCCGCGACAAAACGGGCGTTACACTTGGTGTCTACATGGTACTTATAGTAAAAAAAATGAGAGATGTGTTATACCCGATTTTGTAGTTCAGATGTGCGATTGAAACTCGACCCTCAAATGAGGATCGTAAAGTGAACTTTTCTCCTATATTTGTAAGTGTAAGTGGTTTTGGTTGACGAGGGTCATAGAATATGCTTAAAAGAAAAATCCATTAGTGGGAGAGAGTCCACATCAATTAAAAACTTGAGTTTTGGTATTAAAATTAGTGAGATATTTAATTAGGGTTCAAAAATGGGTAGAACATCATACCATAGTAAAAAAAGGGACCGGAGGTCGACCCGCTCTAGCCGGTGGTTCGACTGGTCCGCCGGGTCATCGGTCCAACCGCTCGTTTTTATTTATTAATACTATATTTGATTTGCATTATTTTTAATATGGAACCATCATAAATTGGTGAAAATATGCATAAATAAACCAATATATCTATTATTATATGATCACAATATCAAAAAATAAATGTAGTGTGGCAACATAATAAATTCATAATGTCGTGCTGTCATAGGATAAATTAAAAACCGGTTCGATTAAAAAAACCACCACCGGTTCATCGGTTCAAACAAAAACCGCCCGGTTCACCTGTTTTTTACCGGTTCAATTGCAAGGACGGTCTTTGAGCAGAACCGAGCCGTCAAGATTACCGATTCCTGTTTTTTTCGATTCAACCGTCGGTCCGGTCCTTTTTTTACTATGCATCATACTATTATTTAATTTCAAATTTAAAAACATTAAATCATGTAAAAATATATTTGACAGATCGAACTGAATATAACTTAGTATTTATTAGTTCCGAACAATTATAATATTATTTAACTATAGAAAACATAAAAATTTAAAACTCCACTGTAATCATTAAAATAAGAATAAAAAATAAAAGTAACATAAAAAAAGAAATTCATAGGAGTCGTGGGGTACGTGACGTGACTTTACTCATCTCATCAGGATTTGAGTACTGGTATTCACGAAATTACACGTATATTGATGCGATTTTAATATGCCTTTGCTATCGTCTTTTAACTTTAAACGTGTATTTAGAGTATCGTCCTTTAACTTTAAACGTGCACTTAGAGGATGCATTCATGATGTGTGTGTGAGTGTGGTGTCCGCTTGTAATGATTTGTGTGAATGTGTGTATTCTATGTAATAAAAGAATAGCTTGGTGGAGATCGACATGCATGGAGGAGGGACACATGCTCGATCATGGCGGGATGAGATGCATGCGTTGCATGTCATGTCATGTCGCGCGCGCGCCCCCAAAAATAGCTTTTCCTCCTCCCAGCTCCCGCCGACAATCGAGCGGCATCGATCGACGCGCCACCACCGATGGCCGACCACGCCGTGCATGTGCTGTCGCCGCCGTGCGTTTGCGCCACCCTCGTCGGAGCCGCCTCCTTCACCTCGCTTCGCGCCGCCGCCGCCGCCACGGCGCCGCCCGCGGGTGGTGGTCATGGCCGGGAGCGGCAGCGGCGCCCTGCAGGCGAGAAGGAGGCGGCGGATGATGCGGCAGCGTGCTCATGGGAGGACGTGGTGATCGCGGCGGGGATGATGGGGGTGCAGCTCGCTGGGGCGGCGTACATGGTGGTGCTCGCGCCGGCGATGGAACGGGGCCTCGACCCGCTCTTCCTCGTCACGTTCGGCAGCCTCGCCAACGCGGCGTTCACGCTCCCGTTCTCCGTCGCGCTGGAGCGGCGCCTCCTCTGGCCGCCGGCGGAGCAGCTGCTTACCGGCCGGCTTCTCCTCCGGTTCGTGCTGCTCGCGCTCGGCGGCGTCACGGGGTTCCAGGCGCTGATGCTGCAGGGCATGAAGCGGACGTCGCCGGCCATCGCCGCCGCCATGCCCAACCTCACCCCGGGCTTCATCTTCGTCGTCGCTGCCTCCCTCGGCTTCGAGCGCGTCCGCCTCCGGTGCTGCTACACCTGGGCCAAGATCGTCGGCACCGCGCTCTGCCTCGGCGGTGCCATCACCATGAGCGTCATCCAGAGCGCCACGGCGCCGCCGTCTCCATCCCCGTCCCCCTCGCCGCCGGCGTCCGGGTGGGCGGCGGGTTGCTTCTGTCTACTCGGCGCCGTCGTGGTGGTGTCGTGCACCACCGTGCTGCAGGCGGCGACGATGGTGGGGTTCCCCGCGCCGATCACGCTATGCACCATCACCTCCTTCCTCGGCGCCGTGCTGACGGCCGTGTTCCAGCTGCTGGCGCGCGGGAGCCTCGCCGCCGGCACGGGCCTCGTCGGGCTCCGCACCGTGCTGGCGCTGGTGCTCGTCGGCGGCGTGGTGAGCTCGGCGTGCGTGGCGTTCCAGGCGTGGGCGCTCAAGAAGAAAGGGCCGGTGGTGGTGTCCATGTTCAGCCCGACGCAGACGGTCGGCTCCGCCGCCTTCTCGGCCATCTTCCTCGGCAGAGTCGTCAAGCCAGGAAGGTAATTAACCTGCTTATTCTTCTTTAGTAAAGTTTCATATATTGATATAACAGCCATAAAGTTTACTCTAGCATCTTAAAATATAGCAACTTAAGATATTTTAAATGTGACATAACCTAGTACATCAAATCTGAACATATTTCTATCTAGATTTACTGTACTATCTGTCTAGTTTTAAGATTGTTATATTTAGCGACGGATGGAATAGTTAATATAGTTACAGAGATACATGCATAGAATCAACACTATTCGACTGTTGCAAGAAAACTAAAGGAAAATTCAAAATTTTCGGCCGTCGAATCCACGTTGAGGTTCGCACTCACGAATAGAATAAAAAATCGATCATGGGTCGCCCGCACGTAAAACTCGCAACACTTACCACACTATGCTATGCCGCGAATTTTTATTTTCACATAGTTACATCTGATTTTTACTTATATTATAGCCGCATTATAGTTATAATGTTATCCTGTAATTATTTATAATTACATTTGAAAATTGTTATCTAAAATCTTATGACAATGTTTTTAGATAGTATTTTTTAAAAAATAACAAAAAATAGTTTATATCTTTGGGCTCTGCCGATAGATACAAATACCGATATTATTACTGATGCATTTTTGGTTTGTATGTGTAGTGTTGTAGGGATGATTCTCCTCTTCTCCGGGCTGTATGTGGTGCTATGGGCAAAGAAGAAAGAGACCACCATCATCAACAGCGACGACTCATGCTCATCCATGGCAGTGTCGAGCAAGGATGGCGACGACCCAGAGAAGCAGCCACTCTTGTCTCGACGACACTAATACACGCTCACCTTCACTAAGCTAGTTGATCAATTAGACAATTAGCTAGTGTAATCTTATGTAAGCTCTTATGTATATTATGCATATGATTAGTCCTCCTCGGCTTAATTTCGTTTGTATGAATGGCAGCTTATGATGTTAATTTTTAGATGATGGTAGATTGTACTTAATCGACATTTTTTTTGCTATAAATATACACCATGAGATTTAGATTATTTTGTTTCTTATTGTATTCTGCATTAGCCTGCAGTATGCATTGTTATGCTAATGAAAATCTATCAAATATATTTTTTTCAACTTTTGTATAGAAGTAAACTTTATTAAGAGGCCTTGAATTTTAAGTTGGCGCACATTTTGGAGTGAATCAAACATATCCCTCGTTTGGAACTTAGGGATGCAAGCGGGCTGACCCGCGAACCCGTTTATAGGTAAAATTAATAGGTAACCTGTGGGTTATCTACTAATTTGACTTATAAATGAGTTTATGGGTTGACTCACTTATATCTTTAGGTGTGGCAAATCGAGCCACGACACGAAAATTTATGGGTTACCACTTATTTGACTTATAAGTGAGCTCGCAGGTCGGCCCACTTACATCCCTATTGAAACTCATGAATTAATCTGACATGATTCCCACCTGAAACACATTAACTATTACTCCCTCCATTCTAAAATATAAGACACAATCACTCTTAACCCAAATACCAAGAAATAATTATTATCACCTTCTAGTTTGGATCATCCTAATAAATATAATGCAGACACACAATAAAATTAGAGATGTTGAAGGTGAAGGATTTTAAAAAATAATAATTTAGTGGTGAGGAGATACTAGTTAATTGCATGGATGCACACCTTACATTATGAAATATCTAGAAAAAGTAGTTGTGCCTTATAATAGAATGTAGAAGTACTCAAACTTGAGGTTCAATTAGCTCTGCTTTAAACACAGGAATTTGTTTGTTAATGAGGGTTCTATTTGAAAACATGTAAAATTTTAATGTATTTATTCCTACCAAATTGGAGAATTTCTTTTTTTTTTTGACAGTTACGATTTCGAATCATAACATTTTGCATGTTTCCAAACCGAGACTCCGTGCCAAACAAAACTTTGCTTGTATTATTTAATCAATAAAACAAAACTAAAATTGAATCTTGAACCAGAATACAATTTCCTATTTGTTAACTCCGAATTTCAAAGTTGTTTAATAGTTATGAAAAATAAAAAGTGAAACAACACATTGGTATGGATTCCTCCAATGTTTCTTTTGTGCTGAATGGCTAAATGCACGAACAGTTTGTGATAATAATTCACTGGTACAAAGGAACAAATTAACTAATATAAAATCAGAAAGTGCATTTAAAGCAATATTCTGTATAAAGTTTTTTAAAAATCACATTGTTTAGGAGCTAAAAAATCATGCGTATTCGTCCATTCATTAGAAAGAACATGTTATTGTTCAATACTGTAGCTTTAAATCGCTGTATTTGGTAGGGACTCATTTTAGCTTGTATAATAAAGTGTAAATATTGCTGATGTTGCCATAAAAAAGAGTAGTCCATTTTACCTCACTTAACTCTTACGTTTATCTAAAATACACCCCATACTAAAAACTTTCCTTCCATATGTCGAGGTCTCTGTAGGTGCACGCCACTGTCACAAGTGTTGACGCCGACGGGTAAGAAAACTAATTCACGGTAAGGCTTGGCCCATACAACGAACTAGAACTGACATCAACTTCCAAGGTAGCATTCTACGAGAGTCCACGTGTATCGAAATCGCCCTAAAATCATTTGAAGACGTAAAGCATATAGTTGGAGGGTGTTATATTCGGTTTTGTAGTTCTTATGTATATTTTAGAAAAAACCAAAAGCTCAAAGGGGATAAAATGAACTTCCCCAAAAAAGGGAAAGGAGAAAGGAGCGAGAGCCAAGAAAGTAGTTCTATCCAGATTTCGTGCAGGAAAAAAACATGAAAGAAAAAGGCAACAACAACTTATTTTATTGGAATTTTGTGGGAGGTGGAGCGGGCAGATTGGTCTTTGACTCTCCTTGTGCGGGATTGACTTGGATTAGGACTCTTGTGGTGGGTAGTTGAGCTGGCAACTCTGCTTGGCTCTGCGGAGATCAACGCCGACGACTACCGCCGACGCCGACGACCGCCGGAGCCGCCGGAACAAGCGCCGCCTGCCATGCAGCCGCTGCTCAAGGTCTATGCCGACCGCCGGTCGCAGCCCAGCCGCGCCATAATCATCTTCTGCAGGTACCAACCAAGCCTTTCCTCTCTTTCCCCTGAATCGTCCTGAATCCTGATAGTATCTTGGACGCTGTATTAATTGCAGAGTTAACCGGATCGATTTCGAGGAGGTAACGGTGGATCTGTTCAAGCGCGAGCACCTGTCCCCTGAATTCAAGAGTAATCTGATTCACTTTCTCTATTTTTTTTTCTTTTGTTGGCAAGAAAGCTGCAAATTTTTTCTCTGCTCTAGTTCTACTATAAAGCTACTAGTAGTATTAGTATATATTATAGTTTCTTCCTTCTTCAGAGATAAACCCAATGGGACAAGTGCCAGCAATCGTGGACGGGCGATTCAAATTGTTTGAAAGGTATGTTATGTACGCATGCCCTCTCGAAACTCCTTCAGAATAATAACTGTTAACAACATAATTCAGTGACTTGTCCTGTTATGTCACCTGCCATTGTCAAATTTTGTTCAGCACCAACTTTTGGTTCCAATTCAGTTTTGGATGGTGTATTACCGTTTATTTGGGCCACTCTTTTATCTTGACACACCCTCGTTTAGTAGCCACACCACAGCTGTTTGCCGGGTCGGCCCAAGATTGACCAACCAAATTTCATTAAGAGTGAGGGTATGTACAAAGCAACACCACAGCTGTGAATGGAATTTGGAATTCCTCGCGCTCCAAAATCAATTTTCTGCTGTTGAAAGGCCATCCATTAAAGCTGCATACTGTGGGTTATTACATTTTGGTACTTATTAAGCACAGGATACCGAACAATTCAATTTTCTGTTCAGAACACCTTCTTAGCTTCTTGATCTTTGGTTACTTATTGAATCCTGTGCTATTCCTTGGTTATTCCTGTTCTGATAAAAACATAAATTGGGGCTATTTGATGCCACGAAAAAAGAT
Source organism: Oryza officinalis (assembly GCA_008326285.1). Lineage (NCBI taxonomy): Eukaryota > Viridiplantae > Streptophyta > Magnoliopsida > Poales > Poaceae > Oryza > Oryza officinalis. The sequence continues at coordinate 28,312,491 of BDMV01000011.1, read as the reverse complement.
GTTTATGTTCTAGACATTCCAGTAAGTCCATATATAACAAAGTAAGGTTACATTGTTAATATGTTACATGTCATGGCTGTGGATGTTGTCGATTATTTTATTTTGTAGTAGTACAAAATTTTTAAAGCCCTGATGAAACTTGCTCCTTTCATGACAGTCATGCCATTCTGAGGTATCTTGCAACGGTGTTCCCTGGAGTTGCAGATCACTGGTGCGTAAGACGATAGTAATGCCACTCTGTTTGCAATGCCTGTTTTTTGTGTTACAAGAATTCATTCTTTAGTTGTGTTTTTCTGGCGACTTATGCGTTCTTCTACTATTGGATTGCCTTGAAGTGTGCAGTATCCAATGGTCAAGTATACCACTTACTTTGTCTCATTGTTGCATTTTATCCACATATTTTCATAAAGTAGTGGTCTAGATGAATCATATCTTTACTCTAAAAGGATGCATTTGGTGTTCTGTCATTCCAGAAAATCTTATGTGGCTGAATATACGCGGACATGTGTGTGTAATTTGCATGGTCTTTTTTCTTTTTCCAAAGAAGTGGCACTCTTTGCACATGCATATGTGATTGATTCATCTTACAGAAAATCAGTCTTGTATACTGATTTGAGTTTTTTTTTGTATTTTTAACATTAAATCTTATAATGTTTATTTGACATCGTTGCCATGCACAGGCACTATGCTTATATAAGCTTGGTATTGGAACCTTCACTTGCTGTCTTTTTAGGCTAGACATAAGAACTTGGATTGCAATTACTCTACCCCTCCTTATAGAAACAATATCTTACACTATGTTCAGTCAAGCCTTTTGAGTTTAATAGTTGATTCCAAGATATTGCGTAAGAATTTGATTTGCCTAAACTGGCTGTGAGGTGTGAGCTAATGGCTACGCAAAGATTTTGCTTGCTTCTGTTACTAGGCTTTGCTGTCGATTTTCCATGACAGCTCATGGAATCCGATTTGTTTCGATCATTTCTGATATGCTGAGTTTTTTAATTGATTTTCAAGCAATAGCGCACGAGCTAGGATTTTTCTTTTTGTTACTCCCTCTGATCATCTTTATTTGATGCTGCAAGAGTTAAGTTTAGTTCTATCAGCGTCAAATAAAAATGACTGGACAGAGTATTTTTTGAGTTAATACATTGTAGCGTAGACTTACCATTGCTCTAGTCCAAAAATAATCAGCTTGTTTCAACCAGTTTTGAGATGACGAGTTGTCAAGAAGGTTTTCTCTATTATAACCCATGGAGTTCAACATGCTACTTAGTTTTAGCATGATGATTCTTGCATTGGATCTGCCACATTATAGCCACGAGTCTACCATAGTGCGAGAGTTTTCAGCCATTTCTTTAATGAATGGGTATTTTGTTCAAACTTTTAAGTCACTGTTTTATTAAATCTTGCCTCATGTAGGTATCCTGCAGACCTGTTCACCAGAGCCAAACTTGAGGCCATCTTGGATTGGCATCACTCAAATTTGCGTCGTGGTGCAGGTGAGAAGTGAACCCAGTAAAATGTAAAAGGAGAGGTAGTGTTAGCCTTTTTTGTTCGTCGTGTGGAGTTATCATTAACCAGAAGTCCATGTTTCTTCTATAGCTCCGTACTCCGATTTCAAATGATCTATCCTTCCATTAATGCAATTAAAGCACACCTTAAACATAGAAGGGAACCTTTGCAGTTTGTGGCGACCTAAAAACCTAACTAAGTAAATTTATTTTGCAATAGCTAAGCCTTTGTCCATCCTTTAATTCGTTTTATGCAGCAACCTTTGTACTGAACACTGTGTTGGCTCCTTCTCTTGGACTTCCGTCAAGCCCTCAGGCTGCAAAAGAAGCAGAGAAATTACTGTTCCGGTCCCTGGGAATTATTGAATCTATGTGGCTCAAAGGCGACGCAAAGTTCTTACTGGGAAACCCTCAGCTATCAATTGCAGATCTTAGCCTTGTTTGTGAAATAATGCAACTGGAGGTACATGTTTTATTTATACGCACCATTTCAATTTTATTGCCCATGAGTGTCACCTCTAACGATGTGCCTGTAAATACTAAATCTGCTGAAACCAGCCAGACTATGGTTGCCTCTTAAGCATGCAATGCAAGCAAGCAACAATCGCATCGTATCTTAACATGAGAAACTTGAAAAGTGCAGATTAGGAGAAAAAAAAGGAAAATGACTCTGAAACTAATATGCAGGTCCTCGGTGATAGTGAACGCGACCGGATTCTCGGACCTCATGAGAAGATCCGCAGTTGGGTTCAGAATGTGCAGAAAGCCACAAGCCCTCATTTTGATGAAGTCCATGAGCTCATTTTCAAAGTGAATGCACGCACGGCTGCAAAGCTTGCATCTGAGCCGAGCAAAGACTTGAAGGCAGCATCAAAGCTGTGAGGCTACTACTCTCGTAATAATAGCAACAATGCAAGGAAAAGAAGGAACAACAAGAAAGTATAGCCGACTGTTGCATGGTCTGTAATAATAGGGAAGTACCTTTGGTATGGTGGAGCTGTTGGTGCATAACTTAACCCACCAAGGTCTAAATCCTGGTATCCATGAATATGGCCATGTGCTTCTTTTGTTGTGCAAAAGCCAAAAGTTATACACATTTTGTCTTAAAAAATGATTTGTGGTAAATTTGAGGAAATTACGCTTTATTACTTTTCCAATTTGTAACATGACATCGTTTTTTAGATTAGAACAAAAGTGGTGTTTGAAGCATTTACGCTGCAATTTACTGTTCCAATTTGTAACATTACAGTGTTCCTTAAATTAAAAAAAAAGCTGTGGTGTTTGAAGCATTTCTTTTTTACTCGAGAAGAGTGATCGCACATGCGTTCTCTGATTTTTTAAAACTACTCTCTGCCTTACTCCTCACATGTAATCACGGGGCGGTGCATTGGAAGATGATATATGTGCACTTAGATTAAGTTAACACTTCGATTAAGTTAATGCAGCTTCTTGGAAGAGGGGAGGCTTTGCATCTGGCTGGATGCCTGTATGAATACCTCTGTTCTTCTTCCTCCACATGTCTCACTCTCTCTCTAAATCCTGAGTCATCCATGGCGGCTCCACCCACCTGAGCAGCAAGCTCTCAACCACCATCAGCAGCAGCAGCAGCAGCAGCAGCCAAGAGCAGCAAGAACAAGAGCTTGGCTCTCTACTTCTTTTGCAAGGTCAGTTGCACCTACTTTTCAGATGCAGTTTGTAGGTGAACACTTGTCTGTTCTGAGTTGTTAGGCATCTGCAATAACATCTAAAACATTTGCAGAAAACACAGCAATTAATGTGGGTAGACTGGGTTTTATTGTGTAAAATTGGGACCGAAACATATAGCAACGTTTAGTTTCTTCTGTTTCTTGTAGAACTGGTCGTTGGTACTGCCAGATCTGAGCAAACGGTGTAGGATCTGCTCATCTGATAGTTGCGTCCAGTGAGAGTTAAAGTTACAGAGGATGCCACAACCATCTTTTCTTTTCTGCATTTGAAAGAACATCTGAAACATTTATATACAATTGGATAATTTGTGCTTTATTGTGACTATGAGAGCTTGATGCGATTCATTTGGATCCTGAATTACTGTTGTTAGTCCTTGACAAATATTATTGTTACTTACAGATATTGAGTGAGTTTGGCTAGCAACGATACCTGACTACCTGAGAACTGTATTTCTGTCCTCTATTTAATAGCTTCAGCAGTTTCAACAATTATTCAGTTTTGCATTCTTTCAAAACTCTGCCTTATGTGTAAACATGCTATGCCAGCTCTTTTGCGAAAATTTCTCATTCTTCAATCCTTGACAAAGGCTGCACATAGAAGTTGCATCTATTGCTAACAGATTTCTTCGTATGCTTTTCATTCCAGCAGTGCTTTTCAAAATGGTTTCATGTGCAAAGTGAGGCAGCTGTCTGGTGGTGAACAGCACCTCATAATCATCACAAGAAACAGAGAGGAGGGGGGTGGGGCGTAGTGAACCATCAGGAATGGAGTTCGCCACAGGGGCAATGGGCACGCTCCTCCCCAAGCTGGCGGAGCTGCTCAAGGAGCAATATGATCTACAGAAGAGTGTGAAGGATGGGATAACATTCCTCATGGCCGAGCTCGAGAGCATACAAGCTGCCCTTGAGAAGGTCTCAAAGGTGCCGCTAGACCAGCTTGACAAGCAAATCAAGATCTGGGCTAGAGACGTTAGAGAGTTGTCCTACGACATTGAGGACAACATTGATACCTTCATGCTATGTGTGGATGGCCTTGAGCCAGCCAAGAAACATAATTTCACATGGTTAATTGATAAGTGCCACAAGTCACTGTCGAAGATAAAGATACGCCACAAAATAGCCAATGAAATCAAAGATATCAAGAGCCAAGTCAGAGAGGTGATGGAACGACGCGATAGGTACAAGATTGATGATGTCGCTACTAATCTTCCAACATTTGTGGATCCTCGCATCTTGACATTATATGAGAATGTCACCAAGCTTGTTGGCGTTGATAAGGCAAGTGATGATCTAATGAAGAGGTTGTCTGTGGGGGATGAGGCGCCCAAGAAGCTCAAGATGGTCTCTATTATCGGAATCGGAGGATTGGGCAAGACAACTCTTTCCAAAGTAGTGTTTGACATGCTTAAACATCAATTTGATTGTGGTGCTTTTGTTCCTGTTGGTCAAAACCCTGAAATCAAGAATGTCCTGAAGGACATCCTAGTTGAACTTAACAAGCAAAACTACATGTCATTTGATGTAACAGCAGTAAGTGAAAGGCATATGATTGATGAGCTTCGAGAATACCTTGACAGTAGGAGGTAAGTGTGTAGTACCCACTATTTTTTTTCTTTTCATGATCAACTTGTGTTCATGGGAGTTCTATAAGGTACTAGAAGAGAGTTTTATTAGTTTATGCTTGCGATAGCTGTAGACCTTTATCTATACTACTGGTATATAGAACTTTTTCTATATTCCTTTAATAAAAAAAGAATGAAAATTTTGCATTAGATTAACAAAACATAGAATGCTACGATTTGTAATGTTAATTACAAAATAGGAAAATATATTTAACCACCTAATGTCACTACATTAACCCACTCATTGCTAGTGCCAGGGACCAATTTGATCTAAAACCATTTGATTCAAAAGAATTCAATAATAAAATGAGAATTATTTTTGCACATAATTGTTTTGGGCACTCATATTGCTTCAGTTTGAGAAAATGAGAATCAAATAATCTCTTATTTGTACATATGTATGATTTATCATTTCACTAATCCATGTCCCTTCTATTCTCATGGGGATAGGTACTTGATTGTTATTGATGACGTATGGGAGCCATCAAAATGGAACATTATTAAACTTGCTCTGATTGATAGTAATTGTGGAAGTAGAGTAATCACAACAACTCGGATTCGTCAAGTTGCCGATGAAGTTGCTAAAGAATTTGGTGATGTTTACATGATGGAACCACTTTCTGATGATAACTCAAAAAAGTTATTCTACAGTAGAATATTTGGTGCTGCCGGCAATGGTCCAACTGATAATCAATTGGTTGAGGCAACCGAAAAGATCTTAAAGAGATGTGGTGGCATACCTCTATCTATTATTACAATAGCTAGTTTGTTGGTTGATAAACCTGCAGGGGATTGGTCCGCAATTTATGACTCTATTGGTTTTGGGACTGGAGATCAAAATAAGATAGTTCAGAACACGAGGAAGATATTGTCTTTTAGCTACTATCACTTGCCTTCATACCTAAAGACTTGTATGTTGTACCTAAGCATATATCCAGAAGATCATTTGATTGAAAAGAATACTTTGATATGGAAGTGGATAGCCGAAGGCTTTGTCCAAGAGGAACAAGATAAGGGGTTATTTGAGGTCGCTGAGAGGTACTTTATTGAGCTTATAAATAAAAGCATGATTCAGCCAGTGGACAATTATGGCTGCCTTTTTGGCTGCCGCATACATGACATGGTGTTACATCTCATCCAAAACTTAGCAGCCGAAGGAAACTTTGTGAAAATATTCGACAAACCACATGAGGTACGCAGGCTGTCTTCATTAAGGACTACTGTCCGTAGGATAGCACTGCACGAGAGTTGGAACCAAGGGAAAAACAATGACCTGGCTGTTGGCATGACACACTTGAGGTCATTCAACGCCATCAATTGTACTATCAGCATGATGCCCTCGCTTCTGAGCTTCCAGGTTCTACGCGTGCTAGAGCTACAAGGCTGTAACGTCACGGGAGGTTTATACCTCAAGCATATTGGGAAGCTACGTCAGTTGAGATACCTAGGAATGATACACACACATGTTGCTGAGCTTCCAGTGGAAATAGGGGATCTCGTGCACCTGCAGACACTGGAAGTTTGGAACACAGGTACGAAGGAACTGCCTTCGACCATTTGCAAGCTAAGCAAGCTGATGCGGCTGTGCATCAATCAAGGAATGAGCATGCCGATGGGTGTTGGGAATCTGAGTTCACTGCAATACCTAATCTTGTGCTTTGGTTCCATCAAAAGTACAGAAGACTTCGCCATGGAGGTGGGCAAGCTGATGGAGCTGAGAATCCTCACAATTTTGGTAGATATCAAGTTTGACGAGGGCGCGAAGAAGGCTTTGCTAGGGTCTCTGTGCGGCTTGCGTAGACTCCAGAAGCTGGTGATAAATATCCGCTTTCCTTTGCAGAATACGATGAGGATCTATGAAGGCTGGGACCACTGGGAGCCCCCGCCGCAGCTCCATAAGTTCCGTATACCCGAAATGGACCTGCCTCGGCTGCCAGCGTGGGTGAACTCCATGTGTGTCCCATACCTATCCGACCTGCAACTTAATGTTCTAGCCATGGAAGCACGGGACGTGGACATGCTTGCAAGGATGCCAGCACTCCGCAGACTCATCCTGAGAACCAAGCAGAGAATTTCGTGGACAGTTGGTGGTGTCGGACTGTTTCCGAACCTAAGATTCTGTAGGATGAACATAGCATTCACATTTCTTCAAGGAGCCATGCCGATGCTCATGTGGGTCCTATTAGAGGTGTGGGCGTCTGAAGATGGTGCCGCCAGTGACGTTGGCTTGGGGCACCTCCCTCTGCTCAATCACGTCGAAGTTCTCCTCAACTGCTGCGATGCGACTACCAGGCAGGTGGAGGAAGCAGAGGCGGCGTGGAGGCGCATGGTGAATTCTCACCCGAACCGTCCTGCCATTGCTGTGTACCAGCTTGGAGAGGTATGGCTGGTTTGGTTAATCATGATTTATCGATTGATCAGTTCACATTCCCCTACCTACACGCAGGCCTTCACAATTCTGACTGCTCTCCAAATTCTGTAACCAATCAGCTTTACTTGTTCTCTGTTGACGTATTTCGTTCCTCAGTTCATATCACTCTGACAATTTCTTTTTCAGCACATGATGAAAGGAGATGAAGATGATGATGATGATGAGGAGATTTCAGCTAAGGATCAGGTTGACAGAAATGATGACGATGAGATTTCAGCACAGACGGACCAAGAGGTGCTGCACTTGCGCGTGGCGTGCATACCTGTTCGATCCTGGTTGCGTAATTATTTACATGCTCTTGATTACTGACTGCTGGCTAATTTGTTGCCTGTTTCAGCCGGACAATGATCCAGCCAAAGAGGAGGAGGAGGAGGCTACAAACCAATCTTGAACCAGCTCTCTGCACTCATTCGGTCATGCTTTCAGGTACATGTACCAAAGATGCACATCAATATATTCATAACATTTTTCAACTTTGATCATACTATGATTTCTAACTTTTCTTCCCAGCTGTAATTAAACAGCGGCAGCTGCAGGGCAAAAAGAAGATTAAAAGGGCGACGAGTTGAGTGGAACTGAAGAGAAGCTCATCTCCATCGCTGGACTTCTATTTTTTCCTTGCTGTTGTTTTTCTTTCCCTGTTTTTTTCTCAAGGATTTATATCGTGTGGTTTGTAGTAATGGCCGTCTCGGTTACGATAAGGCCCAACTAGACTAAGACAGAAATACTGAACATATTGGCCGCCAAACTGTAATGTGTGATTTTTACACTATGCTTGTTTTTCAATATCACCTTTTCTACTTGATTCAAGGGGTTGGTTGGAACATGGAAGCATTTTGTTTGAGACATGGCGATCATCACGGCATCTGCAATTCCGAAACCAGCAGGCAGCAACAGCACATCATGCTTCTGCCTGCTGCCTGCCCAAGTGCCCAGGGGTGAGAACTCACTCCTCGCCGTGATCTGATCCTCTGAGTAGCAAACTTGTGCTTATTACTCATTTTTTATGTTCCCATGTTTTCTTTCCATTGATTCCTGTTGTGATCTCAATGCCCCTACTCTGTTTTTTTCTGTTTTTTTTCACAGTGGTAGCACAAGCAGAAAACCCGGAATCTGTGATAATTTTTCTGCGCAAAATGCACCACCTCTTTGTTGTGTTCTTGTTTGTTCGTGGGTGTGATCCAATCCAGGAGCTAGGCTGACCTTCAACAAGGAGCGGGAAAATGGCAAGCTCCCTTCCCTTGCCTTGCCTGCACCGCTAGTGGCGGCAGTGTTCTTTGCCATTATCAACCGAAAGATTCCCCGGACATCGTCTTCGCTCGCTCCTACAAAGATCTCATTGAATTAACGAAAAGATTTGATGAAACTTTCGGAAGAGAACATCCATAAGATTGAACATATAAATTACACGATGCCCCGAGCGGCAGATTCGGTTAAGACATAGTGGTTGAGAAGCAGAGATGAATTCGGAATAAGTTCACTTTAGGTCACTCAATTTGTCGCCGAGACTGAAATTCGTCCTTAAACCGAAAAACCAGATATAACGGGTCCCTCAATTTACAAAACCGGATCACCCGAGGTCCTAGGCAGTATTATACCCAGTTTTAGTTGATGAGCCAAGCCGAGTCAGCGTGGGACCCACGCGGGCTCCACATGTTAGTGGCTAGTACTTTCTTCCTCCTCTCTCTCTCCCCTTCTTCCATCTCTTCTCCTCTTTCTCCACTTTCTTCTCCTCTCTTCCCAATCCAGGGCGCCAGGATGGCCCGCGGCCGACGAGGAGGATGGCGCTACAGGCGGCGGCCGATGGAGAGAAGGGGCAACGGCGTTAGCGAACCGTAGCCTAAGGCGGCCGCGCTCAGCGCGTCACCTGCAGGAGCTCCTTCCCGGGGATCACCACCTCCATCAGCACGAACCTCCCCTCCGGCCTTTGACAAGCATTCCTGTTGTTCCTAGTACACGACGTCCCTCTACCATCGCCATTCACTATTCCGCCTGTCCATCTACCTCGTCGAGCAACTCCGGCAGTATAATGGCCAGCACAGGTTGTGTGCCCCTAGCTAAGCTCTCTTCGAGGAAGTCGTCGAGCACTTGCGATCTGGGCGCAATGCCGCATGGTCTGACTGCTAGTATGTGGTATGGAAACCAAGCCATGGTGTTCTGCGACGGTGGAGGAGAGGACGAAAGCGAGGACTTGCTGGTCTGGTAGTTGTTATTGTCAGAGTTGGTGTTGCTGGCGCCCACTGAGAACCCCACGTAGGTGATCAAGAGGCCGGGATCCGAGCAGCGACGACGAGGGTGTAGGATCGAACAATAAGAACTAAGCCAACCAGAGAAGGGATGAATGATTGTAGTACCCAAAAACCAAACTTTTAGCGGAATATAAAAGTTAACTTTGAATCTGATGGAGATCGATCTGACCAGAGTAGATGCCCCGATCTGACTGCATGAAAGCCTTCGGTCTGACCGGCGTAGGAGCTCTAGTCTAACCACCTGATTTGCCTGTTGTCGCTTTCATTGCGTCTAGTCTGACCGTCTTTGATCCGCCAGTCTGACCGATGCAATGCCGTCGGTCTAACCGCCAGTGTCTCGTCGGTTGGACCGCTGTACCCGAGTAAATACAAATAGAAGATCTCTCAAAAGTAGCTTGAACTTTATTGCTACTATATATGTTTACAAAGTGCAACAACAACACTCCTCTCGAAAATCTCGACTAAACTCGAAACCCTAATTTTTCTCTAAACTCAACTCTCACAAAATCGATACCGAGAGGCCTCAACCTCCATCTCTAGTTGTACCTATAGATCCACAGTCTAAAGCCACGAATCCAACTCATATGAGAAGTCCTAATCCACTAGGAAACCTTACAAGAAACAAACTTTAGTCTAAGCATCCCACATGATATCCTGATTGTAACGCCCGTTTTGTCGCGGCGTTAGCGGGAAAACTAATTTACTAAAAACTCTATTTGCGAAAGTTTTCTCTTCAGTTGAGTCTTGTTGTGTGCCAAGGTCTCGTGTCTCCCCTCTCAGTTCAATCCCGGAGAAAACCGCGAAATCGGATTTCAAATCCGAGCCCTCAAACTCCCTCTCTTTCTCTCCCAGGAAAAAGTCTGGTTTACCTCCCTTGACCTGGGCCGAATTTTTTTTTTCTTTTCCCCCTTCGGCCTTTTGTCCCTCTCCCCCCCCGGGCCGTCGCTGGCCCAGCCCCTCTCGGCCTGCTCCCTCCTTCTCCTCTCCTTCTCGGGCCGCCGCCGGCCCAACCCCTTCGGCCTCGCCCCTCCCCGCTGGGCCGTGCCAGGCCGCTCGGCCCGTCTGAGTTCACTGCAATACCTAATCTTGTGCTTTGGTTCCATCAAAAGTACAGAAGACTTCGCCATGGAGGTGGGCAAGCTGATGGAGCTGAGAATCCTCACAATTTTGGTAGATATCAAGTTTGACGAGGGCGCGAAGAAGGCTTTGCTAGGGTCTCTGTGCGGCTTGCGTAGACTCCAGAAGCTGGTGATAAATATCCGCTTTCCTTTGCAGAATACGATGAGGATCTATGAAGGCTGGGACCACTGGGAGCCCCCGCCGCAGCTCCATAAGTTCCGTATACCCGAAATGGACCTGCCTCGGCTGCCAGCGTGGGTGAACTCCATGTGTGTCCCATACCTATCCGACCTGCAACTTAATGTTCTAGCCATGGAAGCACGGGACGTGGACATGCTTGCAAGGATGCCAGCACTCCGCAGACTCATCCTGAGAACCAAGCAGAGAATTTCGTGGACAGTTGGTGGTGTCGGACTGTTTCCGAACCTAAGATTCTGTAGGATGAACATAGCATTCACATTTCTTCAAGGAGCCATGCCGATGCTCATGTGGGTCCTATTAGAGGTGTGGGCGTCTGAAGATGGTGCCGCCAGTGACGTTGGCTTGGGGCACCTCCCTCTGCTCAATCACGTCGAAGTTCTCCTCAACTGCTGCGATGCGACTACCAGGCAGGTGGAGGAAGCAGAGGCGGCGTGGAGGCGCATGGTGAATTCTCACCCGAACCGTCCTGCCATTGCTGTGTACCAGCTTGGAGAGGTATGGCTGGTTTGGTTAATCATGATTTATCGATTGATCAGTTCACATTCCCCTACCTACACGCAGGCCTTCACAATTCTGACTGCTCTCCAAATTCTGTAACCAATCAGCTTTACTTGTTCTCTGTTGACGTATTTCGTTCCTCAGTTCATATCACTCTGACAATTTCTTTTTCAGCACATGATGAAAGGAGATGAAGATGATGATGATGATGAGGAGATTTCAGCTAAGGATCAGGTTGACAGAAATGATGACGATGAGATTTCAGCACAGACGGACCAAGAGGTGCTGCACTTGCGCGTGGCGTGCATACCTGTTCGATCCTGGTTGCGTAATTATTTACATGCTCTTGATTACTGACTGCTGGCTAATTTGTTGCCTGTTTCAGCCGGACAATGATCCAGCCAAAGAGGAGGAGGAGGAGGCTACAAACCAATCTTGAACCAGCTCTCTGCACTCATTCGGTCATGCTTTCAGGTACATGTACCAAAGATGCACATCAATATATTCATAACATTTTTCAACTTTGATCATACTATGATTTCTAACTTTTCTTCCCAGCTGTAATTAAACAGCGGCAGCTGCAGGGCAAAAAGAAGATTAAAAGGGCGACGAGTTGAGTGGAACTGAAGAGAAGCTCATCTCCATCGCTGGACTTCTATTTTTTCCTTGCTGTTGTTTTTCTTTCCCTGTTTTTTTCTCAAGGATTTATATCGTGTGGTTTGTAGTAATGGCCGTCTCGGTTACGATAAGGCCCAACTAGACTAAGACAGAAATACTGAACATATTGGCCGCCAAACTGTAATGTGTGATTTTTACACTATGCTTGTTTTTCAATATCACCTTTTCTACTTGATTCAAGGAAATAGGGGATCTCGTGCATTTGCAGACGTTGGACGTCTTGCACACAAGCCTGAAGGAACTGCCAGCGACCACTGGAAAGCTAAGCAAGCTGATGCGGCTGTGCATTGATATAAGAACAAGAGTGCCAGTGGGGTTTGGGAATATGAGGTCATTGCAAGACCTGGAGCTAGACAGTGTATCCATGAAATTGTACCAAGACATTGCCATGATGTTGGGACAGTTCGTGGATGAGGCAATGCCCTTGATTTATGCATACTAGTCACCTACCCATGCGTTGCACGGGCTTTTTATCAACATCATAAAAATTAAAATTTTAATTATATCATAACAACTTGGATTAAAAGAGGAGTCTATGTCAATTGCTACTTTCTGATTATTATCTCCTAACTTTGAAATTTAATAATTAAAATGCTTCATGGGAAGTATAAGGTAAGAATAACTTCTGAGTTTGAAAATTATTAGATTTTGGAAAAGCTAAAACTAAGGAGTCCATATTGTACAGTGTATGGTACTTTCTATAGTTTTCCTTTAAAAATGTATAGCATTACTGATGACGTTCTTTATTTAACACAAACAGTTGATACTATATTACTGTTACGCTTATATGATTTACCTAATTAACTATCGAAAAGACGATACGCATAGCACAATGCTATTTTATTATATATATTGTACCATAACTATACTTTAAATTGGGTTTGTACGTATCTAAGAACGAAACAATCAAAATTAGTAGTTCAAATCTATAGTCTCAATTATAATATTCTGCTTTATAATTCTGATGTTCTGAATAAGAATTAGTATGGGCTGAGCTGGACCTGCCCTTGAGTATAAATTTATTTATTTTCAGTTTAATAATTATGGATCTCTAAATTTGTTGTTGTTAAATTATGTAAGTATTAGAAATTGTAATTGTTGACTTGTGCCTAGCTAAACACTACTCTTATCTTAATCTGTTCAATGGCATTAATTATTTTAGTCCTAATCACAGTAATTTTATATTATACATGGGATGCATAGTGTAAATTTTAAATTTACGATTTAACCCCATATCCACCAGAAGACTATATTATTTTAATTTTTTGGTCCTATGTTTTACAAAACATAGTTAGTATGTATAGATAGATAGTAATATAGGATCTTCCTATTTTTTTGGCGAGGCGAAGAGAACATAGGTTGTGTTCGGTATTTGTGGTTGAAAACTAATTTTTTCATGCACGCAAAACGAAATAATTTATTACCACATAATTAATTAAGTATTAGCTATTCTTTTAAAAAATGGATTAATATGATTTTTAGAGAAACTTTCTCATATAAAACTTTTGCAAAACAATGCACCGTTTAGTAATTTGAAAAACGTGCGTGCGAAAAATGAGGAAGATGAGTTAGAAAAGGAGGGGAAAGAACACAGCCATAGTTAGGATTGCAACGGTGCATCGTTGTTCCAATAAAAGATTAGGTAGATAGCCAATCCGGTATGCAACAACACTGAAAGAATGTACGTTGGATGGTTAAACTTTTGTTCAATGGTTAGATGAAAGATGTACGTTGTCGATCGAGACGCTCAGTGCACAGTACGTTCGATCGTTTCGCCGCGTGGGTGACATTGCGAGGAGGTGGCCGCTCACCTCAATCGCCGTGCCCATCACTTCATCATCATCGGTCCTGGCCGCGCTGTGATATGAGACCGATTAGCGAGAGCCAGGAGAGCTGAGAGCTCCTCAAGGCGATCCCTCCGAATTTGTTAATCAGGTACAGACATAGGATAATTAGCTATGTATCTCTCATAAACACATTCGTTCCCATATGTATTCTATGTCTCTCTTACTCCAGATCGGTAGCAGAAGGAAACGGGACGTATGGTGGCTGGATGTTGGGCTTGAAAATTGGCCCATAAATTACATGCAGATTAGATCTTACGATCTAACGGTCATGATATTATGATATATCTAATCAATGGTTAATTTGTTGTTCTGAATAACGTGAGAGCTCGTAGAAAGTGTCCAATTAGTATAGTATAAATAGATAGATATAGATAAGGAGATGGACGAGGGTGCGAACAAGGCTTTGCTAGAGATTTATGCAACTTGCGCACAACCTGTAACTGGGCAATTGACACCCCCTTAAAATCTGAGGATAAGATGAGTATCTTGGAATTGTGCAACAAGCTGGGTCATAACACGGGAACCTACGGGTTACCACTTATTTGACCTATAAGTGGGTTCGTGGATCGTCTCACTTGCATCCCTACTCAAAAGGCTGGGACCTTTGCGAGCTGCCGCAGCAGCTTCGTAAGTTGTCTATATTCAACATCTGGCTGTCTTGGCTGTCGGCGCGGCCATTGAACACCATGTCTGTCCCGCATCCTTACCACCTGGAACTTCAAGTGTCAGCCATGGAAGTGCAGGACCTAGATGTGATTGCGCGGCTATTGGTGTTGGTTGATTTTATTGGCTAATGCCGGTTGGTTAGGAAGGGATAAAAAATCCACTGGTTTCCTTTCCTAAAGAGAAACAAATAAGAGATAAACTATGTTTTCTGTGTAATCGGTACAAAAGTATATTTGACTTTAATTGAAGATAAACCCTCGAGCCCCACCAGCGTCGCTATAAAAGAAAAGGAGAGGAGAGGCAAAAGGTTAACCCGAACTCTCTCTAATCCTCAAACCCTAAACTAATTGCCCGATTGAGTGCGCACTGGAAGGGGTTCGTGAGGCTTCTCTGCGTATTTTCTTTTCCTCAACAGGAGAGCCGAACAGCAAAGAAGAAGAAAAAAAGGAGAACCGAAGGAGAAAAGCAAAGGAATGAAAGGAAAACAAATATTGGCTTCAATGGCTTCACAAACAAGATCAGTTAGATCAATTGTCACATTAAGCAGAGGTGATTATGTTTAAGCTAAAGCCTTAAGTAATTTAGTAAGATTAAACTCCAACATTGTGGTATCAGAGCCTAATCTTAGCCTTCATATTTCATCATCCCTAAGTGAAGCCATTATGCCAATTAAACGCTAAATCCTATTCGGCATGATGCAATTTTGAGTTAATTAGATTAGTTTGGTTTAATCTTTTCGGCTTAGTGAAAGTTAAGATTAATATAAGTTAATTAGCTTCTTATCTTTACTGCTTAGTGAAGATTAGCTCATGTCTATATTCAATTTAAAGTTAATTAGATTGAAGTTAGGGTTCATGATGCAGTTAGATTTTGTGGCATATTATGATTAAGCAGACTATATGTGTTAAGCATATTTCCCAGACTAAGAGTGGCATATTGAGCCACTGTTGACGCCGAATTCGTAGCCACTAATTATACTGTGTTATAAACCGCGCACTAATAAAACATAGTTTTTTTATTTTAGTAACAACATGTTGTATGTTTTTTGCCGAGCACATTGACATTGTTGTGAAAGATGTCCCAGGATTGAATTATTAAGCTGAGCATCTACTCATGGATTCATACTTTAAAGGCTCATAAATTAAGTTTAATTAAGATTATGTTCTGGCCAGTACATGTGTAAATTAGAACCTTAACTAAAATCCTGAATGAGAGAGACTTAATTTATCAACACACACTAAGTTAAACTTGAGTTTATTTGAGTACTGTAGTGAATTATATAGGTTTTGTTGTCTCAGTGACGTCTAAAGTTGTTGTGACATATTTCTTTGGGAGCTATTTTATTTTAGTAGACTCATCAGTTAGTCTCAAAATCAAGGGAAAAATGTTGGTTGATTTTATCGGCTAATGTCGGTTGGTTAGGAAGGGATAAAAATTCTACAGGTTTTCTTTCCTAACCAGAAACAAATAAGAGGCATGATTTATATGTCCGGCTTCTGCCATAAAGCACACACAGGTGACGTGATGTGTGCTTTGTTACTCCGTTTACGTTCTTCCCCGTGTTTTCCGTTGATTAATGGCGAGGACTGAAATGTCTCTGCTCTGTTTTCCTCTGTTTTTCACAGGGGTGATACTCGGGAACAGAACAGTGCTGCACTCGGCGAGCTAGAACGCCATAGTTGAAGGATTCTCGACAATACAAAGCCTCTACGACTGCATGTTGTAAGCGATGTGCAGAATTAAGCTGGAACTAGTGGATCGGCAATACCGTGAAAAGCAAATCGATCACATCGATCTCTGCATGCATGAGCCAACTAGCTTGCCAAGCAAAAGATAAAAGACTGCGATTTCATCGGCACCGCGCGCGGAGCGAGTGAAGATGAGAAGAAGAGATGACCAACTCGCGTGCATGTCGCTAGTAGGCGTTTGGTGAAGTTTGAACAATGGAATCGAGGGTTAGTAATTAGTGCTGTTATTAAAGCGAAATCCTTTTCTTGAGCCAGCTAGTTGATCGTGACCAAATGGCGCCGCATACGCTGCACAGAATATAAGTAGCGGAAGATGAAGGAGGTTTGGTCATCTTGAGAGCAAATCGATCGATCCATTATTAAATAGGATGATGGGGTTTACGTTGAGTGGCTAGTGTTTGCACATCTAATATTAGACAGGATGATGGTGAAATTTGTCTGAATTCCTCTGGTTTTCGTTGACAATCGCTGTTCTCGACCAAACTGCTACGAGCAGCTCTTGGTGACCAGTCGTATTGGTAGACCGTGCGACGTTGTCGTCATGCCAATGCCATAGCTGCTCGTTAATACAGTTCAATATGTAGCTTCTTTGGAAGAAGCCTCTCGCTGAAAGCTTGGCTTGGATGTGGATGTCAGGCAGCAGTGGTGCACGACACAACGACTGCAAATTGATCGGCACTGCAGCGCCTGCACAGCTAGAGAAGATAAGCATGCATGATATATATATATATATATATATATATATATATATATATATATATATATATATATATATATATATATATATATATAAGTAATACTAATTAAGGAGATCGCAAAAGAACTGCACACAAAATTGTTATGCCTTTATTTTCTAGATCACGTCCCATGTCGTGATGTTACTCGACTCTAATATATAATGTTCAAGCAGAGACAATGTCGATGGCAGTACTGACTTCATAGGCCTCTTAAAATACTTGAAGCTGATAGATGGTGCCAAGGATAACTATTCCTGTATTATGGTTAAAAATGACAGTGTTTGAATCTTTGTTCTAAGCAAGCATCTCCCTTGTGCTGGCTTTCCAAGGATCAAGAAGCATTCAATAAAAAAAGAAGAGCTTGCACATCACGCTATAAATTGTAGATGGCAAGCAGGTATGGCACACGACAACGACTGCAAATTGATCGGCACTATGGGACGGCAGAAATAAAAGCTGAAAAATCGAGGGCAAAAATAGAGATCAACGAGAGGTTACAGATCTAACTGATGTAGCAAGTAGCAACCTCTCTCTACCTCTACACCACACCAACCTCGTGAAGCAATCCCACTGCATCCCTTACTCTCCTACACCTTAGCCATGGATCCACCTTCAGCCCCTTCCTGAGCCAAAGCAGCCAGCAAGAACAGGAGCTTGGACCTCTACTTATGTTTTCAATTCAAAGAGACCCCTCCTCTCCACATTTTTTTTTGTAAGTGCTGTGTGTAGGTGAGCATTTTTCCTATTATGTGTTGTTAGGCATCCACAAAAGAGTCTGATTACGATGCTCTTTACTAGTCGTTGAAATCAATCTAACCATTCATCTTTTTCATTCAAGAGGCAAGATCTATTTGTACTATCACCTTATTAATGATAGTAAAAATGAGAGTACAATTGTCCATAGAAATATGAGAGTGGAGGGATAAAATTGTATTATAATCGTCCGTACGAGCGAGCGCATGATCAAATCTATGCACATGACAGCCAAAACGACCAATTCTAGTCATGTCATCTGGCATATCTGCACTTTTGTCGTGTAAATATCCCCCCAAATTCATCCCCGATCAAACTAGGCATTTGTTTTAGGAGCTTGAGCTAGGCTCCATTGGCGTGCGCAGCTATGGGATTGTCGTCGTCTTGCCGGCGCTCTCGTCCTGCTCCTCGTTTCTCACGTCGTTCTTTGCCCATGTGGTAGGTTACGGACTCAGGAATCTCTGGTTGGATTTTGCACCGAGATTTTGTTTCTTGATGAAATAGAAGGTGGAGATTGATCGTGTGGTGGCGTGTTTGCAGCGGCGGCTGCACAGACAAACTCCTCGTCGTTTGTGCCTTGCTCCCCTGTTCTTCTATGATAATTTCTTCAGGCAATGTGATCATATTGGTGGTGTTCTTGCGTGGTTCTTGATCATGACGTCGTCGAGTTTTTCTTGTTGCCTTGCTCAGTCGGGTTTGGAGTGGCGCAGGTGTTTGTGGTCACGGCAGTCTGGTTCATCTCACTCAGTGGCGGAGCCAGAAAGATTTTTAAGCCCGGACAAACTTTAATATAACTAATATTTGCTATAAAAGTTTCATCATCAATTTACTCATCAATATTAAAATTTAATGGAGTTTTCACCAGTGAGCCCGAGCGGCTGCCTGGGCTAGCAAGGCGGTGGCTCCACCACTGATCTCATTCGCCTTCATCGCGTTTGTCACTTCTTGCTGGGGTGGTGATCATGATAGCGTTCTCGGAGCAGACTGGCGGCGGAGGATGCAGTGCCAGAGTTCAAGCGTTGGCGAGTTTTGCGACTAATTAAAACAATGAAAAATATAAATGCCAAAATTACCCCAATCTATTAACGTATGGAACTACTAATATGCCCTTACAAGTCAACGGCTCACTAATTAATAGTACCAGTAGAGAGCACCGTAAACAAGCTCTCTACAAAAACATCGAACACAATCTATAGAAAGCACATGAATCTTGGATTTCTTGTGTGAAATTGGGATCTTGCAGAAATATTTAGCGTAGATGGCTAAAGCACTCTGAAGCCGTTACTGATGCCCCCTTATCTGTAACGGCTGGCTCCTAGTAGAGAGCCGTTAGACATATGGGGGCTTACATCTCTGACGGCTCTCGACTAGCAACCGTTACAGATGATTCCCTTCATCTGAAACGGCTCCTAATAAAGACAAATAGTTTTGCATATATATAACACCAACTTGTCTGAATGATCATCACTTCTACTTATTTAAGATTTCTATGAGAGTTGGGGGAGGTGAATTTTTGCTCTTGCATGGTGATTTTTTTTAGATTTTCATCATAAAATAAATCGTAAGCCCTCAATTCTTTTAAATTGTTCTAATATGTATTTAGTTTTTTCAATTTGACAGATGGACTGTAGTTGAATGTGTGGGAGTCATCTAAACCAAGATGATACGAATAGAGTATCTAAATCTTTGAAAGTCGTGGGTATGGAAAGCATGATTAGCGGAAACGAGTATATGCTTTGTCCATATATTGACTATAGCAATATCCCCCTCATCTGTAATGGCTCAAGACTATTGTCTATTATATATGAGGAAGTCATCTCTAACAACTGCCTTTCTTGAGCCATTACAGATGAGTTTCATCTGTAACGGGCCTCCAGCTTTTACAGATAATAGGCCACATCTGTAATCAATTGTTTATAACAGTTGGCCGAGTCGTTGCATATGACATCTTGAGCCGATACAGATATAAACAATTGAAAATGGTGCAGGCCCGTATTAGTGGTAGTGCCAATATTTGTTCAAGATTCGCTACCAATAAAAATTGAGGAAGTCAAACCAACATATTCCTCTCCCTGCCCTCACCACACACATGAGCTGCTCCCTCCACTTTCTTAGGGTCTGTTTGGAGGAGCTTCTGACAGCCACAGCTTCTTCTAAAATCTTCAGCTGCCAGAAGCTCCTCCAAACAATCTAGATTTTTATCTAGATTTTGAGAAGCTGTAGTTGTAGAATCAAAAAAATAAACTAGAAATCAGAAGTTAGGTTTCTCAGCTTCTCCAGATTCTCACCAGCTAGCTTCTCACCAGCTGCTTCTCAGAATCTTAAGCTCTCCCAAACAAGACCTTATTAGACTGCCAACCTAACAAGAGTAGAAAGATGAACCCTGCCATGCATTCAATCAAGAAACCTCTCTCCATAGTTTTCGTTAATTGCAGTTTGTAAGTCTATTCTTTTTTTTTCTTCTTCATTGTTAGGGCTCTGCAAGAATATGTAACACATATGTACAAAACACAACGATCTGTGTTTTCTTGTGCAGAACAGGGAAATTGCTGAAATTTTAATGTAGCATGCATGTAATTTGGAGATCCTTTATTTCCTTAAGTTTCTCATACCGTCCTACCAGATCTGAGCAAAGGTGACAATGTAGAGATGATTATGTGCTACTCCCTCCATTTCACATTTCATATTATAAGTCGCTTT
This sequence comes from Oryza officinalis, assembly GCA_008326285.1. Taxonomy (NCBI): domain Eukaryota; kingdom Viridiplantae; phylum Streptophyta; class Magnoliopsida; order Poales; family Poaceae; genus Oryza; species Oryza officinalis. The sequence goes on along the minus strand of BDMV01000011.1, from coordinate 28,292,025 downwards.
GACTTTTTTCAAACATTTTTAAGTTTGATCAAGTCTATAAAAAATATAACAATATTTTCAATACAAAACAAACATATTATCAAACTACATTAAATGCTAGTTTTAATGAAACTAACTTGGTGTTGTAGATGTTTCTATTTTTTATAAACTTGTTCAAACATATATAAAGATGTTTGACTAGAAAAAAATTAAAGCGACTTATAATATGAAATGAAGGGAGTAGTAATGTTCAGTGATAGTCGAAGTTACATGATGACACAGTTATAAACATATGCCTTTGAGATTTTTCTCCCATCCTTGGAGAGGTATATACCTCCTCAGATATACTTCTGCACAAAAGGAGGTATCAAAATTAATCTTAAAGGTTAGAATAGGATTGGAAACTTATCTTTACAAATATTTGTGTCTTTTCCTTATATTTTTTAGAGGTATTGATATTTGTGCCAATTTAGAGGTATATACTTCCACCTAGAGGAATATACCTCTGGCTAACACTATGAGGTATATCTACCTCTCTATACCTCAAAAATAACTAGAAAAAGTCTTGCCGGTGTTAATCATAAACTTGTTGTCTAATCAGTTAAACTGGTTTAATTTTATACCTCTCAAATTGTGAGGTGGTATATACCTCTCCAAGGATGGGAGAAAACCTCTATGCCTTTATATCTCCTTTATTCAACTTCTTTTCCTTTTTGCATTTGCAAGAATATATGAAATATTTGTAGAAAACGAAGAACTTGCCTGGCCATTGTGAGTTCGTGATATCAAGAGCTCGCAGCAATTCGTTTGGAGCCTAAATATTATTGTTATTTACATATATTGAGTAATTTTAATTAGCTAGTGTGCATACCTGATTTGGTATGATAGCTGAAATATTCCATGTTTTTCTATGTTTTCAGGAATTGAAACGGATGCTCTAGAGTGAGGCGAGCCATCAAAGATGGAGATCGCCACGGGGGCAATAGGCACGTCCTGCCCAAGCTGGGCAAGCTGCTCAAGGAGGAGTATGACCTACAGAAGAGTATGCAGGAGGGAATTAAGTTCCTCGAGGCTGAGCTCGAGAGCATGCGACCTGCCCTTGAGAAGGTCTCAAACATTCCACTAGAACAGCTTGACAACCAAATCAAGATATGGGCTAGGGATGTTACGGAACTATCCTACAAGATCGAGGACATCGTTGATACCTTTTTAATGAGTGCAAAGACACTTGAGCCAACCAGGAAACACAACTTCACATGGTTAATCAATAAGTGCCACAAGTTGTCCCAGTTAAACATCCATCACAGAATTGGGAATAAGATCAAAGATGTTAAGAGCCAAGTCAATGAGGTGACGGAACGACACAATAGGTATAGAATTGACAATGATGCCACTAAGTCTCCAATGACATTCGACCCTCACATCTTGGGACTATATGAGAAGGTCACCAATCTCGTTGGTGTTGACAAGGCAAGTGATGATTTAATCAAGAGGTTTTCCATGTCAAATAAGGCAACCAAGAACCTCAAGATTGTTTCTGTTGTTGGATTTGGAGGATTGGGCAAGACAACTCTTGTAAATGCAGTGTTTGACAAACTTAAAGGGCAGTTTGATTATGCTGGTTTTGTTTCAGTGGGTCAAAAAGCTAACATCAAGAAAGTTCTTAAGGACATTCTAATTGAATTTAACAAACAGAAGTACATGGAATTTGATGCAACATCACTAGATGAAAGGCATTTGATTAATGAAATACAAGAATGTCTTCACAACAAGAGGTATGTAACAATTCCTACAAATTGATTGTTTTACATCTACATATGTATACTAATGAGTGTTTTATTTTCTAGTAGAAGAGTATTGGTAGTATGTAGATCTTTGTCTATCTTTCTTTACCTTCACTAATTTGAGGCTTGTTTAGAAACCTTCATGTTAATAAAAATGGGTCATTTCATCACTAGACAAGGAAAAGGGATACTAGGGATTCTGATGCATGTTAATTAATCAACAAAGAAAAAGACCTCGACCATCTAATACCTTGGACTAGCTAGATCGATTTCAAATGTTTGTATGCATGAATCATGGATCCAAAACAGTGATGCACATGCTACTATGTGTTGATGCAGAAAACGGATTCCATGCCTAGGCACAACGGAGCACCTTGTATGCAACCCACAGCACCACCCGACGACGTGCTATCACAGGGGTACATACCACCAAACGACTCCTTGGAGGGAACACATCAGGATGAACATGTGATGGTTTGACCTTGGCTCGGTAGGCCAGCTAGGATGTCCTTTAACGCTGTAGAGACGATGTATGACAAGAAATTAGGGGATTGGAGGGTGAATTGACATGGGATACAAGAAGAAAGATATAGGTAGAGTAGTAGATTGATTGGTGGTTTCAATCAATCTTAGCGCCCTATATTTATAGGAGGGATGGTCTTATGGGGACTTCTCCACATACTATTTGGTTGAGATTAACTAGGACTCAACAAACCCTGTCCTCAAGCAAACCCCTTGCAGTTAAACCACAGTTCATTGTCTAGTCTGGTCGCTCAAACACTAGCGGTCAAATTGGCCTTGGCATGAAGGCTCTGATTTTTTTCTAGACATAGACTAAATTTGATCTAGTGTAAAATTTCGCTATCAACGCTATGTTTGTATCAAAAGTAGAAAGTGTCACTGCACTTAGTCATAAATAGTGACTCATTGATGATTAACTTTGTCATATTTCTTTACAAATACATGATTTGAAATGGCGATGATCACACTTTTGTTTGAAAGAAGACGATGGCAATTATGTTAAAAAAATTATAGAGGGGCATAGTTTAAAATGGAACTATAAGTTTATGCTTGTCTAAAACATTAAAAACTTGTTGCAGATGCGTAACATCTGGAGTACACTTTTTTCCTTTCTATGTACAACGATGAACACGGTGTATGATGGTTAATGCACCAAAGATTATAAGTTAACCCTCACCTACATAAAGTTCTAAGCAACCACAAACTACAATCCCCTCTATTGCACATGGAGTTCAACTACTCGGCTATTGTATGTTACTAACCAGTTTGAGTGTTACATGTCATTAACTCTTCCTTTTATAGGTAAACATATGGTTTGATTGCCATATTTTTTTTATGAATAGTTTGATTGCTTATTTTTCATTGAACTCGATGAAATTGTTAGACCTAATGATCCGTTGTCAAATATCCACTTATTGGCTAACTGAACGCATATAAAGGGATATGAATAAATTGACGAGTTTAAATAAACAACTTACATGTGTGCTAAAATGTAAAGATCATAATGGAATGTAAGTGATTAACTTGGAACAAACACATGCATTACTAATGTATAGGATTGCTGTAACATCCTGAATATTTCGACTCTGGAATACGGAATTAAAAATTCAGAATAACCAAAAATCTTTTTCAAAATACATTCATGCCTGAACTAACTCAATTCGATCTGTCGTTTTTCGTTTACACGTGGGCTAATAGACGAACGTCTGAGGATACGTCGATATTTGATTTCAAATATGATTTATTCAAGGAGCTATGATTTGCATATGCCAATTATTTTCGAAAAACAAAAACCCTTGAGCATATTTTATAAATAAAGCTATATATCTAAATGTATCACCATTTTGGATAAAACCCATTAAGGGATAGTTTATTAAAACAAATATTGTTCCACTAAAGAAATAGCTTTGATTATTTTCTATGCACCTTTATATAGAGTGATAAGCTTTTGGAAATTATTTGCAAAATAATGTCTATTGGTAAAATATTTACTAGAAACCTTAATTGCGAAATATAAATTCCTAATAGGCTATTTTCAGGATATGACCTCCTCAGACAAAGTCTAGTCCTCAGGCATAATTTTAGTTTGCTTGTTTATTGTTTATTTGTGTGTGTCTGGAATCTGTGCCAAAAGATCTCGATTAAATCCTTTTACCGAAAAGGTTGTCCTCTGTACAAATTCTATCTCAAACCCCCTTGAAATTTCCAAATTTCATATCCCAAAGAAAATATTCGAACATCCTATTTCTTTGGGCCACATTTCCCTCTGTTAGCCCAACCCATTCCGCAAAACAAGTTCATTTCCACTCCCTCTACCGTGGCCTTCCTGCTGGGCTTTTTCTGGAAAAGTCCATGTTGCCTCCCCGAGCCCTTTCATTCCTATTGGGTTGGTAGTAAAAATAAAGTCTAATTCTTCCCCCCTACTGTTTTCGGTGGCGACGTCGCCGCACGCCGCGCCGCTACGACGAGGCCGCTGCGACACCACCGGCTGCCATCTTCCGCTCCCGTCTCACCGGCGAGCTTGCCGGCCATTCCACGCGCATCCTGCTCAACCTCGCACCGCCGCCAGCCATGCAACAAGCTAGTTGTGCATGTGCATGCATGCAAGCAAGTCAGCCACGAGCATGCACCATGCAGCTGGCTAGCTATGCGTATGCCTGCATGCAAGCGGCTAGTCGAGCCTAAGCTGGCATGCGCACCAACCCGCGCGGCCGCTGCAACTACCCCGTCCCTGTCTTCATGGCCATTCAAGACGAGCTCGTGCGGTGAAGCCTATATAAGGGCAACCATAGCCGAATACGCAACCGTCCCTCTCCATTCTTTCTTCTCCTCCTGCTCGTTCTGCATCCTCTCAGCCACTTCCTCCCGCGCACGCGCTGCCGTCTCTCCGCTTGCTCCACCGCGGCCGGCTCCGGCTGGGCCTCAGTTGAGCAAGAGGACGGGTAGGCCGCCGCGCCGTCATCTGAACCCCGAGAACGACTAACTTATCGAACGGCTAACCTCTAACATCTAACATTCGACCCATTGACTCACTAACCCGCTGACCTCTAACTCACTAACCCGCTGACCTCTAACTCGCTAACCCCTGACCCCTAACTTGCACTAACCCGCTAACATTTATTCCTTAACACTGTGTGTTCGTTTGTTACCATCGATCGAACACGTGGTGTGCGAGGACGATCCGCGGGTCGACCATCCCCAGGCTGTACCTCGACGACCGTAGTTCGTGCGAGGACCGTCGCCCGGTACGCCGCTACCCGGCTGCCGCAAGGTGAGCTCCTCTCCTGCTCTTCCTCTTGCTTTTGCTTCCTTACCGCATTCCTCGTCTACCGTTGTTGCCGCGGCGCGGTGACGTCGTGAGGCGCAACACCGTACCCGTTCCTTGCGCGGCCGCCCTCCGCAACGATCGCCGCTTCACCACCGGCCATGCATGCGCCATACAACAAGCTAACCGTGTGCATGCATGCATGCAGGCAGCTCACATGCATGCAACTAGCTAGTCGTGTGTATGCATATGCATGCATGCAAGCAGCTCACATGCATGCAGCTAGCTAGCCGTGTGTATGCATATGCGTCGTCGTCGTTCGGCCGAAACCCCGGCCGGCGTCGCCCCTGTCCGGTGAACCGTTTCGGCCTCCACTCCGCCGTGCCGTCCGGTGCCAAGCAGCTCGCGCACGGCCGACGTCGTGGCCAGCACGTCGTCTCCTGCCGCGGCCGCCGAGTCGTGAACCTCGGCTACGCCCGGCCATCGCGCGCGCTCTGCCGCACAGCCGCCCCCGGCCTCCTCCAGCCCGGCCGAGCCGCGTCACCCCTGCGCCCGGCCGATGCCGTGGCCCAGCTCGTGCCGAGCTGCCCCGGCCGACCACCTCCCTCCCGCGGACATCGGCCAAGCCGCGCGCCACCAACCTCCTGGCCGTGCCGCGCAAACCGAGCCAGCACCGACCCGCCTCCCGGCCGCCTCGGCTGCGCGCCGCCGCCCCTGCCGTGGCACTGCCGCGCCGTGCCGCCATGCTCGGCCGCCCCTCCAGCCGCCTGGCCCGGCCGAGCGCCGGCGCACGCGCGCCGCGCCCCTGGCCGAGCCCGGCCACCACTGCCGCCTTTCCCGGCGCCGCCTCCTGGCCGCGCGACGCGAGCAGTGCCGTCCCGGCCGGCGCAGCCTCTCGGCCGAGCGCCGTGGCCGGCACCCACGCTGCCGCGCGCCACGGCCGGAGCCACCCGCCTGCCTGGCCGCAGCCGCCGCGCCGCCTGCGCGCATCCCCAGCCGCGCGCTGTCCCCGGCCTGCACCGCCGGCGCCGCTCCGCCCTGCCGAGCCGCGCGCCGCCGCCCCCGGCCGAGCCGCGCCGCCCGGCCGCCGCACGCGCGCGCCGCGCCACCCGCGTGCTGCCACCGCGCGCCCGCAGCCGCCGTGCCGCCCGGGCCGAGCCGCGCCGTTGCCTGCGCGCTCCCAGCCGCGCGCCCGCGCCGCCGCCGGCGCCGCTCCACCCCCGGCCGCGCCGCGCCCAGCCGCCCCACCGCCGGCGCCCTCTCGCTCGGCACCCTCCTCTCCTCCCGGCAAGAACAGCAGAGGAAGCAGGAGAAAAGAAAGAGAGAAGAAGGAGAGAGAAGAAGGAAAGGAAGAAAAAGAAAAAGAAAAGGAAAAGGAGGTGGGACCCACTAGTGGGCCCCACATTTATTCTCTCCCCGCGGGCCCCACTTTGACCTAGAACTTGCGAAAGTCTATATTGCCTCCCTCACGATGTCGGGCTAAGCCCATGAAAATCCCTACAAGTCTACTTGATGTCCCTCAACTTCATTGGGCTAGCCGACCTGATATTATATCCACAAGTCCATGTAACCTCCCTTTGGTTCCTCGGACCAAGACCATGAAGTCACTTATAGAAGTCTATACAACGTCCCTACTCATCCATTGGGCTGCCGACTAAAAAGTCGACATTAACTCCCTAGCCGACCTCCCTCATCTCTGGGCTAAAGCCCAAGCCCTCCCAAAACCAAGTCCACATTGCCTCCCTCTTACTTCACAGCCAAAAGAATATTCTTGGGAATATTCCTTTCCAACTTAATAAATTCATTTTCGCATTCCAGAAAATCCATTAATCTTCCAAAATTCATATCTCCTCAACCGTAAGTCCAATTGACTCCGTTCAACTTCCATAATTTTTCTAAAAATGTGATCTATCCAATGGCACAATTAGTTTATAATAGTTATTATCTGCTTTATAGGGTTTTGGATGTTTTTCTCTTTTCGATCGCGTAGTGGATGATCCGGAAATTCTACTGACGCGGGATTGTTGGAAGATATAGGAACCTAAAAGCAAGGCAAGTCACTACGCCCCTTTCCTCGAACATGTTGATCCTATTTTTATAAATGTGTTGATTGCAAATAAAATTGCATGCTAATTATAAAACGCGTACCTACATTTGCTTAAAGCCTTACCTTTGATATTGTTTATCCTTATGTATTTACACACCTTTGTTACCTGAGTATATTACTTTACGCGTGATTATTTACTCACTGCTTAGCCCTGCTTACATAGACGTTATACACTCCATATGTGGGATATGTGGATGTGGTTACACTGATCACTCGATGGGAGTGATTGATAGAGATCGGGTGGAGACATAAGCGCCACCCACAGCATGAAAACCTTTGTGAAAACCCAAAAACTTAATTAAACAAAAGTGATTTCGACTGGGGCGGCACGGATAGAATATGGGTGGTTCTGGGAACGGTAAGCCGCCGACCCTGGTCAGTTAAGGACCGAGTCAAGAAGCTAAGCAGGAAACGAACCGAGTACGACCACACTTCTTGAGTGGGGTTAGACCCGGTGGACTAGGTTATTCTCGTGGGGTGGCACCCCAGACATGGTAGGTTCTGGATATCGGTATGGAAATGTGGAAGTGTGTGGTTTAATGACGTCAAGCTTTATATATGTATGATGTAACCTTCAATCTCGGGAGCGCCAGGACTCCCCTCACAACCGGCTCGAGGTAGGAATGTGGCGCCGGGGGTGCAATGGGGATTCATAGTCCTTGGAGCGGGTGCCGCCATGCGAGGGTAACTGAAAAACCGGGCCGTGACAAGTCTCATGTGTTGGGTGAGTCACGGAGTGTGGGATTAAAAGCGTACATCCACTGCAGTGTGAGTAAATTAAACTATTCGAATAGCCGTGCTCGCGGTTAATGAGCGCCGGGACTTGTATTACTCTTGACTAGCCTCGTCAATTTGTAATATTGCTTAAAATATGATGGGTGTGGAAGGTGTGACCTTGCCTGATATGCAAAAAGGTCATAGTGGTTAAAATTGTGGAAATTGGATGCGAGGGTAAACCGGACCAAGCGAGGCTTGGGGAAGGTGGATGAACCCTCGCAGGTTAATGATAACTTCAACTTAACGTGGTTTTCAGTTAAAACTGTTGTGGGATAGGTTTGTGAAATAATTTGTGAAAACTAGCTTTATGCAAATAAACCAAGCCATCCTTGAACCCCTATGAACATTATATGCATTCTGTAGTGGTGGCTTGCTGAGTACGGTTGGTACTCACTCTTGCTTATTTACATCTTTTAGAAAGGTGTTGGTGTCGACCTGTACATGTGCTATGCTGGCAAGGAGTTACCGAGGACGGTGGAATAGGGACCTAGGTTCACCAGTCGATGCGTGTGGGATAAGATGGACCGCCGCTGCTTCGCTTCCGCTACTTCATTTAGTTGTTTTGGTATTTTGTGTTGCTGTCGACCATGCTTGGTCTATTCGGGTTCCATTTGGGCTACCCTTGTATTATTAATATATTGTAAGACCTGTAAGACGATGTCAGCTTGAGATATACAACTGTGCCATGTGTGTACCATCTACTGATCCAGGGAATGGTATTGTAATACACATGGGGTTCCCGGTATACAAAACCGGGGGCTCACAGGGTTGGTATCAGAGCAAGACGACTGCAGGACCTAAGGACCCTTGTAACCACCGTTAAAACCTAGGACTGGTTTAGTGCAGCCTATTACCCTCAAGCTATATATTTGCAAAAACTATTTTGATAAAGCCATGGGTTCTTACTACTCCTCTTTCTCGAGTAATTTTGAAAATTCATTTATATCCAACCCCTACTCACCACTCTAATTTCAAATACTCCTATACAGACTATAAGGATTAAGGATGAAGAGATAGCTGGTTTATTAGGACCTCATGAACCACTAACCGATCTGACTAAATACCCTTAGATGTGTGTCGTAGACGTTGTATTGTGCATAAGCCACCTCCTATTGTGAGTTATTGCAGTATGGGGTGGCAACCCATCGTTTTGTGCATTGATTTTCTTGTTGTGTAGTAGCTCTTAAGCAGTTAACTACTCACCCCCCCTCCCTTGTGTGCTCACCAAGTATATGATACACATCACCCGAACAATTAAAACTTCCCATTAAGCAGCCCTTTCTTAGAAAACTCTATTTCTTTCTTCCCGATGGACTTTCTCATGCCTCCCTAATCTTCCAAATACCGGTGTTGTCAGGATGAAGGATGATTACCAACATGAGTACAATTAGGATCGACAAGTGTTAAGTTAAGACCCCACCCGGTACAGCCACAGTAAGCCGACCACAACAAAACCACTTGGGAATTCGGCAACCTACGAAGATAGGAGTGCGACCTCAGCCGAAAGCTTCGACCACAAGGACGGCGACCCAAACAGTACCGACCAAGGACTCCGGAAGACCCGGGAATCGCCATATTTCAACAGTACCCACAGGAACACAACAGGAGCCTCGATTGACAGGATCCACAATAGCATACTGCTCGTCGCCAATAATTGGAACAGGCCACACCGGGACACACGAGCACTGGAGTTGTTGACCCCATCACAGTAGCCAGTGGTCGATGCCTATAAAGGGAGCCCCAGGCTACCCCAGGGAAATGCATCACTCCTCTCCCTTCTTTTGAACCAAGCTAGCCAGAAAAAAAAACCCCCTAGCCCCATGGCAGACCCCATGGTAACCACAGGGAGTCTCCCTCAGAACAACCCCATGGCAACCACAGAGAACCCCCCTCACAGTGACCCCATGGTAACCACAGATTGTCCACCTCAGGACAACCCCAATGCATATGCCAAACAGCTGGAGTGCATACTTCGGCAGCTAGGTGGTTTCACTGAACCCATCTACCATAGTGAGCAGATCGTCCGAGGATCCCGGAAGTACTGGAAGGTGAAGATCTTTCTTTCCTTTCAGGGAGAAGGAGAAGGAACGGCGATCTCCTTCCAGACACGTCATCCCCGGATCACCCCTGAAGCTGCCTTCCAGGATGTGCTTCGTGAAACCCTCTATCGGTTTTGCAAGATCTCCGCCCCTTTGGGTATAGTCAATGACTATGGCTTGCACCCATTCCGCACCGAAGAAGACAACCGGTACCACCTCCGCGTGACCAGACAGGACCAAGGAACCCGGTGCGCTCTCCTCTCCGAGTTAGCCTGCACTGTCGAGAATGCCTATGAGCAGGCACTCGAGGAGCTGGACGAGCTTCGAGACCAGTACACAGACCTGGAAGCCCGTTACCAGCGGCTGACCCACAGGAACACCTCTGCACTGCTTGCACAGGCGAATGTGGCGGCCAGTATGATGAAAGCCGGTGAGATGAGCAGGAAACGCGAGAAGTCCCCCCTAGGGATGGATCTAGTCTCCCCTGCGCCATCGCCATGAGTACCGTTAGGTGTGCAAACCTCTATTAGGCTTTGCACTGTTAAGCGTAGTAGTTCCTTTTCCCTTTCCCTTGAATTGTACCCTACCCCTGGAGTTGTACCCCTGTATCCTGTTATGAATGGAATGAAACCGTTGGTCCGTCATAAGTTCATGGTTTGCAGCTGAACATTTTGTTCGTAGCTAGATCATCATGCCTTCCTCTGGGAAGCCCATTGTTGTCAGTATGGGTTATTCCAAGTTTTGGTTAATAAGCACACCTAACAGAAAGAAGCGACCCCCGTTACCCGAGCAGGAAGCGATGTAAGTACGGCGATGAACTAATAATAAAATCAGTATTCAAGCCCTCATCAACAAGCGGCCCCAGACGACTCATTAAGGACCCGAAGTAGCCATGCCCATGACAGGAAGAACAAGAAAATTTCATTGGACACTCTAAGGACTGACTCTGCAGCAAAATGCCCAGCCATAAGATAATCCAGTTTTATGGGCATGTAATCGCCTTAAGACCCGTCAAACCAAGGCTGACAAGAACCATGACCACCAGTCCTCGGGAATACATGACAAGATACTGTCCACCACCAGTAAGTGGAACAGGACTTACCGTGAGAAGCACAAACACTGGAGATGCTGACCCCATAACAGGAGCCACCGAAAGATGGTGCCTACAAAAGGAACCCCAAGCAACCACGATAAAGGGCACCCTTCTTTTGGTCTAAGCTAGCCAGAAACCCAAGCCCATGGAAAACCCACCCGTAACCATGGAGGGGCATGCCATGGAAAACCCTAACGGGTATGCCGAACAACTAGGCCACCTACTCCGGCAACTCGATTTCTTTGAGGAGCCCGTCTACTGTGGCGAGCAAATCGTCCAGGGATCCCAGAAGAGCTGGAAGGTGAAAGTCTTCCTCCACTTCCAAGGAGATGAAGTGGTCGCTTTCCAGACTCGCCATCCTCGAATCACCTCTGAAGCTGCCATCAAGGATGTGTTTCGTGAGGCCCTCCTACGGCTTTGCAAGATTTGCGTCCCCTTGGGTGTAGCCGACAGCTTTGGTCTCCACCCCTATCGCGAAGAAGACGACAACCGGTGCCGCCTCCGCTCGACTGGACAACTCGAAGGGAGCAGGTGCACTCTCCTCTCCAAGCTAGCCTGCACCACTGAGAACGCCTATGAGCAGGCCCTCGAAGAACTGGATGAACTTCGAGATCGGTATGCCGATCTAGAAGCCCGCTACCAGCGCTTATCTCTGGAGTGCACTACCATACAACTCTTGCAAGCATCTGAGATAGTTCGCCGCATCCAAGGCCACAAGTTGACCAGGATTCGCAGGAAGCCTCCGCTGGAGTTCGATCCACTCTCGCCTCCACCGTCACCATGAGCAAGCTATGTGTGTAGACCCTTGTTGGGAAATGTCTTATCCAGTAGTAGCAACTCTCCCTTTTCCTCACTAAGGATGTATTCCCCTTTTATCTCGTTCAAAGGAGAAATTGGATGAAGGGTAACACAACCTTTTGCCTGCCATGAATCCATTGTTCAGAAAGGGTCGTCTGTGTCCACACTTAGGCTGACCTGCCCTTTCCATAGAAAGCCATCCGACGGATTGAACTATTTCAAGATTGAACGATAATCTCGTCTAATGAGAAAGCAACCCCTAGATACCCAAAGTTAAAACAGGCATGAACCTGTTCGGAAAACCCACAATGCCGTTAGTAATCAAGCCTCATCAACGGATAAGCCAAGTCAGGCACAAGTACAAACTAGAGACAACCACACTAATGACACGAAAGGCCAAAGATTAAAGAGATGGACTATGAAGATCGATACATAGGGGATACATGCCAAGGTTTGGCAACCATGTCGTCAACTACCTACTCTAACATCGCCTTCAGAACGGAAATGAAGACGATGGGCGCCAACACTATGAGGAGGAACACCGCCTCACATAGGTGGTCGGCATACTCGTCCGCAACAAGCACGCGCCACCACCCCCAAAGGATGACCACTGGACGCACCAACCAAGATAAAGTGGCGCAAATAGTTGCGCTAACAAACCGTAGGCCGGACCATACCCACACCCAGTACAAGGCAATGCACACCCACGACAAGAAGGTCCCTCTTCGATTGGGATGTCCCCGCGCCATCATCACAGCAGCCCCGCCCCCAATGGCGTCGCTTGCCGCCTGCGCCGGAGAAGAAGCACGCCGCTGCGACTCAACCGCAGCAGTCGCCGACCCCGACCGCCGGCGTAGCTCACCCCTGGCCGCAACGCCCCCGCTCGGAGCACCTTGCGCCGCAGCGCCTCGCTCCGCGCCGCCACCGGCACCGTGGTAGCTAGCGCCGCGCTCGCCGCCATCCAGGTCGCTTCCACCGCCGAGCCGCCGCTCCATCTCCTCCCTTAGTTGAGCTACACCACCCTCCACTCACACTCCGCTCGGGGCTACCGCGCAAAGAGGCGTAAAGCAGCCCCCTCTCTCTTCCCCTTTTTATCAAAAGTTGCACGCCTGGCAAAGCAACTACCCAAGTGTACAGGGCGATTTGAAATTTTGGATAGACCGGTGTATTTCGAAACGAGCCGTTGAATATTTGGATGCCCCGGTTAATGGCTATGAACCTCGCAGAGTACACAAGGTACCACTGCGACAACCAGTCGTTGCGCGCTACAACCACTGCCACATGCGCATGCATATGAATCACAAAAAAAAAAAAATAAAGGTACCGACGCCTGTCCCCAGAAAAAGTGCAAGCTTATCCGCGTGAAAAAGGAGTTTAAAATGGTCAGGACAGTGAACCAGGATGTTCTTCACCAGCCCAGCACCGAACCTGTATAATTTGGAAAATTCATGGTACCTCAGCCTCTGTGTTTCTTCAGAAGTCTCCCGGAGTGCAACCATCCCTCTCTTTTTCTAACCCCTAAGTAATCTCGGGGACGAGATTATTTTAAGGGGGGTAGGTTTGTAACATCCTGAATATTTCGACTTTGGAATACGGAATTAAAAATTCAGAATAACCAAAAATCTTTTTCAAAATACATTCATGCCTGAACTAACTCAATTCGATCTGTCGTTTTTCGTTTACACGTGGGCTAATAGACGAACGTCTGAGGATACGTCGATATTTGATTTCAAATATTATTTATTCAAGGAGCTATGATTTGCATATGCCAATTATTTTCGAAAAACAAAAACCCTTGAGCATATTTACTTTATAAATAAAGCTATATATCTAAATGTATCACCATTTTGGATAAAACCCATTAAGGGATAGTTTATTAAAACAAATATTGTTCCACTAAAGAAATAGCTTTGATTATTTTCTATGCACCTTTATATAGAGTGATAAGCTTTTGGAAATTATTTGCAAAATAATGTCTATTGGTAAAGTATTTACTAGAAACCTTAATTGCGAAATATAAATTCCTAATAGGCTATTTTCAAGGATATGACCTCCTCAGACAAAGTCTAGTCCTCAGGCATAATTTTAGTTTGCTTGTTTATTGTTTATTTGTGTGTGTCTAGAATCTGTGCCAAAAGATCTCGACTAAATCCTTTTACCGAAAAGGTTGTCCTCTGTACAAATTCTATCTCAAACCCCCTTCAAATTTCCAAATTTCATATCCCAAAGAAAATATTCGAACATCCTATTTCTTTGGGCCACATTTCCCTCTGTTAGCCCAACCCATTCCGCAAAACAAGTTCATTTCCACTCCCTCTACCGTGGCCTTCCTGCTGGGCTTTTTCTGGAAAAGTCCATGTTGCCTCCCCGAGCCCTTTCATTCCTATTGGGTTGGTAGTAAAAATAAAGTCTAATTCTCCCCCCATACTGTTTTCGGTGGCGACGTCGCCGCACGCCGCGCCGCTACGACGAGGCCGCTGCGACACCACCGGCTGCCATCTTCCGCTCCCGTCTCACCGGCGAGCTTGCCGGCCATTCCACGCGCATCCTGCTCAACCTCGCACCGCCGCCAGCCATGCAACAAGCTAGTTGTGCATGTGCATGCATGCAAGCAAGTCAGCCACGAGCATGCACCATGCAGCTGGCTAGCTATGCGTATGCCTGCATGCAAGCGGCTAGTCGAGCCTAAGCTGGCATGCGCACCAACCCGCGCGGCCGCTGCAACTACCCCGTCCCTGTCTTCATGGCCATTCAAGACGAGCTCGTGCGGTGAAGCCTATATAAGGGCAACCATAGCCGAATACGCAACCGTCCCTCTCCATTCTTTCTTCTCCTCCTGCTCGTTCTGCATCCTCTCAGCCACTTCCTCCCGCGCACGCGCTGCCGTCTCTCCGCTTGCTCCACCGCGGCCGGCTCCGGCTGGGCCTCAGTTGAGCAAGAGGACGGGTAGGCCGCCGCGCCGTCATCTGAACCCCGAGAACGACTAACTTATCGAACGGCTAACCTCTAACATCTAACATTCGACCCATTGACTCACTAACCCGCTGACCTCTAACTCACTAACCCGCTGACCTCTAACTCGCTAACCCCTGACCCCTAACTTGCACTAACCCGCTAACATTTATTCCTTAACACTGTGTGTTCGTTTGTTACCACCGATCGAACACGTGGTGTGCGAGGACGATCCGCGGGTCGACCATCCCCAGGCTGTACCTCGACGACCGTAGTTCGTGCGAGGACCGTCGCCCGGTACGCCGCTACCCGGCTGCCGCAAGGTGAGCTCCTCTCCTGCTCTTCCTCTTGCTTTTGCTTCCTTACCGCATTCCTCGTCTACCGTTGTTGCCGCGGCGCGGTGACGTCGTGAGGCGCAACACCGTACCCGTTCCTTGCGCGGCCGCCCTCCGCAACGATCGCCGCTTCACCACCGGCCATGCATGCGCCATACAACAAGCTAACCGTGTGCATGCATGCATGCAGGCAGCTCACATGCATGCAACTAGCTAGTCGTGTGTATGCATATGCATGCATGCAAGCAGCTCACATGCATGCAGCTAGCTAGCCGTGTGTATGCATATGCGTCGTCGTCGTTCGGCCGAAACCCCGGCCGGCGTCGCCCCTGTCCGGTGAACCGTTTCGGCCTCCACTCCGCCGTGCCGTCCGGTGCCAAGCAGCTCGCGCACGGCCGACGTCGTGGCCAGCACGTCGTCTCCTGCCGCGGCCGCCGAGTCGTGAACCTCGGCTACGCCCGGCCATCGCGCGCGCTCTGCCGCACAGCCGCCCCCGGCCTCCTCCAGCCCGGCCGAGCCGCGTCACCCCTGCGCCCGGCCGATGCCGTGGCCCAGCTCGTGCCGAGCTGCCCCGGCCGACCACCTCCCTCCCGCGGACATCGGCCAAGCCGCGCGCCACCAACCTCCTGGCCGTGCCGCGCAAACCGAGCCAGCACCGACCCGCCTCCCGGCCGCCTCGGCTGCGCGCCGCCGCCCCTGCCGTGGCACTGCCGCGCCGTGCCGCCATGCTCGGCCGCCCCTCCAGCCGCCTGGCCCGGCCGAGCGCCGGCGCACGCGCGCCGCGCCCCTGGCCGAGCCCGGCCACCACTGCCGCCTTTCCCGGCGCCGCCTCCTGGCCACGCGACGCGAGCAGTGCCGTCCCGGCCGGCGCAGCCTCTCGGCCGAGCGCCGTGGCCGGCACCCACGCTGCCGCGCGCCACGGCCGGAGCCACCCGCCTGCCTGGCCGCAGCCGCCGCGCCGCCTGCGCGCATCCCCAGCCGCGCGCTGTCCCCGGCCTGCACCGCCGGCGCCGCTCCGCCCTGCCGAGCCGCGCGCCGCCGCCCCCGGCCGAGCCGCGCCGCCCGGCCGCCGCACGCGCGCGCCGCGCCACCCGCGTGCTGCCACCGCGCGCCCGCAGCCGCCGTGCCGCCCGGGCCGAGCCGCGCCGTTGCCTGCGCGCTCCCAGCCGCGCGCCCGCGCCGCCGCCGGCGCCGCTCCACCCCCGGCCGCGCCGCGCCCAGCCGCCCCACCGCCGGCGCCCTCTCGCTCGGCACCCTCCTCTCCTCCCGGCAAGAACAGCAGAGGAAGCAGGAGAAAAGAAAGAGAGAAGAAGGAGAGAGAAGAAGGAAAGGAAGAAAAAGAAAAAGAAAAGGAAAAGGAGGTGGGACCCACTAGTGGGCCCCACATTTATTCTCTCCCCGCGGGCCCCACTTTGACCTAGAACTTGCGAAAGTCTATATTGCCTCCCTCACGATGTCGGGCTAAGCCCATGAAAATCCCTACAAGTCTACTTGATGTCCCTCAACTTCATTGGGCTAGCCGACCTGATATTATATCCACAAGTCCATGTAACCTCCCTTTGGTTCCTCGGACCAAGACCATGAAGTCACTTATAGAAGTCTATACAACGTCCCTACTCATCCATTGGGCTGCCGACTAAAAAGTCGACATTAACTCCCTAGCCGACCTCCCTCATCTCTGGGCTAAAGCCCAAGCCCTCCCAAAACCAAGTCCACATTGCCTCCCTCTTACTTCACAGCCAAAAGAATATTCTTGGGAATATTCCTTTCCAACTTAATAAATTCATTTTCGCATTCCAGAAAATCCATTAATCTTCCAAAATTCATATCTCCTCAACCGTAAGTCCAATTGACTCCGTTCAACTTCCATAATTTTTCTAAAAATGTGATCTATCCAATGGCACAATTAGTTTATAATAGTTATTATCTGCTTTATAGGGTTTTGGATGTTTTTCTCTTTTCGATCGCGTAGTGGATGATCCGGAAATTCTACTGACGCGGGATTGTTGGAAGATATAGGAACCTAAAAGCAAGGCAAGTCACTACGCCCCTTTCCTCGAACATGTTGATCCTATTTTTATAAATGTGTTGATTGCAAATAAAATTGCATGCTAATTATAAAACGCGTACCTACATTTGCTTAAAGCCTTACCTTTGATATTGTTTATCCTTATGTATTTACACACCTTTGTTACCTGAGTATATTACTTTACGCGTGATTATTTACTCACTGCTTAGCCCTGCTTACATAGACGTTATACACTCCATATGTGGGATATGTGGATGTGGTTACACTGATCACTCGATGGGAGTGATTGATAGAGATCGGGTGGAGACATAAGCGCCACCCACAGCATGAAAACCTTTGTGAAAACCCAAAAACTTAATTAAACAAAAGTGATTTCGACTGGGGCGGCACGGATAGAATATGGGTGGTTCTGGGAACGGTAAGCCGCCGACCCTGGTCAGTTAAGGACCGAGTCAAGAAGCTAAGCAGGAAACGAACCGAGTACGACCACACTTCTTGAGTGGGGTTAGACCCGGTGGACTAGGTTATTCTCGTGGGGTGGCACCCCAGACATGGTAGGTTCTGGATATCGGTATGGAAATGTGGAAGTGTGTGGTTTAATGACGTCAAGCTTTATATATGTATGATGTAACCTTCAATCTCGGGAGCGCCAGGACTCCCCTCACAACCGGCTCGAGGTAGGAATGTGGCGCCGGGGGTGCAATGGGGATTCATAGTCCTTGGAGCGGGTGCCGCCATGCGAGGGTAACTGAAAAACCGGGCCGTGACAAGTCTCATGTGTTGGGTGAGTCACGGAGTGTGGGATTAAAAGCGTACATCCACTGCAGTGTGAGTAAATTAAACTATTCGAATAGCCGTGCTCGCGGTTAATGAGCGCCGGGACTTGTATTACTCTTGACTAGCCTCGTCAATTTGTAATATTGCTTAAAATATGATGGGTGTGGAAGGTGTGACCTTGCCTGATATGCAAAAAGGTCATAGTGGTTAAAATTGTGGAAATTGGATGCGAGGGTAAACCGGACCAAGCGAGGCTTGGGGAAGGTGGATGAACCCTCGCAGGTTAATGATAACTTCAACTTAACGTGGTTTTCAGTTAAAACTGTTGTGGGATAGGTTTGTGAAATAATTTGTGAAAACTAGCTTTATGCAAATAAACCAAGCCATCCTTGAACCCCTATGAACATTATATGCATTCTGTAGTGGTGGCTTGCTGAGTACGGTTGGTACTCACTCTTGCTTATTTACATCTTTTAGAAAGGTGTTGGTGTCGACCTGTACATGTGCTATGCTGGCAAGGAGTTACCGAGGACGGTGGAATAGGGACCTAGGTTCACCAGTCGAATGCGTGTGGGATAAGATGGACCGCCCGCTGCTTCGCTCCCGCTACTTCATTTAGTTGTTTTGGTATTTTGTGTTGCTGTCGACCATGCTTGGTCTATTCGGGTTCCATTTGGGCTACCCTTGTATTATTAATATATTGTAAGACCTGTATGACGATGTCAGCTTGAGATATACAACTGTGCCATGTGTGTACCATCTACTGATCCAGGGAATGGTATTGTAATACACATGGGGTTTCCGGTATACAAAACCGGGGGCTCACAATTGCCCTCCTACATATAGCATAAAAAATATTTGTGTGAATAAAGTGCATGCATAAACAGAGATGACCAATTGAAGTTCTCCTATACCTTAATAGAAGGAATTTAATAGAAATATAGACATAATAATAAATTTCATACCTTTATGATCTCCATGTTTTTAATGTAAAGAGAATAGATAAGACAAGGTTCAATTAAAACATTAGTCTCACATACATCTGTCAATGAAATGGAATTCATATATATGAATATATAACATGTATATTGTCACGCCCCAAACTAGCCCCGAGCGGAGGCCAGTATAAGGCGATCCAAATTAACCTGTATGCCTGTACCAGTCCCAGAAAATAGCGCTGGTACAACAGGAAGACAGAATATCACAACAACAGCGGTCTCTTTATTAAGAGTAGGATTACAACCAAGGTTGGAACTGCGGACAGAACCCGAGTTCGCAACAGCATTACAGAAAGGCGGAAGCGGAAAGCGGAGACTAGCCCTAAGCCACAAGCAAAGCCTTGGGGAAAGGCCGAAACCCTACTACTGCTCGAAGTCTGCTTGCTCCTGGAAGAACTCTTCGTCAGCAGGGTCCACCTCTTCGTCTTCTAGAACTGGGGGGGGGTTTAATTATATAGAGCAAGGGTGAGTACGAAAGTACTCAGCAAGTCAGGGGAATTAAGTGTTTAATGCAAGCTTCAAAGGTAGGCCAGTTATTTTTCACAATTGATTTTAGTTTAAGACTTTCAGAAACATCTAAGTGAGTGCTTCTCAACGGCGCGGACGAGAAAGTGCGTCTCATCCGGCCGGAGCAGTGAAAATGTGTCGATTGATTCTTGTCGGCACGAGAGGCTCCCTGCCAATCGTTTACCGACCCGGCTGCTCCAACAGCCACACGCGAGAGGCTCCCTGCCAATCGCTCACTAACCCCGGCTGCACCAACAGCCACAAATCAAACACGTCGGAACGAGAGGCTCCCTGCCAGTCGTTCACCGACACCGGCTGCTCCAACAGCCTCACCGAGCACAGAAGGGAAAACCTCACACACCAACAGCAGTTTACAAAGTGTTCAATTAAAACTACGCTAAGGAATCACCTCACATCCGCCCATGACCGTGGGCACGGCTGTTCGAACAGTTATTAACTTCTGCAGAGGGGGTACACTTTACCCACACGACGTTACTAACCCTGAATCACCCAGCCCGCGACCCTCGGTCACGTCTGGCGACCTTGAGGCTTTCACGACAAGGCATTTCGAAAGCCGACTCAGGGTCATCTTATGCCAACGGGAGGGGTCCCACGGACCAACACCAGGTTAGGTCCCAGACCATACTGTGCCAGGAAGCCCAGGGGTCCTCCCCGACACCACCCCGGCGAATCCACTTGTCCCTTGGCATCAAGATTTCCCTGGCCTAGCTAATTACTCAGCCAGGGGCGTCCCATATCACCCATGTGGTCGTACTTGACATATGCTTGGATGTAATTCCCAAGGAATCGGTCCTTAGAGCGAGAACGGACAGACCGTACCTCCAGTACGTCTTCCGTACCGCGAGTTTTAGAAACTCACTTTATTTTCAAGGCACCGACCCAAGTGTCGGGTTTTCCAAGCATTTTGTAAACTCAAGTTTTACCCATGTGATCATTTTAAAGTTTGAGGGGAGTCTCGTTATTCGTACGCGAGGCACGGATACCGAGGCTTCACCTGAGGGGTGACAAGGGTGTTAGGGTATTCAAATATCAAGGAAGGTGAATGCAGCAAATGGGTAGGGCCTGCCGGTTATATTGCAAACCGAGGCCAAGTGCCAAGTGTAACCTAAGCAATGCATAGTTTGCGGAATCAAAATACTTAATTTAAATTATAGGTTCAATTGATCAAAGGTGACTTGCCTTGCTCGAGATCTTGAGCTTCTTCCTCGAAATCCGCGCACTGCGGGTCTTCGGGCTCCGAGACTACACGTGAAACGAGACGACTCAACAAAGCGATAAAAGAAGCCCTATTAAAGACCACTAATCGTGCCATTGGATAGATCTCGATTTTCGAGGAATTTTGGAAGTGGAACGGAGTCAATCGGACGAACGGTTGAGAAGATATGAATTTCCGAAGTTACGGATTTTCTGGAATAAGGAAAAGGAATTATTAATTCCCTGGAAAAAGAAACGAAGGAGGGATGAAATCTAGACTTTATTTTGGGCGGCTAAGGGCAGCCCAAATAAATAGAATGGGCGCGGCCGAAATAATGGGCCGACGGCCCGAAAGGATCGGCCCTAGGCCGATCGGCACGCGCGGGGGGGGGATGGGCGATGGGCGGGAGAGAAGGCCGATGGCCGATGGGCCTAGCGGCCGAGGCCGATGACGGGAGCCGATGGGCCGAAAAGGGAGGCCGATGGGCCGATGGGCCTAGCGGCCGAGGCCGATGACGGGAGCCGATGGGCCGAAAAGGGAGGCCGATGGGCCGATGGGCCTAGCGGCCGAGGCCGATTGGGGAGAGGAAAAAGGAGGGGTTGAGCGAGCCGCGGCTCGGAGTGGGGAGGGAGAGCGCGATGGCGGCCGATTGAGGCGGCGGCCATTGCCGACGGGGAGAAAAAGAAAGGAAGGGATAACGGCGCCGGGGCGGAGAGAAGGCGATTCGCCGGAGGGGGGGCGGACGGCGTCGGGAGGCGCCGGTGGGGAGAGAGAAGAGAGGGGGAACGAGCCCACGGCTCGGATCGGAACGGGGTGCGACCACGGCGGATTGAGACGACAGCCGACGCCGGCGGGGGAGAAAAGAAAAGGGGGTAACGGCGCCGGGGCGGGGAGAGGATGATAGAGGGGATGGCGGCACGACGGTGGCGCCCGGGGGGGGGAAAACTACGGCGCTCCTAAAGCCCTAGACCGGGGAGAAAGAGGAGGCGGAAGGGGGAAAAAGAAAATACCGCGGCGGAAGGCGCTCGCCGGAGACGGGGGTGACGGCGCGGGCGGCGGTGTGGCGTGGTCCCGGGCCGGGGAAGAAGAGGCGCCGGGTTCCTCTTCTCGCGGCGGCGAGGGCACGGACGACGGCGGCAGCGGCACGGTGGAGAAAGGGGGGGTGCTCGGTGGTGGAAAGGGAATGGCGGCCGAGCGAGGGGGGGAAAGGAGGGTTTAAGAAGGGCGCTAGGTCGGTTGGGCGAGAGGCGGTTTGAGGGCGCGGGACCGCGCTGTGCCCTCCGCGCTAGCGGCCGAGCGGCGGCAGGGATGACATCGGCGGCGGTCGGCGACCGGGGAAAAGAAAAAGGGGAAGGGGAAAAGAGGGGTTGCCCCCTTGCCGAAACAGGCAAGGCGCGCGGGGGAGAGAGAGAGGGGGAGCGCGCGCTTGGCGCCTTGGCGGCACGCGCGCAGGCGGCGGGGCCGAGGGGACCAGCGGCGCCGGCGACGGAACGGGATGGGAGAGAGAGAGGGGAGAACGGCGGGGGTGCGGGGAGAGAGAGCGCTGGCTCTCTCTCGGCTCGGCGCGTGCGGGGCACGTGCCCGGCGCGCGCGGGGTTGAGCGGCCTGGCGCGGCCTAGCGAGGAGGGGCGAGGCCGAAGGGGCTGGGCCGGCGGCGGCCCAGGAGGGAGAGAGAGGGGGGGCAGAAAGCCGAAGGGGAAATTCGGCCCGGGTCAAAGGGAGGAAACTTAGACTTTACCAGAAAAAGAAAGAGGGAGTTTGAGGGCTCGGATTTGAAATCCGATTTCGCGGTTTTCTCCGGGATTGAACTGAGAGGGGAGACACGAGACCTTGGCACACAACAAGACTCAACCGAAAAGCAAACTTTTGTAAGTAGAGTTTTTAGCAAAATAGTTTTCCCGCTAACGCCGCGACAAAACGGGCGTTACATATATGGAGAGGAGAGGTGATACATATAGCTTGATCTCCATGCTTTTCATGATTGTTGTGATTGAGATCCATCATCAATGAATGCATTTCTTTCTCGACTCATATAAAGTGCAGGAATGACCTATTTGCAAACTTATTAAAAGGTTAATCTCCACAAATCTGGTATGTCATAAAATCACCAAAACAACAATTACACAAATTGTTGATCATAGATACTCAAATATTTTCCTTTTTGGTGATGGATGACAACCCGATATAAAACATATACATTTGAGTGTGCAATGTAGAATGAGCTCCCCATAAAGATGTGCACACATATGAACATAGTACATTTGGGTTAACCCTTTTACACGAAGCGATGACGAAAGTGTAAGTAGGGTGCTATGTAAATGTGAATCCACATAGCGTGTAGACTGTAGAGTGGACTAATGCAAATTTGGAGTCTAGGGTGTTACATTCAGACTATATTTTGGTCACACAAAAGAGAGATTTATAATTTAAGGAGTTTATTACTATCTCTAACCATTTCTTTTTCATATACAAATGAGACTAAACAAATAAATACTCATAAAAATATTGGTCTCATACAATTGGATTTGTCATTAATCACCAAAACCAAATTAGTGACACTTGAACTTGTACTTGACACCCAACCAAACAGCACTAAAAATAGGATAGCCCCCTCCCATCTCACTTCATCTCCTAAGTCAAACAAATGCTACCTAATATATTTGATCCTCTAAATGTTATATTAATAAAATTATAGAACTTACTGGGACAAACAAGAGACTATTCCTCTTTCCCCTCTCTTTCCCTGTGTTGGTGTATAAAATTTGGCATACCTGCACAACATTGGGAAACACCAGTTAATCATATAGAATACCTATACTTCTATGTGATGGATTCCCCCAATTAGATATCACATTCCAACCGCACAAGAAAACCAAGGCCTACTTCGCGTGAGCTGGAGGAAATATACTCGGAATCGATCAATTAATACCTGATCGAAGACTACCAAGAATATCTGTATGAGTCCTCCTAGGTTACGAGGGACCTAGGGATATAAATCTACGGCCCAAGGAGTGGAACTGAATATGAATATCTATATGAGTCCTCCTAGGTTATGGGAGAAGCAACGAACCAATCGATCCCCTTTGAGGTCAAGCCCTCGATGCGCCAAGGGCCTACGGATTCTAGCTTCCGCACATCTGACCACCATCTTATTGAAACACCCATTGAAACTCACCAACGCTCATCTACTTCATTCTTAGCTTGTATTTCTATAAGCTTTGGATTTCTGCACGTTTTTATGTTTTTAAAGATATGCTCTAGATTGTTTCACTAATTCATGTCCCTTCTGTTTTTTTGTGGATAGGTATTTGATTGTTGTCGATGATTTATGGGAGACAACAACATGGAATGTGATTAGTTCTGCTTTGGTGGATAGTAGTTGTGGAAGCAGGGTAATTACAACAACTCGTATTTCTCAAGTTGCCAAAAAAGTTGGTGATGTTTACAACATGGAGCCGCTTTCTTATGACAACTCCCAGAGGTTATTCAACAACAGAATATCTAGTGTTGGCTGTAAAGGTCCAACTGATAATCAATTGAGTGAAGCAACTGAAAAGATTTTAAAGAAATGTGGTGGCATACCATTGTCTATTGTTACTATGGCTAGTTTGTTGGTTGATAAACCAGTGGAGGATTGGTCTATAGTGTATGATTCAATTGGTTTTGGGCCTGAGGTTCAAAACGAAGTTGTTGATAACACAAGGAAGATACTATCATTTAGCTATTATGACCTACCTTCACACCTAAATACATGCCTATTGTACCTAAGCATATATCCAGAAGATCATTGGATTGAAAAAAGATCTTTGATATGGAAGTGGATAGCCGAAGGTTTTGTCCATAAGGAACAAGGGAAGAGGTTATTCGATGTTGGAGAAGGGTACTTCATTGAGCTTATAAATAAAAGCATGATCCAACCGTTAGAAGGCAAATACCACATCACTGTAGATGGTTGTTGTGTCCATGACATGGTCCTAGATCTCATACGCATATTGGCAATGGAAAAAAACTTTGTAAAAGTATTGGATAGATCAATGCATGAGGAGTGCGGCTCATCTTCACATAGAAGTACTATCCACAGGATATCATTGCACAATAGTTGGAACAAGGACACCGGTGGACCCAAAGCCCGGCTAGCCTGGGATCCTGCCCGGGCTCAGCTTCTATGGGCCCTTAAGGCCCAGTACCACTTCCAACCAGTAGGGACACAGGAGAAGGGACACGGGAGGACGAGACTCTGTTAGTTGTTCGGGATTGTCAAATTTCCTGGGACCGTCACTGAATAAGGATAAAAATATTAAGCTGGCCAGAGGCATGGTACAACTGAGGTCATTCAATGCCATTAAGTGTCATATTAGCGTGATTCCCTCAATAGTGAACTATCAGTTTCTACGTGTGCTAGCGTTGGAAGACTGTGATGTCTCGAGTGGTTGTTTCCTAAAGAAGCATCTCAGAAAGTTATATCAGTTGAGGTATCTTGGACTAAGATATACACGTGTTGCAGAGCTCCCATGTGAAATAGGGAATCTCATGCACCTGCAGACACTGGATGTCAGGGACACTGGACTAGAGGCGCTGCCACTGAATGTTGGCAAGCTAAGGAAGCTGTTGCGCCTGTGCGTCAGCCGCAACACGAAAGTTCCTCCCATGGTTGGGAATCTAACATCCCTGCAAGAGCTGATTCTGGACATAGCATCTGATGACAGCTACCCCAACTTTGTTGAGGGCTTGTGCAAACTGGTGAACCTAAGGAAGCTCAAGATTCATTATTGGTACAAGAAGAAAGATGAGAATTCATTGATGGCTTTGGTGGAGTCTCTACGATGCCTACGTAGAATGCAGAGCCTGGAGATCTGGTGCTCGCCGAATGCCGTAATGAGTGGCTGGGAAGGCTGGGAACCCCCATGGCAGCTCCGCCATTTCTGTATGGACAACGTCAACTTGCCTCGGCTGCCAGCATGGGTGAACTCCAAGTGCCTTCAAGTGCTGGATATGGAAGCACAAGACCTGGACATCCTTGCTAAGATGCCGGCGCTCCGCTTCCTCAGCGTGCATATTGTGCACATCGAGGAGGGATTTTCGTGGGTGGTCGCTGGCGGCGGATTGTTCCCAAACCTAATATTCTGCCGCACGAACATAGCGATCACGTTTTTGCAAGGAGCAATGCCGATGCTCATCGAGGTTGAATTACAGGTGCCAGTGTCCAAGGATGGTGATGGCAAAGATATAGGCTTGGGTAACCTCCCTCTGCTCAATCGGGTCGATATTTGGCCGAGGCAGGCAGAGGAATCAGAAGTGGCATGGAGACGCATGGTCCATGCTCACCACAACCGTCCCATCATTTATGTGCACCAATCTCCAAAGGTACTATTGATTTCCTTTAACCATGATTAATTAGTTAATTCACATGCACACCCTCAGTTTTGATTGCTCTCTAAAATTAAAAGGGGCATTTGCAATGGGAGTGTCCATAAAAACCAAGGGGCATTTGCAATGGGAGTGTCCATAAAAACCAATGCGTTTATAATAAAGTATATAAGAATTTGGGAAAAATATCCCTTAGTGCTCTGATCTCACGATTTCCCCTACTTGA
The DNA here is from genome assembly GCA_008326285.1 of Oryza officinalis. Taxonomy (NCBI): domain Eukaryota; kingdom Viridiplantae; phylum Streptophyta; class Magnoliopsida; order Poales; family Poaceae; genus Oryza; species Oryza officinalis. The sequence continues at coordinate 28,265,755 of BDMV01000011.1, read as the reverse complement.
TCCGTCACATACCCCTATTGTTTTTACCCCCTTACATAACCATTCTATTAGTTGATCAAGAGTTGAACTTTTTTTCTTCTAAAAATAACCTTATTGCCCTTGGTGAATAATTAACTAAAAGTTTAAAATGTTTTACGTAGGACTTGTTTAGTACTTTAGGTTATGAACAAGGACATTAAAGGATAGATTACCAAAGTCATCGGAATTTCAAAACTCTGAAACTTTGCATCAATTTTGAAAGTAATTTTTGAATGAGTATTCTGTTTGGAAAATGTGGATTCACCTTCCTGCACAATAGCCACTTCGTGCAAACTTTGTTTAATATTTAGAATCTTGCTTTTTTTTTCAGAAAATGAATTTCAACCACTCTAATATTTTTTATAACTGAAATTTTTATTCAGTGAGGACGCTTGTCTCTTTGTATTATAAAGTAGGGGAAATAAGGTCATTACCAGGGTTTGAAATTTCAAATGAAATGTCAGATCCCCTGATAGGAAACTATTTTGCCCGAATTTTTGGAATCTTTTATTTTCTTGTGATTTTAGCAACTTTTATTCAAAATTTAAATTATTTTGGACCGGAATTAATTCAATTTATGAAATTTTGGCAGTATCGGTACCTTAGACTGATAGATTACACCCTGGTCATTATATAGGAAAATTTAACGTTCCACTAGCGGTGAACCAACGATGGACGAACAGAGTGGATGACAAAGCGTGCCACGTTAATCTTTATCTTTTATCCTGAGTAGTAGTGAGTTCGAACGCAGCTGTAGTATATACGGACACATGGGTTGGAAAGGGATTGGACAAAACTCAGGGAATGGAGAGATTGTCTGAAAATTCAGGGGCGTACAAAGATTTTCTCTAAGAATTTAATTGTTGTGGTCAAGAATTAAATAATAAAGTTAGAAAGAGAAGAAATATAAATTAGGAGTAACTCAAGCACACAAATTGGGAATAGAAACAATGCATCGAGAGAGAAGTAATGTTTTCAACGGAACATGCAAAAAAATTGACCAACTGTAAAAATTGGACACAACATGCAAGAAGTTCCCTTACTAATCAGCCTCTTTCTCACTTACTACCTCTTTTGACTATCAAGTTTAAGAAAAATATAACAATATTTTTAACACTAAACAAACATACTATCAAAATATATTAAATATCATTTCTAATGAAACTAATATTAAATGTTGGTGGTAATGAAACTAATTTGGTGTTGTAGTGTTGTAGATGTTGCCAAATTTTTTTATTAAACTTGATCGAACAGATGATCCTTTAGAATCAGTCTGAGATTCATGATTAATGAAATCCTTTTTTCCCCAAAAAAAAATAATTAAAGAAGTTTGACTAGAAAAAACGACTTATAATATGAAATAGAGGGAGCAACAGTATAATTTGTGTCCTCGATTTGTATCACACTCTTGTTTGATTAGTTTTTATACCTTTCTTCATGGAGAGGTATATTTCTCAAGTAATGGGGGGTATATTCTAGTACACAATCTCATCAAGTTTGATTTCAGGAGCTGAAAAAAGTCGAGCACGATGATGATGAGGAGATTTCACCTCGGGACGAACAGGTACAGCATCTGTCAGCAGGGTTCAAATATACATACGAACCTGCCTGGATAATGAATTTACCAGCTACTGGATTGCTTCCCAGTTCCAGCCGGACAATTAATGATGCAGCCAAAGAGGAGGTTGCGCACCAATCTTGAATCAAATTAGCTCTCTCTGCACCCGTAGCAAAGTTAAACTCCTATCAACTTGAACACATTCTTCAAATTTGAGGGTAAACTAGCTTCTCTTTCCGACTGAAATTGATGGAACAGCAGCAGCAGGAGAAGAAGAATTTGAGGGTTGATTTCATCGTTCTTTGGTGGCAGCTGCCTCCTTTTTGGCTGTAGAAGAGGAAGAAGGCAAGCCTCCTCCGGTGGCTAGTTATTCCTAGTTTCTTGTTTGCCATTTTTTCTCTATGATTCATATATTGAGGTCGCTAATAATAGATTGTAACAGATCGGGATCAGGTGCAGTCGTTATATCAACTGCAACTTTGGCAGTCGCGTGATCCAGAGCGTCCAAATCGAATCAAACGGTCCCCAATCAAAGGAGATTTTGGCCATGGCTCTACGGCTCTACCTGACCACTTAGGGGCAGATTTGGCCGTCGGTGGCATCGGCGGACGGCGATCTGCAGCCGGGGAAAGGCCGGTGAGAACAAAAATCAGTTGCCTATGCTCATGACGATCATGTGCATGGGGAAATGAAGACTCTAAGCGCTGGGTTAACTTAGGCTTTTGACGACTCCATGCTTGATCTAGGGCCTTAGATTGATAGGTGGAAGGTGTGTATCTGTTCAGGGCCTCTGAAAATTAGGCTTCCAAATCTGTTAGTACTATTAACTATCAATCTGTTAGTACTATTAACTATCTAAGCACATTAATAGGAAAAAAAATACACAGGAAGAAAAACAGCACCCTGGTTTTTATTGGTGGTTGTATTTTTGGCTCTTCTTTTTATTTATGATGTCGGAAGTCGTTAATGTATTTTTAAATTTTATGGTTCTTTTATGTATTTTGTACTGAGGCCTCCAATTCCTAGCTACGGCTTGGCTCAATCTGACATCCTGTAAGTATAATGATGATGTAAATTTGCGATGAGCAATGTATTCGTGACGTTTGTACTTCGATGCGGCCTAATAATTCCTTGTTTGTGCTTCGATAGGTGCAGACAAACATATCGAGTAAATAAATGCTGCATGCGCGAATCCGACTTGGACAAGCGTCCTGCGGCATAAGAGGAGGTTTTATAGTAAATGTAAATACCATCTCTAATTTAAAACATGCATGTCATCTATTTATTAATTAAAAGGTAACAAATACAACATACACATCTAATACATAAACCTCAATGTTAGTTCACTCTCACACCATCTTATACTTTTCTTGAAAATTATGTAGAGCTTGTCCCTTGTGTTAGGGGTAGCTCTCTCTCTATCCTAACTTTTCTCCTCCTCTCATCACCTAATCCTATATGACAAATTTAAAAGCAATATGTAGGGCTTATAGTACTTGCTCTAAGCGCACGCACGCTCGTGCTGCTCGCTGACGTGGGGACTCCCCAGCCTGCCGCTGCCGGGCTGCTCTCCTTGCTCCTGTGGAGTGTGGACCAACCAGGCTAAGGCCACACCAGCCAAGCTGGCCTCCATCGATCCAAGCCAGATAGCTGCACAGTACGCATACACGCATACATGCCTCGAGTGCTTTAATTAATGAAACACCGACCCACTTATGTGGGTTGAACCGTGAATCCTTATATAGGCTATATAAGGGTTTATGGGTCGACCCACTTGTATCTCTACCGATATTTACACATACAACTTGTGAAGCCCATTATGAAAATCTTTTCACACGGTGTCCATCCATCCTATGACATCTTGTGTTCAACCTCGTCATCCGATATTGTGGACCTCAGCTCCTCCTGAGTCCAAACTTGATCTTGCCGTTGATCAATGTTAACCCTAAGAATCCTGACTCTAGTCCTACTTGTCTCATGGCATCTCGACCATGCTAGGCCTCGGCTCATCTTTGAGTATAGTCCTGGTTCTCATCATTGACCAAGTTTTGATAACAAGTCACCTGCACACACTAAAACAAACAATTGTCTGTGGACATAGATATCGTAACCTGACTCATGTTAGTCACAGTCACTCACACCAACATCCACAAACATTTCCAAACCAATTTCCATTAAATAATTTATTTGCAAGGCTAATTGTTCATCACAAAATACGAATGGGACAATTGCGTTTTGAAGCATAACAATCAATTTGACCTTAATTTTTCATGTTTGCTCATTTGACCCCGCTTTTCAAAACTAGAGTTGCCGTTTGACTCTGTTTTCACTGCACCGTTATAGTTTCATTTACGAAAATGAAAAAAAATATTTACATGCCCCAACTGACCAAAATGCCCCTAAGTACACATCAGCCTTACCCCAAAAATTCTCACCACTTATTCCTTATCCTCACTATAAAAAAATATTTTTGCAGATACCCCATTTATTTTTACAAATGGGCCAAAGATAACCCCATGTGTAGAAAGATTTTGGAGGTCTCCAGTAACGACACGTTTGCAAAAATAAATTTTTATAGGCGAATGTCTTAAGTTGCCCGACTGCAAAAATAACCATATTTCTAAATGCGGACCACTTAAGAGGCCCGCATGCGAATTTTCTCACCCAACCTCACATCTTTTCTCCTTTTCTTCCGCCTCTTCTCTTTGTCTCCCTTCAATCCTCTACCTCTCATCAGTCTCTCCTTCCTCACTCCTCTCCTCTCCTCCCTTTATCCCACTCATCCTCGACGGCTGACGACGGGAGAGGCTGGTGGTCCACAATGAGAGGGGTGGTCAATCGCTGGAGGCCTCGGGAGGAGCACATGGCATGTGGGCAGTGAGTGACGGAGGCAACATAAGCTGGCACCACGACAGGTGGATCCGTCACCGCCGGCCTTGCGACGGGCGGATCTGGTGCCTCCGGCCCCGTGACAGTTGGATCCAACAGTGGCTGGAAAATGGTGGAGAGGGGCAGCGGTCGAGGCACCGGATCCAACCGCCAGCCTCAGGACGGGCGGGAAGGGACATCAATGGCTTCTAGGGCAACGACGACAACGACGAGAAGAGGCAACGACGACGGCAGAGAGGGGCGACGACAACGATGGTGGCGGCCTTCGGGGTGGTGGATCCGGTGCCGCCGCCCTCAGGATGGGCGGTCAGCCGTCGAAGGCCTCTAAAGCAGCGGGGACAACAACGGTGGCCTTGGGGAGTGGCGACGGCCTTAGGAGCAGCAGATGCACCGCCGCTGGGCAGGTGAGTGGAGATGATGATGACGACGGTCTTTGAAGCTGTGGATCAGCTGTCGTCGCCCTCTGAAGCTACAGATCCGCTGCCGGAGGCCTCGGGAGCTGTGACGACTACGTTGGTAGCTTTCTGAGAATGGGAGCTAGGGTTTCTTTGGTTTTTTGGAATTTTTTTCACTCAAAATTCTTTTTTTAGATGGGCAGCATAATGTGCCCACGTGAAAAAACCCGTTTCGTGTGCGGTTATGCTGCCCACATGAAAAAAATGCTGATTTCTGTAGACACCTAGGAGTAGGTGGTTGGTCAGCCCAGCTGTGAAAATACGTTCCGCCTGTACGGGGAAATGGTTTATCTAGTAGTGCCTCTCCCTCTCCCTCTTCCCTCTCTCGCATGAGTACACATCAGCCGTCCTCCTATTGCCCTCCTCATGTAGAAGCAGTTGTGCCCTGCTGGCGGTGGTGGCTCGGCGACGAGGAAGTGATAGCGGTGCCTCAGCGATGAGGAGGGACGGCAGGGCCCAGGTGGCGACGGCTTTGGCGTGGAGGAGGACAAGCAGCGGCGGCGAGGCTTTGCGTTGGTGGCGCACGACACGACGAGATGACGGTGGCTAGGCTGGTTCCTGGCTAATCAATTAGTACTCTAATGTAAGGATTAATCTGTTATTTGAGCTGATCTAATTCCACAAGAATTTGGAATCAATCCACTGTCTCTACTGGTCCAGTTCGTCCTGTCTGCATGTTGTCACATTGAGGCTGTAACGTAATTGTGCTGCAAATGCAAGCGACTCCAAGCAGGAGGAACCTGATGCGTGATGGATGACACTCCTCCATATCTCAGATTTCTGGTAGATTTAAAGTTTATAAGTTAAATTATAGTGGTTTAAAATTTTAAAAATACATCTAGAAAATAAGAACAAAATAATTTATCTAAATGTTATCAACGTAATTACAGATTTATATCAATGAATTTGTCGAGCTAATACTCAACTCCAAAAAATCTTGGATTCGGAGCTATGTCAAAATGGGCCCATTAGCTTGAAATTAGCCAAGAAAGCATGTTAAACCATTGAGAAAGTAGGCTCCAATAAGTAAGGGCAAAATGGTACTTTTTATTTGAGTTGACACAGTTATGTTGCTTTCATGAAATAGGGTTAAACTTAACCCTTCATTTTTAAAAGGGATGAAACGAGAAAAATTAAAAAAAATATAATCAAATTGATAGTTAGCACTTCAAAACAGCGTCAAGAGCGTAAATGCCCTAATAACAATCATGGACAATGATTTTAGATAAGTCCCCCAACGTACTACCCATCGAATCAAACAAAGTCGTTGGATGCATAATAAAGTACTTCTGTGGGACTCGTGAATAATTGCTGTGAGACCCGTGAGTAATGTCCTCTTGTTAAGAACGGCGAATGAATTCATCTGCTGCGTCATTCAAAATCAAATGAAGCTAATAAGTACACCTTTTTAGTCTAAAGACCATGATTAAAGGCATTTATGTGACCCCACGAATGTGTCCGGCCCCCACCCCATAATCCGTAACGCAGCCTCTCACCAACATAGATAAGGGTTCCCGTCCGATACAAATGGCCTGTTTGACACAAGTGTCATCTAACCCAGCTGATCGATCGATCTGATAATATTGTTTCTTCCTCAGGGACGTCCGTTATATAATCCCTCGTCCATGTCGCTGGCGCCTCCACCCAGCAGACCAGCAAGTTTCTCGCTGCCCTCATCATTCTTTAGCTAGCTACACCCCACGACCAGCAGCCACTCGATCCCTCACTTCCGGCCTGAACCCCATGCATGGACACCCGGCCAGCCTCTCTGTGGCCTTGTTGACTCAAGCTGCCAGGAGCATCGATCGATCGAGAAAGAGCCCACTACAACGGTCACCCACATCTCAATCAAGCGGCAACCCCTATCTGTGTCGGGTATGGTGCCCGTCACAGCGTAAAAGTCACTGATATGAGAAGTTATCTCAATCGGGCATACAACCGTTACGAATGAAGTTATCTCAATCGGGCCTCAACTAAAGCTCGCCACCGATAGCTTTGACCGAGACGATCAGTCAAACTAGAGCTTGTCACGAATGACCTATCTCAATCGGGCCTAAACTAGAGCACGTCACGGATGACTACTAATCTCAATCGGGTCTAAACTAGCGCCCGTCACGGATAACTACTAATCTCAATCGGGCCTAATCTAGAGCCCGTCACGGATGACTATAACTCAAACGGACTTTAACTTATGCCCGTCACAGACGAGTATAACCCATAAAAAAATAAATTTTGTTTTTTGGCTAGCCTCAGGCCTTTGCTAGTCATGCCCGCTGCAAAATGACAGAAATAGATATATTCCCCAGCATTCCCAGCGTATACACATCCCCAGCATCCCCATTCACATACACATATGCCATTTACATATATTTCATACATCTATTCACATAACATCCATATTATTCACATATTTCACACATCCATTCACATACACATCCATTATTCACATATTTCACATAACATATTTAAGTGGTAAGCATCATAACCTGCAAAACCGAGTTAATTGAAACAAATATATATTTAGCATGTATTTACATAAAGATAACAAATATATCCATAAATATAAACATCAGTGTTACATAATCATATGTCTTTGATAATTCATTTAAGATGTTCAACAATATTCATCATTTAATCTTAACCCTAAACATTTCTTTGGGGTGAATTATTCCGCGGAGGATGAAGCCGGCTATCTCCTCACGAATCTCCTCGAAGCTGCTAGCCGGATCCTTGAAAATTTTGTCCTACATGTACATATTTCGAAATTAGTCGATCGATCTATACACACACACACACACACACACACACACACATACATACTTCGATGTAGTTAGTATATATCACAATTGAGACCACAGACGTCAAATTCAGCCAAAGTCTTCACCTTATCATTGTACAAAAGGCGCATGTTGTGGCATACATGGAATCCGCACTAGTCGTCTATTTGTTGTTTCACCGAGAAGTCTTTTTTGTGGATAAGGGTGTCATGTCCTGTCTTACGAAGGCCTCGTTTTTCCACATATCGGCCCCACGCTTCATCTATCGCTAGTTGAATCAGGGTCCAATCATATGCTTTCTTATCAATTTTGGAGTTCAGGTAGTGGCATGTACTTCACTTAGGCATTATGACCAGAAGGATCCAATGGGTACTGTGGCATTAATATAGTGAAAGTTAAATACTAAAGCTATACATGTCATGCAATTGCATATATTTAGGGAACACACTTACTATTAATTATAGGCGCACAGAATGTACTCCCTGTCTTGTCAGGCCCACAAGGTGTCAAAGATGTAGTTTACCAATCCTTGACGGTCGCCTTCGAGGTTTGTGATAGTGACTACTTGTGGATCAAGGAAGGCAACTTCTGATGCATTCTTCGGACACACTTCCAACTATATCTACATGCAAGACAAACACTCTTATAAGCATGTTATACGGATTGTTATTACCAATTTTCATGAGCACCAATACTTACAAGGAGTAGCACTTAAGGAGGTTTATGTCCACCGCTCGGAGCCTGTAAAGGTCGAATAGATCCTTGAAGTCGATTACGATAAAATTTGGTGGCTCAAGGAATGGCGCTCGGTCGTGTTCACCTATTATATCGTTCTCTCTATTCTTCATCCTCATGTTGGATCTCTCCATGTAGTATACATGAAGCTCCTTGAAAGCGGTGCCCATCGTGCCTAGCACGTTGTCTCCAACCAACGACATGCCTAGTTGGAAGGACGATGGAGGAACGGTCTTCTTCTTTACTTCTTGCCCCTTGCTCATATCTAGCTTCATTGGAGCCAGAAGTGAGCCCTACAACTTTCCTTTTCCTCGCCCCCTTGCAGCAGGGTTTTCGATAGTTATTCTCTGAGGGAAAAAATGTGCCTTCCTACTCTTTTTCATGGGTGGGGGTTTAGGGATCACCATGCTGTCAGCCTCCATATGCTCGTCCCCAAAATCCGTGTCATACTGTAACTCCACATCGTAAGATTGTTCATGACAAGCGGGAGCTGGAGGGGTTAAAGGAGCAGGGGCAGGTCTTAGTGGCGGACGACCGCTTGGTGCAGTGGTTAGCCACGGAATCACCCTTATCTCAATGATGTACTTGGGCCATTGGATGAAGGTACCACATTTCCTAGGGTTAGGACTTCGTCGTTCGGTGGATGCTTCAGTGGGAAATGATCGAATTTGGGCTTCACCGAGTCAACTTGCACTTTCACACAGTCGGCCCTAAGTTGCACCCCATGCACTCTTGTCTCTAGGGTCGGCTTGAACGTAAGTCCCTCGGCTGCCGGAACCGTGAAGGTCGGCATCACCCTAACTGTCAGGGTGCAGTTCGTTGGTTCCTACGATAGATTCATCCATATTTTTAGAATATTATATAAAATATGGATTTGTTAAGACTTTTATGCATTGTGGACGAGGGTTTTACCGTTATGTGGTCAACGACGGTAGGGACCGATGGTGGATTTTTCGCCACCTCAGTTGATGCGCAACTGCTGCGCCTTTGCGTGGGACTTGCTAAATCTTGTTGCGTAGCAGCGGCGGCGGCCTTCGGGTTCTGTTGCTCTTCTCAGATCTCTTGCTTGATATGGGCCCTCATCGACTTGAGCTTCTCATCGAATTCAAAGCTCAGCTCGGCTCTGACCTGCTCCCAGATCTGGGCGGCAAGGCGTGCATCTTTCTGTGCCTTCGTGGCAGTCCGCTTCTTGTACTGCCATGCGTAGTCTGGAAATCCAAATTTCCATGGAACGTTAGAGCAAAGGCCCCTTATCCGTCCACGGTGTTCCTTGGTGCCCAACGCTTTAGTGAGCACGTCATCCTCACGTCTTTGAGAGCAAGCCTCTTGCGAGGCTTGTTGCTCGGCAAGCAACTCCTTCTGCAGTACAATTGAGTTCAGGTTAAATCAAAAGTACGATGGAAACAATGCGAACATATATTGAGACAAGCCACTTACTATATTATCGTACACTTGTTGATCTTGGGGATTTGGCAATGAAATTGTCCCATCTTCATTCTTCTGATACCTTGCCCTTACCCAGCTCCTTGCCCGTGGGTGTGGGATATCACCAAACAACGGTGGCGTGTTCGATGCCATTGTCGCTTCATCCTCCTCCTACCATTACTCTTCCTTCCCGGCATATCCTGCGGTGCCAAGCTGGTGTCGGTGCGAGTTCATAGCCTAGAGTGCCCGATAAGCATCGCTTCTGGCCCGGGATACGGGGTCGACTTCTTCTCGTAGAATGTCTCCCAGATATCTGCCGTGATGAAAGGCCATTGCTTGGTTGGATCCGGAGTCATTGGGTTTAAGACGTACTCATCGACCAACCTGCTCTTAAAGTTCTTCCAAGCATTGCCCATAGTCTTGAAAGCAGTCTGCTTGAGCCTAGCCTCGTCGGCTGCAGGATACTCGAAGCTCTCATTGAACTTTAGCCAAGCAGCATTCTTCTCTGCTTTCGGCACTTGCTTGATGTCATCCACCAGAATTGTGAAGTTCTCCCTCCCTATGACCACACAAATCGACCTAAACCGGCTCAAAACATTCCGGGGACGTGTCGGCAATCCAACCTGGTTCACCTCTATTATGGTGTATCGTTCCTTAGAGATTTTGTTCCTTGTCCTAGGAGTCCGTGCCCTTGAGGACCCACTAGTTGTCGTCGACATTGGTTCACCTTGCTGAGACATCGTCTAAATAACTTACAAAATAACAAAATTACAAAATTAATTAATTTCCTAAATCACATCACAAATTTCCTATTTATGTACATATTTCCTATTAAAGTTCCTTGGCACCCGCCACTAAGTCCTAAAATGGCTAAGAAACCTAAGTCCTAAAATCACTTAGTCACATAAATAAACTAAATTGCACATCTCACAATAATAAACTAAATTGCACATCTCACATATAAATAAACTAAATTGCACATCTCACATTTTTTTATATCATTAAGTCATAAAAAGTTAAAAAATAAAAAAATATCGGGCGACGGTTACCGGTGGAGGAGGTCGAGGCGGCGGCCGGGCTCGGGGAAGGTGGTCGGCGGTGACGGCGGCCGACGCGGCGGTGGAGCAGAGGACGGCGCCGGGCTCGGGGATGACATGGGAAGGCGGAGCTCGGTGGCCGGGCTCGAGGACGGTGGCACTTGGTGGCGGCGAGGGATGACGATGGCGCCGGGCTCGGGAGGGCGCGAGGGAGAACGACGGCGGGCTCCCAGACGACAGCAGTGGCATGAGGGATCGGGGACAGCAGCCGACGGCGGCGGCGAGCTCCCAGAGGGCAGTGGCGCTAGGGTTCTTGGAGTGGTGGGACTTAGAAAAATTTTCGATGTAGATCTAAGGGAGAGAACCCCTAGTCTTAATACGATCAAACAAACATCTCAATTGGGCCTAGTATAGAGCCCGTCACGGATGAGTCATCCGTGACGGGCGTTAGTTATTGCCCGATTAAGATGACGTCATCTTAATCAGGCATTAACCTAATGCCCGTCATGGATGAGTCATCCATAATGGGCTCTATACTAGGCCCGATAGAGATGACTCAATCTCTATCGGGTCTTATTTAAGTCTCGTCATCGATAGTACAAAAGGCTTTTTACTAATACAAAATATTTCATTCGTTACAAGAAATAGCAGAACAAATAAGTACAACGGCATCGGTCACAAGGTTATGCCTTCCGTATGATCTGATCAAGCATATGCCACAGACTCTTGGGGATCATCGTCAAGGTCGATGTGAGGTCTTACATGAAGATTCTGGTTGTATTCTTCTTCATCGACGACGTTGTCAACACCAAATATTCGGCGCTTGCCATCCTACATGATGTGCATCTTCTTGTTTGCAGGGTCTTTTATGTAGAAAATGCGTGACGTAGCGGGAGCCACCTCCTATGACCCATATAAACCATCTTTCGTGATTTCTTCAGCCATCGGCTGCGTGTATGTTCCATACAGTCGGAGCAAGCCTTCTTTCCTTTCACAGTTTGTCCGGGAAGATTACCAAGTGCGGGGTAGTCATTAATGGTGCAGAACAATAGAACTCTTAGCTTGAAGTTCTCCTGACCATATGCATCCCAAGTTTTCACACCTTCTTTTCAGAGAATCTCAAGATCATCGATAACAGGATCCAAGAACACATCGATATCATTGCCCAGTTGTTTCGGTCCTTGGATTAGCAAGCACAACATAATGTATTTTCTTTTGAAGCACAACCATGGTGGTAGGTTAAAGTTTGCAATAAGAACTGGCCAAGTGCTATGAGTACTAGTCATGTCTCCAAAAGGATTCATGCCATCTGTACACAGACATATCCTCATATTCCTGGGGTCGGTAGCAAAGTCTTTGTGTTTTCGATTGATATTCCTCCAATGAATCGAATCCGCTGGGTGTCTAAGCATACCGTCGTTCCTTCTCTCCGTGGCATGCCAACGTTCTAACTCCGCTTCCTTGGGGTTGGTAAAGATTCTCTTGAAACGATCAATGATAGGTAGATACCACACAACCTTCGCCGGACCACCCCACTTTGACTTCTTTCCTTCGTCAACACTTTTCTTTCGCTTATATCGAGAAGCTTTGCAAACAGGATAGGCATCTAAGTCCGCATATTACTTGTGGTACAATATGTAGTCGTTTGAACAAGCGTGAATTCTACGGACCTCTAACCCCAGGGGACACAAAATCTGCTTTGCTTCATATGTCGTCTCGGGCAATGTGTTCTCATTAGGCAGCATGGCCTTCAAAATTCCCAAAAGATCTATGAAACTCTTGTCTGTCCATCCACTACTTGCCTTCAGCTTCATTAGGTCCATGGTAGCTGACAATTTGGTGTGCTTTGCTTTACATCCGGCGTATAGAGGCGTCTCTGAGTCACTGACCAACCTGCTGAACTTCATGGAATCTCTCTCGTTGTAAGCTGGGTCCTCAACGTCACGTAACATGTCTTGCAGCAGATCGTGATTCACATCAACCATTTCACCACCCAATGAAGAAGGTACAAACATGTCGTGCTCATCTTCATCTTCCTGATTTTGCGCACCACTTCTGTCTGCAGCTACACCACTTTCTAATTCTTGCTCTCCATGCTTCACCCAACATGTGTAGCCCTCCATGAATTCTCGTTGTATCAGATGAGCATGTACGTCCACTCGACTATCAAACATATTCTCATTCTTGCAATCTGCACATGGACAACACACGTAATTGATGTTTCTTCTTTTCCTATCCTCCTTCGCGGCGTTTATAAAATTTAATACACGATTTCTATACTCCTGACTATGACGTTTCAGAGTTTTCGCATACATCCAACTTCGATCCATTGCTACAAAATGAAAAAAAATTAGAGAAACATCTTATAAGATAAATATTGCTAAATTAATGAGAATTGATGAATTTTCTGAATTAATTATTAGTATTTCTCACTTACTTTTATGAATTTTCTATTTTCCTTGGAAAAAAGATAAAAAATGGCCCCCTTCAACCTCCCACCAAAATAGTGAATAGTGGGATACAGTTACACTAGGCGGATGGGGGTATTTATAGTGTGCAATAAATATCTGTAACGGCCCAAAAACTAACAACGGTGACAGGCATATAAGTTATCTTTATTGGGTCTAAATAAAAGCCCGTCACCGATAAATGTCATCTGTGACGGGCCTTATTGTTATCTCCACCGGGCCTCAAGTTGGAGCCCGTCACAGATGATGATCATCGGTGACGGGCTTCTTTTAGGGCCCGATTGAGATACTGAAGGTTATCTCAATCGGGCCTAAGCTAGAGCCCGTCACTGATAGGTGTCATCCGTGACAGGCTCGAGTTTTAGGCACATTTAACATGTCTGTGCGATCATATCTCAATCGGTCTCTTTTTAGGCCGGTTTGAGATGTATTCATTGTGACGGGTCGCAAAATCCAGTTAAGTCACATGTCGTCACGGATGAGAGGATCTGTACTGGTGGCCCATCGATCTCTTTACTTTGCAAGGTCAGTTTTTCCCTGACAGTAAAGGCATGCATTCCATTAGGAGCCTAAAGATATTGAGTCAATTTAGCTAGTAAGGTTACTCAAGTCCCTGATAGTACAGGCATGCATGTAGTACTTTGCCCTTCTTTTTTAATACTTTTAGCAGTTTCAACTTTCAACTTTATAACCTGTCCGTATGGTTTCTATGGAAGTCTACGCTAGAATTACATTATTGTGATTGTGGTTACATGATCTAGAGCTTTTTGCTCATGTTATTCCTAGTTAGGTACTATATATTGTTCTAGTGTGCTAAGATTAATTTGATGGTGAACGCTTGCTCGCATCTTATTAAGAAATGGAACATGGATTTTATCCCTTTCTATGGGATTGTTTAACTTTGACAAACATTTGGATTTGTATTAGAAAACACTTAGTTTGTTGGTCTAGACAACATGTGTACAGATATATGATTAAGTAATTGGCACTTCGTTCGGTAGTTTGATTCAAATATAACTGCCACTGTACCAGTATAACTTGAACTTTGACTATCAAAAAATTTTAAATGGTTAGCTCATTATGAACAAAAATGTCATAACTAAATAATATTTAGGATGTGACATACTTATTAATATGGAATACTTTTAAGTATTTATACATATTCTTTAAAAAGAAATGATCAAAGTTTGGGTTATATCTCCCATAGCCGAAATCATCGAAGTATCCCTTGTCAGAAACCCGCGGCGGGCGACGTCTTAAAGCTTGGTCGATCTTGATAGATGAAATTGTTGGTGGCGATGATTCCGATCTAGTCGAGAAACGTACTCTGATCGGGTCAGATCTCCCAGGGTCAAAGTCATTGAAGTATCCCTCGTCGAAAAATCCATACGGCAATATCTTAATGAAAATTGAGATGACGAGGGTCCCGATCCAAAGCAGAACGCACTCCGGTCAAGTCGTATCTCCCAAAACCAAAGTCGTCAAGGAGTATTGTTGTCGGAAAATCTATCTCTTGAAACCCATCTCGTTGAAACCTTGAAGCACCAAATCCCCTACCTGGCACGCCACTGTCGATAGGCTATACCCGCAGACGACATTTGTAGATTATGGGGATCGTTGGAACCAGAGTATACGTGAGATTGAGGTAAAAGAGACAGGAAACATGGATTTTTATATAGATTCGAGCCCCTTAACTAATAGGTAATAGTCCTACTCCTGTTGGCCGGAGCCGGTGTTGCCTTTATTATCAGTATCACACGAGTACAATATTTATTATCAGTATCACACGAGTACAATATTTGAATATTCCTTGGTTGTGAAGTGAGAAGGAGGAATAATGGACTTGGTGGAGATGGGCTAGGCTGGTGGGCTTCAGCCTGAAATTTGTTGGAGGGTGTACAATAGACTTTTGTGTGGACTGATTTCTTGGGCTTGGCTCGAGGAAACAAAAGGGAGGTGATATGGACTTGTGGGTAGATTGTCAAGACGGTTGGCCCAATGAAGTAGAGGGAGGTGCCTTAGACTTTATAGAGAACTTCATGGGCTTAGCCCGACAACGAAGAGGGAGGCGGTATAGACTTTTTTAGAAATCTTCAAGGCCCCGCAGAGAGAGAGTTAAGGTAGTAGGTCCCATCGGTGGGTCCCACCTCTTTTTCTTTTTTTTCTTTTCTCTTTCCTTCTCCTTCTTCTCTCTTCTTCTTTCTCTGTCTCTGTTCTTCCCGAGAGGAGAGGCCGAGCGGGAGGGAGCTGGCGGCCG
The DNA here is from genome assembly GCA_008326285.1 of Oryza officinalis. Lineage (NCBI taxonomy): Eukaryota > Viridiplantae > Streptophyta > Magnoliopsida > Poales > Poaceae > Oryza > Oryza officinalis. The sequence continues at coordinate 28,250,136 of BDMV01000011.1, read as the reverse complement.
GCGGTTGGGCGCGGCGGCGCGGCATTGGCGGCGCGCTCGGCTGGGGGTAGCGATGGGCGGCCGCGGGGAGACGGCCGGGCGTGGCGGCGCCAAAGGCGTCAGCCGGGCGGAGAGGTGTGCGCGGCGCGGCAGAGGCGGCGGCGGCCGAGGCGGAGGGGCGATGCGGCTTGGCTGGGGCGGCACCGGCCGAGGTGGAGGGGCGACGCTGACCGAAGCGGCTCGGCGTAGGGCACTGGGAGGAGCGCGGCCAGCTGCTCAGCAGGGGCGGCACAGCGGAGTGGAGGCCAAAGCGGCTTACAGCCGTCGGGCGGCTCGACCGGACGACGGCCGGGGAAGCGACCCGGGCGGCTTGGCCGGGAGGAGAAGGTGCGTGACAGTGGGAGGAAGATGGCGGCTTTTATAGCCGTCGCAGCCAGCGGATGGCAACGAAGGTGGCTCAGTCGAGCGGGGCCGACTGCTCTGTCCGGCTGACGCCATTGGCAGGGCAGCACAGGAGAGCAAGGTCGGTGGCTGGTGCTGGATGGTGTGGACTCGATGTTTGCTTTCGGCGTGAACTGCTTCCTCTAAGTTTTCTCAGTGTGATGCAAGGGAGCCCTGGACAGGGAGCACGGTGAGGTTGCCATGGGGAAGTAGAGGATGATGAACAGTGGACAACTCGTCCCTATTTTCTCCTCTCTCTCTACAGCTTCCTCTGCTTTGCTCAGCCGAAAACACAGGACGGTGCCTACTTTGATTGTCTCGACGTGGTTAATGGGGTGTCAGGGGAGGGGCAGTGAGGTGCCTACCTTGCTCAGTGAAAAAAATGCAGGGAGGCAAAGGAGGCAAGGAAACAAAGGAAAGACCATGTGCATGCATGAATGGTGAAACAAAATGGTCTTTGCTTGTCTCAGTGGAGAAAAATGGAGAACTGCACGCATGCTTGTTTACTGTAATTTTTTTGCACGTGGGCTGTAAACAATTTTGAACTTGTAAAAGAACTGTGACTCTGATGTGAAATGATTTGTTTGGGATTTTTGGACAGATAGAGAATTTGGTTGGATGGGCTTTGGTTTTGGAAAAAAATAACTGGGAACAAATGGAACGAGTAAAGCTTCAAATAAAATAATTTAGAACAGATAAAAAAATGGAGGGATGGTTTAGGACGCATTTCGGATTCCAAAATCCGAACACAGGGATTTTATTTGGAAAAGAATGATTGAAGGAAAAACTTGGTTTTTGCCGGTTTTGTCGATGCACGATTAAATTCAATAGGAAAAACGACTGTCAATACGTGCACAAAAATATTGGTTTTGATATGCACATGTACAGAAAATATTTGTCAGACGGTCAAAGTCTAAAAATAAATATTTTTAGACTCTATGGATGGAAAGGAGATTATTTGACGACACGGTTAAAATCCCGAAATCAAAATTTGAACCGTACAAATTTTTGCAAAGGTTTAGGAGGGAAAACTTGAACTTCAAAATTCAAATCATAGGAATTTAATTTTGGAAGACGATATCATGATCAAGTTTTTGGGTTGACAAGGAAATGAATCAATTAAGATCATCCTAAATACACTCAAAGAACCAAATTTTTAAAAATAGGATTTTAAATAAAATAGATTTTTCGACGAGGTGAAAATTAGGGCGTTACAATAAGACTGCTTTTAGATGTCCTGGTGCAATCAACTTATATGAGTGGGTTGTTATGATTTTTGGATTAAAGAGTACTGGTGCTATGTATTAAAGGGCAATGAATTATATATTTCATGATCTCATTGGTGTGTTGCTTGAAATCTATATTGATTGATGATGTGGTTGTGAAATCTAAAGAGGTTGATGGACATATAGCTGATTTACGAAAAGTATTGGAAAAAATGAGGAAATATGGTTTAAAGATGAATCCTAAAAAATGTATTTTTGGTGTATCAACTGGACAGTTTTTTGGTTTTCTAGTTCATGAAAGAGGATTGAGATAATGCAGAGGAGTATAAATGCTATCAAATAAATTGAATCTCCACAAAATAAAACCAAGTTACAATCCTTGATCGGCAAGGTTAACTTTGTAAGGAGATTTATTTCTAACTTGTTAGGGAGAATTGAGCATTTCACTCCATTATTAAGATTGAAAGCCGATCAAGAGTTTGTGTGGGGGAAAGCAACAAAAAGCATTGGATAATATCAAGAAATATTTAAGTTCACCTCCATGCTGATGTCACCTCAGAAGAGGATTCCATTTAAACTTTACCTGTCAGCCAATGAGAAATCTATCGGCTCTATTTTGGTTCAAGAGGTTGAAGAAAAAAAAAGAGCAATATTTTATCTTAGCAAGAGACTTTTTGATGCAGAAACAAGGTACACCCCGGTGAAGAAGTTAGGTTTATGTTTATATTTTTCATGTACAAAGTTGAGGCATTATCTACTTTTAAATGAGTGTATAATAATTTGCAAAGCCGATATAGTTAAGTATATGCTATCGGCTCCAATTTTGAAAGGAAGAGTTGGGAAGTGAATTTTTGCTTTAATAGAATTTGATCTTCGATATGAATAGGCTAAGACAGTAAAAGGACAAACAATAGCTGATTTTATTGTTCAGCACCGATTTTATCCTTATGACGTCATGGGAGATTTGGAAGGAGTAGAATCAACGAGTGTTCAAATACAAAGAACTATCGACAGCAAGCCTGGTCGCAAAGATCAAGGAGGAGGCAAAGACTTGGGCCATGGCAAGAGCGAAAGGACTGTGTAGCATAGTGCCTTAGAGTCCTATCTTTTTTTTATACCTATATAAGGTTACACTGTACAGTTTCTCCTACTTTATTCAATGAAATTGGCACAACCTAAGTGTCGGTTCGTTCAAAAAAAACTTACTCTCTTTCTCTCTCGTGTTGGGAAGGATCAAGAGGCATTCAAACAACAGTAACAGAATAAGGAATAAAAAAACAGTCTCAATGCCTCGTGCAGGAGCCATGGAGCCGCCTCCGGCTTCTTGAGTCAACCAGCTGCCATGGGAAGCAGACTGGGCTTTCTCCTGCGAAATTGGGAGCTTATAAGGATACCTGCCCTTCTCTGTTTAATAGTTTCAGGAGTTTCAACATTTATTCAGTGCTATATCCATGGGATCTTATTTCTTTGAGTAACTATTTCTTTCAAATTTATTCCTTATGCGCTGCCAGCTCTTATAACAAAATTTTGCATTCATAAATCTTATAATAAATGGTGCACAATTGCACATATACGTAGAAAGGAGACAAAACCAAAATGGCTTGAACCTACCAGTAATAGATTTCTTCATATTCTTTTCAGTTTAGCAGGATTTTTTTCACGTACTTTGTTACGTGGAATTACAACAATGAGTGGTTTCTGCTTTACATGCTGGAGCTATTGGCGGTCACTCGGGGATTCATGTTACTTACAGCAGAATACACAAGTTATTTGCGTAACCAGATTTAAAGAAGGCAGTTCAGGAGTTTGTTGAACAATGTTCCATTTGCAAACAATCAAAGGCAGAACAAGTATGTTACCCAGGACTTCTACAGTCTCTGCCCATTCCTGACCATGCTTGGCAAACTGTTTCCTTGGATTTTATTGAAGGGTTGCCACGATCTATGGGGTTTGATTGCATTCTTGTGGTGGTCAACAAGTTCTCTCGCTATGCACATTTTGTGGCTTTGCCTCACCCTTTTACAGCATTGGATGTGGCACTAGCTTATCTCAATAACATTTACAAGTTACATGGTTTGCCTCTATCAATTATCTCGAACAGAGACAGCACATTCACTAGTGTACTGTGGATAGAATTTTTTCGGCTCGCCGATACTCAGTTAAAGTTGAGCTCTGCATACCACCCACAGACGGACGGTCCGACCGAGTGATTGAATCAGTGTCTCGAAACTTTTCTGAGATGTTTTGTGCATGCATGCCAAAAGAAATGGCATCGTTGGTTGTCCTTTGATATAATACAGCTCAGCATTCGGCACTGGGGACTTTGCCATTTGAAGTTTTGTATGGGCATCCTCCTCGTCATTTTAGAATGCTGGACATTTCGTCAGCTGCTTGGGAAGACGCGGACTCGCTTTGCGTTCGTTTTCCCACGGCATCGGCTTGGGGCAACTCCGTGTCTGAAGGGGGGGAGAATGTTATGCTGCAGTCTACTGTACAGGATCCTGACAATGGCAATCTGTTGAAAAGCTACAGGCATCCAGTACGAGTGAAAAGGCCGAATGTTCGTGTGAGTGGGCCGGAATGGGCTGCGGCCTGAAGTGTAATGGTATGGGTTATAAATACCGAGTAGAGAGAAGAGGAGGGTATGAAAATTGTACACGCAACTACTCCCAGATTGAAATCCTTCTTCTTCTCGCCCAAGTTGAATCTGCGCCTACTCTGCTTCTCTGTTTCTCTCTGCTGTTTGCTTCTTCTTCCTCTCTTCACCCATCTAGATCGTAACATACTTTCGTTTAGATGGTGAGGCAATCGCTCCAGAGATTGTGAAAGAAGCTGCGTGATGATAAACCAACGACTCAACATCATAATCTACTCTACGGTCTACTATTATATATAAGCATATAGCTCGTTGAGTCCATTTTGTGCAATATGCATGCAGGATGGTTGATTGATCAACGAGGCCTAAGGCATAGTGCGTCGGGGGTCAAAGCTGTAGGATCGAATCACAATAACTAAGCCTACCAGAGAAGGTGAACACCAAAAATCAAAATTTTTACTAGAATTAAAAGTTACCCTCAAACCTGATGAAGATTGGTCTGATCGTAGATCGTGCATCGGTCTGACCGCACCTATGCCTCCAGTCTAACCAGTGTAGATCAGCCGAGCTGACCACTCGTCGTGTTGTCCTCGCTTGTCGCTGTCGCCTGTCTAACCGTCGTGAAGCCATCGGTATTTCGCTGGTGTGACCGCCAAACCCAAGCGAACACAAACTGAAGAACTTTTGAAAGTAGATCAAACTTTATTACTTCTATTCGTGTTTACAAAGTGCAACAACAATAGTCCTCTCACAAAATTCAACTAAACTCTAAACCCTAACTTTTCTCTAAACTCAACTCTCACAAATCGATACCGAGAGACCCCAACCTCTCTTCTATTTATATCGGAAGTAGCTAGGCAGCCGAAAAACCACGAATCCAACTTGTACAGGTACTCCTAATCCACTAGGAAACCTTCCCATATAAGTATCCAACTTATCTCAATACAGTTCAAACTCCAATCTTACCAAATTTGGACTCCTTTCAAATTCGACTCCGCTTTTCATATGCACACAATCTCCCATTGTATGCCGCAAGGAATCTTCACCAACCACATGCATTGTTCTTTAACCTAAGCATCCCGCTTGACATTCTAATCATCCAAACGTCATCTTCTTCCAAGTTGACTCCCGATCCATCACCGGCAACACTCTCAAGAAGCATCAAGACACACCTACACATAAATCAAACAAGAAACCATATCCGAACACAAGTTCTTTTATAACTTGACTCAACATTAGCACATAATATTATTACATACGTATAAAAATCATCTAGAAGTAATAAACACAAGATAATCATGAGTATCCAAATACAACAACCCGAAAAGGACACCAACACAGAGTCGGTCGGTCAGACCGTCGGGGTAACCGATCTGACCGCACAACACACTCTGGTCTGACCAGTCCAATAAAGTCAGCACCACTTCGCCAATCATCCATCAAATATCAAAACCAATTATCTAACATGTCAATTGTTCATCACAAAATATATAATGATAAAAAACACTTTGATTTCAAAGAAGCAACTCCTCCATTAGGTTCCTCTTCTACAACTTCACATGACTTTAGTTAGAGATGGCCGGTCGACCCATCTGCTTGGACTATTCAAAGCTTATGTGTCTAATCCAACAACTTCAAAGGATGCAGTAGTTACAAATTAGTGTGCATGATTCTTCAGTGTGGGAGGACAAGAATTTTTGTGTGTGTGGGGAGTGGGGTGTGGGTGGGGGGTGGGGTATTGGCGTGGGGGGGATTTCAACATGTCTTAGCTATTCAAGCAGAACGTTTGTTCTTGGGTATTATTAGTTGATAAAATTTGGAAATCTTAATTTATTGTCTTAGAAATAAACTAGTTATATCTTCTTCGTTGATCACTTCATTAGTTTGAGGGTATTTTATATTCCGATATATATTTGATTGCATTTTCTTATCTGGGGTTTTCCTTTCCAATATTCTGAATTTGAAAAGAAATGTTGGGGTTTTCCTTTCCAATTCTGAATTTGAAAAGAAATGTTAGAGCTAGTTTCCATCCGTTTCCCAATCGTCTCATCCCATTGCATTATTTATACTCTATTTGCTTTGGAGATTATGCAGCATCAATCTCTATGCAAGCTCACCTTTCATCCTTTGTTTAGAGCTAGCTTGTTAATTAACCTAAAAGACAGCTCCAATTTACAGTTTTCAATGCCGATCAGTACAATACAGCATGTGAGTAGGAGTGTAGGACTCCACGATATTCTGTGCTTTTTTTCCCTTTCTAGCCCAGTCACCTACCTCAGTTCGAACCATGTTTTGAAAACGAATTGATCCATCTTTTGCTAGATATACATGGTAACAGTGCCTACCTTGTCTCTCCCTGAAAAGGTTAACTTGGATTAATACAAGTGCCTCGAACCAACAGATCTGGGCAGTCTTAGGAAAAGAAAAAAAAAGAAATATGCGGAATCACCCATACAACGCACCTATGCTTAAACAAAAGAAATAAATAAATAAGCATGTCAGGCAGCACATACGTTTTTCGAACCATGTTTTGAAAACGAATTGTTCCGTCTTTTGCTAGATAAACACGGTAATAGATGCTATAGGTAGTTTAAGGTGCCACTTAGGGGAAAGGGATAGATGTCTCATACGGTGTTGGTTTTAAGTTAATATATGAGAAGTTACGGATGTATTGTTCTGTACTAATGCTTAGAGTTGAGATTTATAAAAAAAAATACTTTTGAGCTTATGGTCAAGTAAAAGCACTGGGTATCTCCTTAATTATCCATTGACTTCATTTCTTAGCTATTCTTCATAAGCCAAGATTACGAGACTTTTTGGCAGTGGCATGTCGATAATTGGAGTAGGTGACCATGTAGTTTTTTTTACCCATGAGTATGAGTGGCAATCTAGGCTACGGATTGATTGATGACCCTTAATTTTTCTTGTTTTATTTTTCCTTCGTTTAAATTTAGTGAGTGGTGGGTGTTTTGTTGTGTGCATTTTATATTATATAGAGGCTAAAGTGTTCTTAATATGATTATATCACTTTGATATAATTGACTGCTTACATTATCACTACTATTATAAAAGCATTGTCGTCCTCCTCCCTCCTACCACCCATTTTTGTGAAAACCAGACAAAAAAAATCAAAGGATAGGTTAAAAACAATCAGAAAGAAAATTATTAAAAAGATAACCGGTTAGATTCCATCCTGGTCTATGGGCCTATGCAGCCATCCTCATATGAGCCCATTGCAATGCACGTAGATAATACTATCTTTTTTGGATTTTTGCTTTCCTGAAAGAGCTTTTGTTAGTTCATCCAAACATTTCATATTAAAAAAGGGGGGGAAAGAAGAAGCTGTAACGTGGTGCTCTCACTGTTGGATCTTCTTCCTCACCTCACGACTCGCTCCAAACTCAACCCTTCCTCACCTTCCAGATCCCGAGTAAAGTCATCCATGGCAGTTCCACCCACCTGAGCAGCAAGCACACCACCACCAGCCTCATGCAAGAATCCCGCTGCCTCCGTTGCTTTCCTAAACCCCACCAATGAAGCCGTCTCCTACCCCTTCTTGAGCCAATCTACCAAGAACAGCAAGAACACGAGCTTGGCTCTCTACTTCTTTTGCAAGGTCAGCTCCATTCGATTCAAGTATACTCCTCCCTCTACTTTGCAGGTACAGTTTGTAGGTGAACAGTTTTCTGTACGGAGTTGTTAGGCATCTTCAGGAACATCTAAAACATCTGCAGAAAACACAGCAATTAATTAATCTGAGTAGACTATCTTTTATTGTGTAAAATTGGGACCTCTTAAAAATTTCAGTGTAGAATGCATGTCTGCAAGAAAGCACGACCTTAGTTTAGTTTCTTGTGTTTCTTACATGGACTTGTCATAACGGGTACTGTCAGATCTGAGCAAGGTGACAATGTAGAGATGGTCATCTGAACCTGATAGTTGTGCTCAGTGCTCAATGCTCAGTGAGAGTTCAAGTTGCACACGATGGCGCAATCTCTTTCCTTTCCTGCATTTGGAAGAACATTTGAAACATTTGTACACAATGAAGAATATATGCTTTATTGTGAATGTGAGATCTTTCTGCGATTCATTTAGAGTCTGAATTAGTATTGTTAGTCTTAAAAAAATAGTATTGTTACTAACAGATCAACTCAGTTTAGCTACTACTACTAACTAGTAAGGATACCTGAGTACCTGACCTGACCTCGTGTGCTAGATGAAATATTTTCAGTTTTTTTGAGTGGCAGTAGTTATTGGGTGTTTGTGCTGGATAGTGAATGTTTCATTTCAGTCTTCAATTGATTAATTAGTCCTGGTTAAAACAGATACCTGTACTTGCCCTCCCCTCTTTGGTAGTTCCAGCAGTTTCTGCATTTATTCAGTTCTATATATGTAGGCCCTTATTTCTTTCAAATTTGGGCCTTATGTGTAAACATGCCACAACCAACACAATCTTATGCAAAAATAATAATCATTTAAATCTTAATAAAGCTACCCTTAGGATAATTGATTAAAAGAGGAGATAGAACCAAAATAAGTTGCGCATAGGTAACTGATGTTTTCTTATGCTTTTCATTTTATCAGGGCTTGTTAGGATATATATATATATATATATATATATATATATATATATATATATATATATATAAGAAGCTATAGTGACCCAACTACTACAAATAGAGACTATGAAAGCAGCTGAGTGGTAGTGAACCGTGCCTCATCATCATATCATCTTCACAAGAAATTAAACAGAGGGTGAATAGGATATACAAGGTGAAGCTATAGTGAGCCAACTACTACAAATGGACTTCACCACAGGGCCATTTGGCACGCTCCTCCCCAAGCTATGTGAGTTGCTCAAGGAAGAGTATGACCTACAGAAGAGTGTAAAGGAGGGAATCATATTCCTTAAGTCCGAGCTTGAAAGCATGCAAGCTACACTTGAGAAAGTCTCAAAGGTGCCTCTAGACCAGCTTGACAAGCAAACAAAGATGTGGGCTAGGGATGTTAGGGAATTGTCTTACAACATTGAGGATAACATCGACACCTTCATGCTGTGTGTCGATGGCCTTGAGCCAACTAAGGAAAATAAATTTGTGTGGTTTATTGATAAGTGCCAGAAGTGGTTGACCAAGGTAAAAATTAACCACAGTATAGCAAATAACATCAAAGATGTCAAGAGCCAAGTGAAGGAGGTGATGGAACGACGCAAAAGGTACAAGATTGATAATGTTGCTGCTACACTTTCAACTATTGTTGATCCTCGCCTCTTGACATTATATGAGACGACCACCAACCTCATTGGCATTGAGAAGGCAAGTGATGAACTAATCAAGAGGTTGTCAGTGGGGAATGAGAAATCCAAGAAGCTCAGGATGGTCTCTGTTGTTGGATTCGGAGGATTGGGCAAGACTACTCTTTCTAAAGTAGTGTTTGATACACTGAGAGTGCAATTTGATTGTGCTGGTTTTGTTTCAGTAGGGCAAAAACCCAACATCAAGAATGTTATCAAGAACATCCTGATTGAGCTTAACAAGCACAAATACATGGAATTCGATGAAGCAACACTAAGTGAAAAGCATCTCATTGATGAGCTCCGAGAATATCTTGACAATAGAAGGTACATATGCAATACCACTGAATAAATAGTTATTCATGATCGGTGTATGGTGATGGGAGTTTTATTAGCTACTTGACGTTGGGTTAGGGAACCTCCCTCTGCTCAACAGCATCAAGGTTTACCTCAACTGCAGGGGTGCGACGGCCAAGCAGGTGAAGGAAGCGGAGGTGGCGTGGAGGCGTGCGGTGCATGCTCACCCAAACCGTCCTGCCATTGATATGCTCCCATTTGGAGAGGTAACTAATCAGCTTCGTTCTCAGTTACTTCCTTCATTTCTTCATATTATAAATCGCTTTGATATTTTACAATAAAAATTTGATTAAGTTTATAGAAAAATATAACAATATTTATAGTACTAAATTAGTTTTATTAAATCTAAGATTGAATATATTTTGATAGTTTTTTTCTTTTATATTGAAAATTTTGCCATATTTTTAAAACTTAATCAAAACTAATAAGTTTGGCTTAAAAAAAGTCAAAACATTTTATAATATGAAACGAAGGTAGTAGCTTCTTTAACATTCCTTGATTCATATTCCTTTTTCAAATTCAATTTCAGAAGGAGATGAGACACGACAAATATGATGATGAGGAGGAGGAGATTTCAGCATGTACGGACTGAGGTGTTCCACTTGCGCGTGGCGTGCATACTTATTCGATCCTGATTGCGTGATTAATTACTTATCTGGACTTAATTACTGGCTAATGGTTTGTGCCTGTTTCAGCCAGGCAGTGATGCAGCCAAAGTTACTGGATCTCTTCACTCCTTTTGTTCATGCGTGCATGAATTATCGGATGAACTGATGGACAGACGGTTGCCTGAAAATCAGGGAGAGTAGTACCTATCTTCAGCCTCATGGCATCTCATTATCTGAATCCTGAAACCAACACTGAAGTATAGTTGACCAAAAGGCCTGTAGCCCAACGGCCCGTCCCACGGGGACAGAGATTTGGCCCGGCCTAGGTAGCGTCAGCCTGGCCCGACCGTTGGGCCGTATTTGGGCCTTTTCCTCGGCACGATATGCCGGCCCGGCACGGTATGACCCAACGACCAGCATAACCGCAGCCCAACATCCCTCGCTCTTGTAGGTTGTAGCCTGTTGACGGCCCTGCCCAAAGAGATGAGAGAGTTCCAGCCATATGTAAGATACGGCCCAAAGAGATGAGGGAGATAAAATAGACTTATTTCAAAAACAAGCTCATTGGGTTGATCGTACCTTCAGACCGACATGACATGGCCAGAGTCTTATTGGGTTGTGCTTGGACCATAGGTACAGCCCGTGAACGGATACGACACGGCACGACATATCGGTCGGACCATGCCTTGGTCGTATCTGGGCCGGGGCCGTGCGGACGGCCCATTTGACCATCTATACACTGAAGCAGTATATCCTGATCACCATCGGTGACATGTCTCCCCCTGCAGAAAGGTTAACTTGGATTAATGTACGCAATTCAAGGTCAGACGACTTAATTAGGGACTAATATAAATTAACTGATTCAAGGATAGGCGACCCAAGAATGCAGGGACTCATTTACGTGTGTGTTTTAAAAACGAATAAACGTGTCCAACGAGGTAACGTGCCTTCAATTCTGCAACTGCAACCAACACACCTGGTCAGCCTTAGAAAAAAGAAAAGGAGAAGAAATCTGAGCAAATCACCCATGCAACCCACACCTATGCTTAAACAAAGGAAATAAGTAAGTAGGGTGTCAGATCAGCCATGCCAGCACAGCTGTGAACTGACACTAGTATAATCCATGGCTGCCAAGAAAACTTGAGCTATAGCTAGCACAACCGTGTGCATTACTAGTAGGGATCAAAGGAGAGAGACGATAGAGATCTGCGTGCTTACCTGAGCATATGCAGGTAGCGATGGAGCTCTCCCAGGTCACCTGATGTCTGATGATCAGCCGCTCCCTCCCCTCCTACATCATAAGGTCAGCTGAATGCCTTCAATTCTCTGAATCTCCATATTTGTAGAAAATGAAGAACTTTAGGCTTTATTGTGATTTTGTGAGCTTGCTGCTATTTTTCATTTGAAGCCTGAGTTATTATTGTTAGTCTTAAAAAGACATATTATATTGTCTTTACTTAGAGAGATTGAGTAAGTTTAGGCAGTATAGGCTACCCGAATACTATTGTCAAGCTGACATGTTTCCTTTTGTCTTGAGTTGGATTCTTAAAGGGTGCACCTAGAAGTTGCATATTCTGCTAACAGATTTTTTTTCGTATGCTTTTCATTTTATCCGGGCTTTTCAAAGTGATGGAATTATTGTTGCTAGAGATTGTGAAATCTGCTAACCAGTAGTGAACCACGCCATATCATCATAACATCATTGTCAATTTGTCGCAAGAAACAGAGAGGGGGAAGGAGAAGTGAATCATCAGTTTCTTGTGCTTCTTACATGGGCTACTAATATGGTCCTAGCCACCAGATCTGAGCAAGGTGACAATGTAGGGAATGTCTTTCGTAGTTCTCAAAAGTTGGAATTGAAGTTGCAGTTGCACATGGGGACACAATTATACCTATACATCACCCATTAACCCCTTATCCATTATTGCATCGGTAAAAACATCTGAAACATTTGCAGAAAATGAAGAACTTGCGTGTGCTTTATTGTGATTACGAGAGATTGCTGCAATTCATTTGGAGCCTAAAACAATATTGTTGTTTGCATATATTTTGTTAGTTTAGCTGGTTAGTGTGAGTACCTAATTTGGTATGCTAGCTGAAACATTTTCAATTCTTCTATGCTTTTCATTTTACCAGGACCAGAAGTGAAACTATAGTGAGGCAATTACAACACAAATAAGGGCTCTGAAAGCAGTTGAGACTGGTTGTCAAACAACGCCCTCGCGATCATAAGAAACAGAGAGGAGTGAACCATCAGCCCCTGACTTGCTGAGTACTCCCGTACTCACCCTTGCTCTATATAATTAAACCCCCCCCCAGTTCTCGAAGACGAAGAGGTGAACCCTGCTGATGAAGAGTTCTTCCAGGAGCAAGCAGACTTCGAGCAGTAGTAGGGTTTTAGCCTTTCCCCAAGGCTTTGCTTGTGGCTTAGGGCTACTCTTCGCTTTCCGCTTCCGCCTTTTTGTAATGCTGTTGTGAACTCGGGTTCTGTCCGCAGTTCCAACCTTGGTTGTAATCCTACTCTTAATAAAGAGACCGCTGTTGTTGTGATAATCTATCTTCCTGTTGTACCAGCGCTATTTCCTGGGACTGGTACAGGCATACAGGTTAATTTGGATCGCCTTATACTGGCCTCCGCTCGGAGCTAGTTTGGGGCGTGACAGATATTGATCTATACTTCTTTACCTAAGGCTTCATTAGAAATTCTCACGTCATTAATTGAAAAAGGAAGAAATTTCAGCATTTGTTGAGAAAAAGCATGAAATTCTAACTTAGTCATAAACCAAAAAAAGGTTTTTAACCATGTATTATCACTGTATATTAGTCCACTCATTGCCAATGCCCGCGACTTTCGACACAAAAGTATTGATTGAAAAGCATGTAGAATAAAAATGAGAATTATGTTTATACATAATTGTTTTAGGCACCCATTTGATTCGATTCAAAGACTGGAAATGAAATTTCATAAGTGAAAATTTATTCCCCACATCGAGCAACCTGTTGTTGTCTGCTCATGTCACTTCGAATCTATGATGCTCATAAGTTTCATATTTATACATATATACTGTACACCATTTTACTAATCTATACCACTTGTATTCCCATGTGGATAGGTACTTGATTATTGTCGACGATGTATGAGAGACATCAACATGGAAAATATTGATTGATAGTAATTGTGAAAGCAGAGTAATAACAACAACTCGTATCTCCCAAGTTGCCAAAGAAGTTGCTGGAGAATTTGGTGACGTTTATATCATGGAGCCACTTTCTGAAGATAACTCAAAAAAGTTATTCTATGGCAGAATATTTGGCGCTGACTGCAAAGGTCCAACTGATAATCAGTCAATTGAGGCAACTAGAAAGATCTTAAAAAAATGTGGTGGCGTACCATTGTCTATAATTACAATTGCTAGTTTGTTGGTTCATAAACCAATGGAGGTATGGTCTGAAGTGTACGACTCAATTGGCTTTGGGCATGCCGATTAAAATGAGGTAGTTGAGAACACGAGGAAGACACTATCTTTTAGTTACTATGATCTACCATCATACCTAAAGACTTTTATGTTGTACCTAAGCATATATCCAGAAGATCATTGGATTGAGAAGGATAATTTGATATGGAAGTGGGTAGCTGAGGGCTTTGTCCACGAGGAACAAGGGAAGGCGTTATTCGAGGTTGGTGAAAGGTACTATATCGAGCTTATAAATAAAAGCATGATCCAACCAACTGAGACATATGGTAGTGTGGATGGCTGCCGCATCCATGACATGGTTCTAGATCTTATTCGTATATTGGCAACCGAAGAAAACTTTGTAAAAATATTGGATAGAGTACATGATGAGCATGGGTCATCTTCAGAGAGCAATAGGGCTCGCAGAATAGCATTGCATAAGAGAAGGAACCAAGATGAAAACGATAGCCTGGCTATAGATTTGACACATCTGAGGTCATTCAATGGAATTGGGTGTCATATTAGCATCATGCCCTCTCTTACGAGCTTTCAAGTTCTACGCGTGTTAGCACTGGAAGGCTGTGATGTCACAGGAGGCTTACACCTTAAGCATCTCGGGATGCTACGTCAGTTAAGATATCTAGGACTAAGACACACACGTGTTAATGAACTCCCATTGGAGATTGAGGATCTCATGCACCTACAGACACTGAATGTCATGTACACGGGTCTGATGGAACTACCGACAACCATTGGCAAGTTACGCAAGCTGATGCACCTACGCGTGAACGGAGAAACGAGACTGACATCGGGGGTTGGGAATCTGAGGTCACTGCAAGTTCTACAGCTGGACGAGGAATCCATCGATAGGTACGAGAACTTCGCTTGGGAGTTGGGCAATTTGAAGGAGCCAAGGACTATCGAGATTTGTGTAAACAAGCAGATTGACGAGGGCACGGGGAAGGCTCTGATGGAGTCTCTGTGCGGCTTGCGCAGAATCCAGAACCTAGTGATCGAGTCGTTGTCACCAAACAGGATGAGCTGCTGGGAAAGCTTGGCCGATTCAGTTTGTTGAGCATCCGACTGCCTCGGCTGCCGGTGTGGGTCGACTCCATGTGCATCCCTCACCTATCCCGCCTGGAACTTCAAGTGTCGGCCATGGAAGCACAGGACATGGACATGATTGCGAGGCTACCTGAGATTCTGCAATACAAACATGGCACTCACATTTCTTCAGGGTGCGATGCCGATGCTCATGGAGGCTCGATTCTGGCCACGGTCTTCTGAGGATGGTGCTGCCGGTGACGTTGGGTTAGGGAACCTCCCTCTGCTCAACAGCATCAAGGTTTACCTCAACTGCAGGGGTGCGACGGCCAAGCAGGTGAAGGAAGCGGAGGTGGCGTGGAGGCGTGCGGTGCATGCTCACCCAAACCGTCCTGCCATTGATATGCTCCCATTTGGAGAGGTAACTAATCAGCTTCGTTCTCAGTTACTTCCTTCATTTCTTCATATTATAAATCGCTTTGATATTTTACAATAAAAATTTGATTAAGTTTATAGAAAAATATAACAATATTTATAGTACTAAATTAGTTTTATTAAATCTAAGATTGAATATATTTTGATAGTTTTTTTCTTTTATATTGAAAATTTTGCCATATTTTTAAAACTTAATCAAAACTAATAAGTTTGGCTTAAAAAAAGTCAAAACATTTTATAATATGAAACGAAGGTAGTAGCTTCTTTAACATTCCTTGATTCATATTCCTTTTTCAAATTCAATTTCAGAAGGAGATGAGACACGACAAATATGATGATGAGGAGGAGGAGATTTCAGCATGTACGGACTGAGGTGTTCCACTTGCGCGTGGCGTGCATACTTATTCGATCCTGATTGCGTGATTAATTACTTATCTGGACTTAATTACTGGCTAATGGTTTGTGCCTGTTTCAGCCAGGCAGTGATGCAGCCAAAGTTACTGGATCTCTTCACTCCTTTTGTTCATGCGTGCATGAATTATCGGATGAACTGATGGACAGACGGTTGCCTGAAAATCAGGGAGAGTAGTACCTATCTTCAGCCTCATGGCATCTCATTATCTGAATCCTGAAACCAACACTGAAGTATAGTTGACCAAAAGGCCTGTAGCCCAACGGCCCGTCCCACGGGACAGAGATTTGGCCCGGCCTAGGTAGCGTCAGCCTGGCCCGACCGTTGGGCCGTATTTGGGCCTTTTCCTCGGCACGATATGCCGGCCCGGCACGGTATGACCCAACGACCAGCATAACCGCAGCCCAACATCCCTCGCTCTTGTAGGTTGTAGCCTGTTGACGGCCTGCCCAAAGAGATGAGAGAGTTCCAGCCATATGTAAGATACGGCCCAAAGAGATGAGGGAGATAAAATAGACTTATTTCAAAAACAAGCTCATTGGGTTGATCGTACCTTCAGACCGACATGACATGGCCAGAGTCTTATTGGGTTGTGCTTGGACCATAGGTACAGCCCGTGAACGGATACGACACGGCACGACATATCGGTCGGACCATGCCTTGGTCGTATCTGGGCCGGGCCGTGCGGACGGCCCATTTGACCATCTATACACTGAAGCAGTATATCCTGATCACCATCGGTGACATGTCTCCCCCTGCAGAAAGGTTAACTTGGATTAATGTACGCAATTCAAGGTCAGACGACTTAATTAGGGACTAATATAAATTAACTGATTCAAGGATAGGCGACCCAAGAATGCAGGGACTCATTTACGTGTGTGTTTTAAAAACGAATAAACGTGTCCAACGAGGTAACGTGCCTTCAATTCTGCAACTGCAACCAACACACCTGGTCAGCCTTAGAAAAAAGAAAAGGAGAAGAAATCTGAGCAAATCACCCATGCAACCCACACCTATGCTTAAACAAAGGAAATAAGTAAGTAGGGTGTCAGATCAGCCATGCCAGCACAGCTGTGAACTGACACTAGTATAATCCATGGCTGCCAAGAAAACTTGAGCTATAGCTAGCACAACCGTGTGCATTACTAGTAGGGATCAAAGGAGAGAGACGATAGAGATCTGCGTGCTTACCTGAGCATATGCAGGTAGCGATGGAGCTCTCCCAGGTCACCTGATGTCTGATGATCAGCCGCTCCCTCCCCTCCTACATCATAAGGTCAGCTGAATGCCTTCAATTCTCTGAATCTCCATATTTGTAGAAAATGAAGAACTTTAGGCTTTATTGTGATTTTGTGAGCTTGCTGCTATTTTTCATTTGAAGCCTGAGTTATTATTGTTAGTCTTAAAAAGACATATTATATTGTCTTTACTTAGAGAGATTGAGTAAGTTTAGGCAGTATAGGCTACCCGAATACTATTGTCAAGCTGACATGTTTCCTTTTGTCTTGAGTTGGATTCTTAAAGGGTGCACCTAGAAGTTGCATATTCTGCTAACAGATTTTTTTTCGTATGCTTTTCATTTTATCCGGGCTTTTCAAAGTGATGGAATTATTGTTGCTAGAGATTGTGAAATCTGCTAACCAGTAGTGAACCACGCCATATCATCATAACATCATTGTCAATTTGTCGCAAGAAACAGAGAGGGGGAAGGAGAAGTGAATCATCAGTTTCTTGTGCTTCTTACATGGGCTACTAATATGGTCCTAGCCACCAGATCTGAGCAAGGTGACAATGTAGGGAATGTCTTTCGTAGTTCTCAAAAGTTGGAATTGAAGTTGCAGTTGCACATGGGGACACAATTATACCTATACATCACCCATTAACCCCTTATCCATTATTGCATCGGTAAAAACATCTGAAACATTTGCAGAAAATGAAGAACTTGCGTGTGCTTTATTGTGATTACGAGAGATTGCTGCAATTCATTTGGAGCCTAAAACAATATTGTTGTTTGCATATATTTTGTTAGTTTAGCTGGTTAGTGTGAGTACCTAATTTGGTATGCTAGCTGAAACATTTTCAATTCTTCTATGCTTTTCATTTTACCAGGACCAGAAGTGAAACTATAGTGAGGCAATTACAACACAAATAAGGGCTCTGAAAGCAGTTGAGACTGGTTGTCAAACAACGCCCTCGCGATCATAAGAAACAGAGAGGAGTGAACCATCAGAAATGGAGTTTGCCACTGGGGCGATAGGCACACTCCTCCCCAAGCTGAGTGAGCTGCTCCAGGAGGAGTATGACTTGCAGAAGAGTATGAAGGAGGGAATCAAGTTCCTCAAGGCCGAGCTAAAGAGCATGCAACCTGCCCTTAAGAAGGTATCTGACATTCCACTAGACCAACTTGATGAGCAAGTCAAGATCTGGGCTACGGATGTTAGGGAGCTGTCTTACAACATCGAGGATATTATTGACACCTTCATGCTGCATGCCGATGCACTTGAGCCAAGCAAGAAACACAACTTCAAGTGGTTAATCAACAAGTGCCACAAGTTGTCTCACATAATGATCCACCACAAAATAGGCAGTGGCATCAAAGATGCAAAGAGCCAAGTCAAGGAGGTGATGGAACGACGCGATAGGTATAAGATTGATGGTCTTGTTGATAAGCCTCCAATGGTTGTCGACCCTCGCATCTTGGGACTGTATGAAAAGGTCACAAATCTTGTTGGCATTGACAAAGCAAGTGAGGATCTAATCAAAAGATTGTCCATAGATGATGAGGCATCCAAGAACCTCAAGATGATATCTGTTGTTGGATTTGGAGGATTGGGCAAGACAACTCTTGCCAAAGTAGTGTTTGATGTGCTTAAAGTGCAATTTGATTATGTCGGTTTTGTTCCGGTAGGTCAAAAACCTGACATCAAGAAAGTTCTGAAGGACATCCTGATTCAATTTAATATGCACAAGTACATGGCATTTGATACAATAGCACTAAGTGAAATGCATCTGATTAATGAGCTCCGAAAATGTCTTGACAACAAGAGGTACGTATGCAGCACCCACCATATTGATTGTTGTAGTTGTATTTTCTACTACAAGACTATTTAGCTACTGGTGGCTATTGTTTTACACTATCAAAATATGCGTTGGTAGTGTGTAGATATTTGTCTATATCTCATTACCATTACTAATTGGATGCTTGTTCAGGAACCGTCATGTAAATTGAAAAACAAAGAAATTTCAACATTAGACAAGGAAAGGGGAAAATGCTAGGACTTACGATATTAATTGAAGAAGAAAAAACCTTGACTCTAATATCACTAGTTAGATGTGTTGTATGTATTTTACTTATCAATTTGAGGCCAATTCTACTCAAAACATATGTATATGCATGAATCATGATTAATGAATCTAGAATTGAGTCAAAAGCCATGTTCTCGAGAATAGCCTACATGCCTAGTCATATCTTCATAATTGTAGGAGATAAAAATATCGCAAGACAACATGATACGTTCATGTAGCCTAGTTTGTTTTTCATCATTTCTTTGATTCTATTTGTTGGCTGTGTGCTTCCACAATCAATACGGAGGCCAGATGATTTTATTGACCAATGAAATATTTTATTATCTCGAAATATTTCAGTCAAATGCCATTAAATATACTTAAAATACTGAGATGTATACACTACAATATTTGGCTGACAAAAGACATTGTGTGCTCTATGTTTAAACATGTAGTCACTGATGCCTAGACTAACATATGTTTCGAAAAAGCAATTATTAAACATGTGTTTTGAAGATAATATTGGTATCATAAACTGCAAGTGAAAAAAAACAGTGGGAGCATAGTTCAAAACATAACTATATGTTTGTGCCCAAATTAATTTGCATCTAAAACTTCAGAAAATAGTCTTAACTAGTTTACAAATGAACTAGTGAAACATCGTGAAATACTAGTTAAAACATCCAAATAAAGCAACGTGCAACATTTAAAAAAAGTACATTGAAAAATGAGCGAAATATTTTTTTCATTGGAATATAATCATGCGAGATCTTGTCATAAAGATTTAATTACAACAAATGCAATGATGTAATCATATCGTAAATCAGAAAAATATTTTGTAAGAAAAAATATTTTAAAGTTTGTTAAAGAGGTGATTATGTATGAGGAGAAAAGAGAGAAGAGAATGCATAGGGAGCAGCAGCATGCAAAGGTAGGGGCATAGGGTGCATGGCATAGGAGGCAGCAGCATGCAGCGTAGCAGCAGCCTGGGGAGGGTGCCCGATTTTTTATCACTGGATCGGGTGCCTGACCCGAAGCAATTTTCGTATTTTTCTCCTCAACTAACAGCACATAGTTTTTTTTCCTTCACTGATTTCATATTAAAAAAATTCTAAGCCCGATTAGAGTGATTGTCATGTGTTTACATATAAGTGTTCGTACATTATTGTTTGGAGGTGATCAACAATTAATATGATGATATAATCATGTCAATTTTGAAGAGAAGAACATGTACACTATTGTTTTTCTTGTTTGGTAAGTCTTGCGAATTTACGTATGGAAATATATTACCATTATGCCAAGCGCTTGATAAATAAAAATAAATAACATTTATTTGCTTTTAGATAAATTATAGATCACTACTTTTATTTTATATCTTCAATTTTTGTTATGCATGATATTTTTATTTAATAATTTAAATAGATGTCATGCTATTAAATAAGTTTGTTCTGGGTATTTGGGTATTTATGTAAAATAAGTAGATGATGGCTAAAGAAACATGTAGATATAATTAGGATGAGTGGATGCATCTGCCTACGGATGGTGTGACAGTGTGATTCAAATCATCAATTAAATTCCAACAAGCGATTAATTACTAACAGTTACTAATTAAATTCCAACAAACGATTAATTACTAACAATTACTAATAGTAATATAAAAAAATCTCTGATAAATAGGAATGAGTGTTTGGGGCACAGGAATATTGTGTTGGCACGATATTTTTAGGTAAAATAAGTAAATTCCTTGATCTGTCAAATGTGGAATCACCATAGGCAATGGCAAAATCGCCCCCCGAGTCTCATATGAAAAGTAATGAACATAACATGTGCATTATCTCCATAATAATGAAGGGAAAACATAACTAGTGTAAACAATCACATGTATGTAATTTCACTTTGTTAAAAACTTCGTGGTTTGAACTGAAAAAATCCTCTGATAAATATTTGCTATGCATTATATTGTCATCAACATTTTATTTAATTTTTTTATATAATATAAGGAAACACAATTATATTTGTTTTACCTCACAAAAAATTTAGACGTTGAATTACGTGTTATTTGAGATGCACATTTGTTATGTTCATTTGATATATACAAATCTCAATATTTTTTTACAAACATAGAGAACCCACCAAAATATATGTTTATAATGATTGTTATGTTCATTTGATATATACAAATATCAATAATTTTTCTGACCTACACCCACCAAAATTATGCTTGCAACAAATTAATGTAATAACATTATAATATTCTTTTCTATGTGGATGTATGATGGTATTGAGTTTAATATTTATAGCTAATATTATCTTATTGTACTTTGTCTTAAATATATTACATATGTGACATGTATTGATATAAAGCTTTATTAGATTGGTTATATGAAAATTAATTTGACTAACATATAAAGTAATAATGTATTATCAAACATATTATGGCACTGTAACGTTAGCACGGTCACATTACTAGTGGGCTACAATTAGCTATTGGTTGCAGTACTCATTAAATAAATCTGTACTAGTGGTTTGTTAGATATTTATCTATATTTCTTTCCCTAACCCTTGTTTAAAAACTCATGTTGATTGGAAAAGAAAGAAATTTCTGCATTTGATGAGAATAACAGAAACATGCTAGGAATTCTAATGTTAGGCTCAAAACAAAACAGATCTTTGACCATCTATTATAACTAGATTAATCCACTCTTTGCAAGTGCCAAGGACAACTTGACTAAATACGTATTGATTGAAAATCATATACCATAAAATGAGAATTACATTTATACTCAATTATTTTGGGCAACCATATTGATTCTATTCAATATTAAAAATAAGATTGCACAAGTAAATTTATTCCACACATCAATGAACCTGTTGATATTTTTAATGCCACTTTTGATCCTTGATGTTCCTATGTTTCTTATTTATACAAATATACTCAACACCATTTTACTAATTCATACCCCTTTCTACTCCTATATGCATAGGTACTTGATTGTTGTTGATGACGTATGGGATACACCAACATGGAAAATTATTAAATGTGCTTTGATTGATAGTAATTGTGGAAGTAGAGTAATCACAACAACTCGTATCTCTCAAGTTGCCAAAGAAGTTGCTGAAGAATTTGGTGATGTTTATATCATGGAGCCACTTTCTGATGATAACTCAAAGAAGTTATTCTACGGAAGAATATTTGGTGCTGAATGCAAAGGTCCAATTGACAATCAAATGGTTGAGGCAACTGAAAAGATCTTAAAGAAATGTGGCGGTGTTCCTTTGTCTATAACTACAATAGCTAGTATGTTGGTTCATAAACCAGTAGAGGACTGGCCCGAAGTGTATGACTCTATTGGTTTTGGGCCTGTAGATCAAAATGAAATAGTTCAGAACACAAGGAAGATATTGTCGTTTAGCTACTATAATCTACCCTCATACCTAAAGACTTGTATGCTATACCTAAGTATATATCCAGAAGATCATTTGATCGAGAAAGATTATTTGGTATGGAAGTGGGTAGCCGAAGGCTTTGTCCATGAGGAACAGGGGAAGAGGTTATTTGAGGTCGGCGAGATGTACTTCATCGAGCTTATAAATAGAAACATGATCCAACCAACATATACAAATGACATCGTGCATGGCTGCCACATCCACGACATGGTGCTAGATCTCATTCGCATATTGGCAAGTGAGGAAAACTTTGTAAAAATATTGGATAGAGTGCACGAAGAGCATGGCTCGTCTTCAGAAAGCAGTGTTGCCCGCAGGATAGCATTGCACAAGAGGGGGAACCAAGATGAAATCAATAACCTTGACACCGACATGACACAACTAAGGTCATTCAATGCCATTGGATGTTCAATTAGTATGATGCCCTTGCTTGAGAGGTTCCAGGTTCTCCGCATCCTAGTGCTAGAACAATGTTATATCAAAGGCGACTTACACCTCAAGCATCTTGGGAAGCTTCGTCAGTTGAGGCACCTAGGTTTGAGACGCACACTTGTTGCTGAGCTCTCAAAGGAAATAGGGGATCTTGTGCACCTGCAAGTACTTGATGTTAGGGACACTTACATGAAGGAGCTGCCGACGACCATTGTCAAGTTAAGCAAGCTGATGTGCTTGTTCGTCAATGGAGAAACAAGAGTGCCCGTGGGGGTTGGGAATCTGACGTCGCTGCAAGAGCTTCAGCTGGGCAATGAATCCATCGACAAGTATGAAAACTTCGCCATGGAGGTGGGCAAGCTGATGGAGCTGAGGATTCTCAAGTTTGCTGTAAATAAGGAGGTCGACCAGGGCACGCGGAAGACCCTGTTGGAGTCCCTGTGCACCTTGAGCAGAATCCAAAACCTGTTGATCACGAACTGGCCACCATGGCCACTGGAGTTTGTTGTCGAAGGCTTGGACCATTGGAAGTCCTGTCGTCAGCTCCGCCAGCTCTCTGTTTACCACATGTGGTTTCCTCGGCTTCCGGCATGGTTGAACTCCATGTCTGTCCCGTACCTCTCCCGTCTGGAACTTCAAGTGTCGGCCATGGAAGCGCAGGACATGGACATGATTGGCAGGCTGCCGGCGCTCCGCTTCCTCTCCCTATCCATCGAGCAGAGATTCTCGTGGACTGTTGCTGGTGGCGTGCTGTTTCCGAACATGAGATTCTGCAAGGCGGACATAGCGCTCACATTTCTTCAGGGAGCGATGCCGATGCTCAAGGAGCTTAGATTCATGCCGCGAGCGGCTTCCAAAGTGGGCGCTGCCATTGACGTTGGCTTGGAGAACCTCCCTCTGCTCAATCGCGTATGGGTTTACCTCGACTGCGAGGGTGCGACGGCTAGGCAGGTGGAGGAAGCAGAGGCGGCGTTGAGGCACGCGGTGCATGCTCACCCCAACCATCCTGGCATTGACGTGCAACGAATTAGAAAGGTACCCGCTGGTTTTTGTTAACCATTTTTTAAAGATAATGAAATAAAGTCTGGTCATTACTTATTACAATGTTCTTTTAACGAGAGCAAACAATCAGACAACACCATAGCAAAACCAACACAAACCATTGTGTTTTTTGTTAACCCTACAAGTAAGTACGCCTTCGCAGTACTCTTACGTTCCTCAATTCGTATCCCTCTTCCAATTTCATTTACAGGGTGCGATGAAACAGGACAGCAATGACGATCCTGATGAGATTTCAGCACATACGGACAACGAGGTGCTTCACTTGCGCGTGGCGTGCATATGTATTCGATCTCTCTGTTGCTTAATTAATTTAGCTTCTCTTAATTGCTTGCTACTGCTTTATTGCCTGTTTCAGCCGGACAATGATGCAACCAAAGAGAAGGAGGAGGAGGCTACGCACAAATCTTAATTACTGGGCTCTATACACACGCACTCTGTCGTCCATGCGTGCAGGTACATGTACCAAAGTTGCACAGCAACATTTTCGTAACATTATTTAACTTTGATCATAGCATGATAGATTTTTCTTACCGGCTGTAATTAAACAGCAGCAGCAGTAGAAGAAAAGGGAGAAGACTTGAGCGGAACTGAAGATTATAGAAGCACAGGACAGGAGCAGCTCATCTCCATCTCTTCACCTTTTTTTTTCTTCCCTGTTTTTCTCAAGGATTTGTGAATTGCAATGGCTGTCTCAGCGTGTCTCAGCCACAATAAGGCCCAACTAGACTCAGACAGAAATACTCAACATATTGTCCGCTAAACTGTCGTGTGTATTTTTTACACCATGCTTGTTTATTTTAGGGTAAATTGAATCCATGTCATTGCAAATTTTTTTATATATACTACTTAAAATATTAGTAGTGATGTGTCCATTCTCATATCACCTCTACCACTGACATGTGGACCCCCATAATCTATACTGTTACGATACTTTTCAATGAGTCTTCTCTCGTTTCACTATTGGTTCTCCCCAAATTTCAAAATCACATACTTGTTCAATAAGAAAAATCATATTGTTACTCGAACTTATTTGCTTATTAATTGATTTAATAAGGTAGAAATTCAATTTGTTTTTCGTCGCAACGCATGGGCTCTAGGCTAGTTTAGATATGTCATTACAATTTGTCTATTCGTAGCCGTGTCATTGAAATTTACAAAATTAGAACCGTGCCACTGTCGTCACGTTTTTCACCCAACTCCTTTTTTTCCGTTTTCTTCCTTTTTTTTCTCCCGTCTTCTTCCCTCTCCTCTTCTCTTTGCTCGACGCAGCGAGGGCCAAGGAGGCGGTAGCGAGATGCTCGTCCTCGTCCTCTTCCTCCTCTATCTACCCCCAGCAAGCCCACGCCGCCCATCCCGCCGCCAGACGGCGCGAGCCGGTCCGCCGCGGCACCGCCCCCAGGGTGCTCCGCCTCCTCCGTGGCCCTAGCCGATGCCGCTGGCGGGCTCGTCGTGGTGGCGATGAGGTCTCAGACGACGGTGATGGCAAGCTCGTCGTGGCGGCAGCAGTCATGGTATGATCCGATCTGACGAGCTCATCTTGTCTCGGAGACGAAGGTGAGCTCCATCATCATTTTTCTCATGTTTTTTCCAGTGACGGTGCGAGATTGTCAGATGGTGGCGAGCTCCATCACCGTATTGCCCACGAGGAGGGCAACAGAGCTTCGTAAGATGGAAAGAGAGAGAAGAAAGAAGACGAAAAAGGAAAAAGATGGATGAAAAACGTGATGGCAATGGCATGGTCCCAATTTTGTAAAATTTCAATGACACGGTTACGAATAGACGAATTGTAATGACATTTATCTGAATAGGCACATTTGCAATGACACGAATCCAATTTACCCTTTATTTTACTTGTTTCAAGGGTTGCTTAGAACACGGAAGCATTTGTATGAGAATTGAGATATCACGATCATCATATGTCACCTGAATTCTGAAAATTAGGAGGGCCGTTTGACGCGCTACTTAAGCTACATAGCGCGTAGCGCTCTGTATAGTAATTCTCCATACTTCAAGCAAAATGGTGCAAAATAATAATGCTTAAAGCTCAGGCCATATATATCTTGAATTCATTCTTAATTCCACTGTTCTTGTGAAGTTTTCCCCCCTGTAATGCTATACCATTATCACCCTCTTGTATATATAAAAGCGGTTTACCCTCGTTTACAACACAAAGAAGTGAAAATTGCAGACTAGTAAAACTTTGATCACTCAGGCAAGTGAGGTTCAAAACAGAATCAAGAAATTGTATAGATGGTGGTGGCTGGCAACCATCATATGGCATCTGAAAAATACTGAAACCAGTAGCACTATATCATGATGATGCCTGTTTCCTGCCCAGGGTGAGAGCTCACTCCTTGCCATCAGCGGCACGGAGGGAGCCAAGCTGCACTGGCGCCTGAGTCTGCACAACCTTGGACGACCCGTAGGCCGACAAGTCGACGCCCTCGGCCTTCTCCTTCTCGAGCTGCTCCTTTATCCAGAAGTATGTGATCCTCAGACCATCCTGCGCCGCAAGAATCAAGTCCCGATGAATGATCAGAATGCATGAATTTGGGGCGATGAACGGAAAGACAGATGGTTGCATGAAAATCAGGGATAGTAGTACCTTCAGCCTCATGGTTGGAGCCCATCCAAGCTTCTCTTTGATGAGCGTGTTGTCGGAGTTGCGACCGCGGACACCCTCTGGGCCAGGGATGTGGTGGATGGGCAGCTGCTTGTTGTCAAAGCTGAGGACTATCTCAGCCATCTCGTTCATGCTGACCATTTCATCGCTTCCAATGTTTACAGGCTCACGGAAATCGGACTTTGTTAACCTGAATGCATTTCACAAAGTAATGACTGAAGTTAGATCACATGGTATGCTGTGATGTTAGTAGCATCCAAGCTCTGATGTGAAGCGTACTTTATTAGCCTTGGAAAGATCCTTGAAGCAGATAAGAGATTGAAAGGATAATTATTCAAGGTTCAAGAACAAAATAGTTAAAACTTACCTTTTTATTTTCTCAATTATTTTTGTAAGTATATCTATTTAAGAGCAACTATATCAAAGGTGAAACACTCAGCAATGAACCATTTTGGCAGATTGCACAACTATTACTGGTATGGCATAACAATCCAGGCTCACATGGTGACATTACTCATAATCGAGACATATTAGGCAATTCTAGTATTTCAGATACTAGCCTATTCATTAACGCAGAATTTTCAATGACACGTGTTGATTTCTCTAAAAACTAGAGATCAATGAACAAATCAATGTGCTCCCACTCTGCTGCCTGTTGGTCCTATCTATAGGCTAGAGGGACCAACAGACTGTTTCTCATCCAATAAATTGCCTGTTGGACAAGTGGTAATTTACAAAACTATGCAAAAAGGGAGGTGTTTCTCAAAATCAAAAATTATGCTGATGAAATAAGTATCCCCGTAACATTTAGAAGACTTCGAGAAGTTCAACAGACAACTGATACTACTCTTGGAACTAATATACATGTAAACCTTCAACTATCATCTGAACATGACGTGATCACAGTAACAAAAGCAGATCAATGCTGAATAACTAAGATATGAAAATGCTGAATAACTCTGGTATGTGCATTAGAAGAAGTAAGATGAAATGTTTACCTGAGGACACCCTCGACACATTCATCAATAAACGTGAAGGATCTAGTCTGAAGACCATCTCCCCACATCTCAAAACGGTCGGTGGAGGTTAGAGCTTTTCTGCAGAAAGCAGCAGGTGCCTTCTCCCTGCCACCTGTAGAGCCAATCAATTATTAGAACTTTGACAGTAACAACACCCAAGTTTTACTAGGTACCAGATATGTAGCTTACCCTTCCATGTTCCAAAGGGACCATAGATATTATGAAAGCGACCAACCCGACATTCAATGCCAAAATCCTTTGTGTAATGCTTGCACAGTTCCTCAGTAGCAAGTTTTTCCAAGCCATAGGCATCTTGAGGCTAAAAGGTACTTACTGAAATCAGTG
This sequence comes from Oryza officinalis, assembly GCA_008326285.1. NCBI lineage: Eukaryota > Viridiplantae > Streptophyta > Magnoliopsida > Poales > Poaceae > Oryza > Oryza officinalis. The sequence continues at coordinate 28,222,077 of BDMV01000011.1, read as the reverse complement.
CTGTTTTATAACAATAATTAACATGTCAATTTGCAACAGAACAAATATCAGAGGGGAAGTTTAGAAACCTCTGCAGGCCAAGCATCTGACTCCTTCAAGCTAACAACAGTGTCCAGCTGCTTAAATTCAGGGTAGATACAAGCACTTGAAGCATAAAAGAACCTACAAGGAAAAAATTAACCAAAATGATGATTCTTCTGAGTGATGATAACATCACAAGATTGTTAAAGTTAATGCTCTGTTTTGAGGGATTCTAGGGTTCTATGTATGATCCATTCGTTTCATTTGCTTCCCAACCCATGCCGATCTATGAAAGGCAGGAAGCATAACAATGAAATTATAACAATGTATAGGCTGAAAAAAAAAAGAATACAGTCAACTCAACAAACTCCATTTTTTGTATCAAAGAGTTGAACACAGTTCTCTGCAAAAACAGTTTGTTTTTGGAGCCTACAACCAGTGAGTACTATGTTTGACGTACATTTGTTTTGACCATGAGAGAAATGCAAGTTTTAGATAATATTTGAAATATGCTAATATCTTCCTTGATCCCCAACAGTTCATAAAGCTCATATAGCTGAAGAGTTTTCAGACAAACCCATGTCTGCCTATCCCCTATAAGGGACATCCACTAATAAATGCAGGCACACCAAAAATCATCAATCAGCACAAACCACCAAGTAGAACTCCACTAATTTATGCTTTCCTAATTGAGGTCAATCAATCCATGCCTGTTATGTTGATATACATTAATCTGCTATATGCAACCGCACTGCATAGAAATAGTAATACTTTTCCACACTTTCTCTTAACGTCATCAAACTTATCGTTTAGCAAGAAGCCCCTAATTGAAACTTTCCAATACAGGCCAGGCCAATCCAAGCTCATAATGTCAGCAATTTAGTACGCATAGATTCTCTACGCGGCACACATTCCAATTCTAACACTTTTAAATTAATGCTAACTAACATGTGGCATTCACTTCTCAAAGTTGCAGGTTCAGCCAAACACAAATTAATACATCTTCTTACCAGATCAAAGCAAACAATGATTGCCGCCAACTACTCTGTGGTGGTTTGCATGTCAATGTTTTTCATTAGATAGGTTTATATACCTAAACATCCTATAGCTTCCATAGGTGAAAAACAATAGGTTTACAGAGACAGCACCAGTTCAAAAGTTACCTTTTCACACCATTAATTCTAGCAGCCTCGAGCATGTTAAAGCTGATCATGGTGTTGTTGTACATGATAACAGAGTGGTTGGACTGGATGAAGCCCATCCCTCCCATATCAGCAGCAAGGTTGAAAACATGGTCAACCCCGGTGGTCACCTTGAGGCAGTTGTCCATCACCCTCAAGTCAACAAGATGGAACTCATGGCAGAACATTTCCTCAGTCATGTGCTCATTTTTCTTCCAGTCAGAAGCAATGATGTAGTGCCCCTCGCTCTTAAGGCGCCTCGCGATGTGGGACGCGATGAACCCACCAGCTCCTGTAATCGAGATCCGCAGCTTCTCAAATGGCCAGTAAGGCTCCTTCTCAAGTTCCGCATATGTGTACTCCTCATTGAGCGCCATTCTGCAGTAACACATGTCCATCAAGCTTTAAGATGACAAACCAATAGGTATACATTGTCCTTGCTGACATTATAAACTTCCATAGCAATTTGGCAACCAAAAAAGGTTCTGATTACCGAACATGTTTCTAGACTCAGTCAACAACTAACTACTAAAATCACAGAAGTTGATACGGAAAACCACAACACTAGGATATATTTCAACCATGTAATATTCAATCGATAACGGCATGAATTAGTTACCTTTTAGTCAAAACCAAAGTGTTAGTACCTTGCAACCCTTAAAGGACAAGCGACTGTTAAAGCTAAACGCCTAACTTAGCTCATGCTAAATCGTACAAACTGCATCTGGCAGCAATCCCACACCCAATAGTTCATCAACGCGAAGCTACAAAATGCCATGTGCAGTCTCCTTTATTTCAGGAGAAGATAAGAAATGCAGTGATCCCCTGCTCCAACACCAAAGCAAGCAGATCCCTTTTGGGGGGAGCAACATGATATGGAACGCAGTAGACGGTAGAAATGGATCCTTGGGCGAATTTAATCGGCGAAAAATCATAGATTAAAAGATAGAAATTTACAGCAGCTATCTGCAGCTTGGCTACACTTGCTTCGCTCCCCAACAACCAACCAAGCGTCCAAGCCTGTCTATCCTCTTCTCTCGCCTCAAAACCGCATTTCCGTCACAGAATCCTCCACGCTGCCGGCGACTCCTCCGCCCCGGGCGCCGCCGCCTCCTTCCTCGCCGTCCGGCAATCGAATCAAATCTAACCTCTTTGACCTCCCACAAAGCTGGACTAGGCAAACAAACAACATTGCTCTTCTTGGAAATGGGAATGAAAAACAAATCTGGTGTCTTTGGCCCAAAAAAAAAATCCTAAAGCCACCAATCCAAAATGGCCAGGCCAAAATCGAACAAGACAAGAACAGCAGAAATCCGGCGGATTAATAAACAAGAAAGAACCAGTACCAGTCCGTTCAATCAACTTCTTGGACCATGGACACAAGGGATGAATTAACCAATAAAAAGAACTTCTTTTTCCGCGGGGGATCGGGGGCATTACCTGTCACAAGTCGCGGGGATGAGGCGTGGGAGCGAGATTTGGGAACGGGAGGAAGATTCTTGCACACCCCACAGGATCTCCTTTGCTTGTTCTTCCTCTTTATATAGAGGTTAGACTTTCATTCGAGAAGAACAGGGGAAGAGTTCGTTCATTTTGCATTTTAACCCTCCACGATTTGGGATTAACTTACTGACCCCTGAGATTGTTTGACTTACGTTTCTTAGCCAGGACACAGCTGCCAAATTCTTCCTAGCTAAGAGCCTAGAGCTGCCCAAAATCTAGCTCAGTTTTAGGTCTGGATTGGGCATGACTGTTTTTTGGACCAGGTTTAGGCATCTGTTGGAGACTTATTAGACTTTCAGGAACCTGTTTGGGTGAGATGCTCTAAGATCCCAAAACTTTTGTACTCCCTCGATCCCATAACATAAGACGGGCACGCATTTAAGATCTTTTAAAATATTCGACTAATTATTAGTAATATGAATTGAATTTTATTTACTAAAAATAGTATCATTGAATTGGCATTTGAATTTATAATCATATGATTAAAATTTCGTTGTAACAAAATTTATAGTATATGAGAAATTACAAGAGACCGTAATTTATAGTATTACATTGTGTCTTATATTATGGGGTAGAACAAGAAGGAGTACCAAATTTCGATGGTTTACTTCAGAAATGGTTTTGCTAACAAACGAATTATTTTTTATGATTTTTACATGATTTTTGGAGAATCAGCTCAATTCCTAGGAAATATTGAGGGAACAATTCTTGCATCTCAAATAAAGCCAAAAAAAGATGAATTTTATGGGACGAGAAACTTACGGATTCTTTTCTACTTGACGCTTATGATATTTACTATTCCTGTAAAACTTCTTTGGAGTGACTTCATCCAAAGTCCTGTACTTTTCCTGTGAAGTACCTAACATGTTGCTTCTTTTACAATCACTTGGAATCAACTGATCCTACCATCTTAATTACTCCCTCCTATCAAAATATAACAATCTAGTATTGAATTAGACACAATCTAATACTACAAATCTTAGCACTAGTTTATTCAGATTTGTAGTATTAGATTATGCCTAATACGGATTATAAGTTACTCCCTTCATTTCATATTATAAGTCGTTCGATTTTTTTCTTAATCAAACTTCTTTAATTTTAACTAAGTCTGTAAAAAAATATACTAATATTTTAAGTAAAAAACAAATATATTATTAAAATATATTTACTTTTAAATTTGATAAAACTAATTTGATGTTATAAATGTTGTTTATTTTTTCTATAAATTTGGTCAAATTAAAAAGTTTTAATTAAGAAAAAAATCAAACGGCTTATAATATGAAACGAAGAGAGTATTATATTTTAGGATAGAAGGAGTTTTTTTTCCTCTAGACTCATGGGACAGAGAGGGGAAACTATTTTGATCCCTCGAGGGGATGTCCCCTCGTTGTTTGCATGTCACTTAAATAGTTATAAAAAAAATTAAAAAATTTTGAGAAGGTGTATTAACATGTGATATATCACTCCACAAACATGCAAGTTCAAATTCAACTTTTACATCTCGCAACGAAAAAAACAAATTAAACTATAACTAGTTAACGTATATTTATAGTCAAATTTATTTTTTTCATTGCGAGATGTAGAAGTTGAATTTGAACTTACATGTCTGTGAAATGATATATCATATGTTAATACATTTTTTCAAATTTTTTCATAACTATTTGAGTGACATGCAAACAACGAGGGGACATCACCTTGAGGTATCAAAATCCACTCCCGGACAGAGAGTGTACATTTTTTTTCTCTAAATTCATATGTTTCAAAGAGGCCTCTAAAAAACTTATAGAAAAAAGCCCTTTTCCGCCTCAGCTTGAATAGAACAATAGCAAACCGGGTACAGTCCAAAAAAAACTGCTCCTACAGGGATCATTTTACAAAAAAAAATCATCATGCAGATTGCTTTTTTCTTCTCTTTCTCCTTGGACTTGTCATGATTCATGAACTGTGAACTTGCGCGCGTTGGTGGTGTGTGCCTTTTGCTTATGCAGCTACTCAAGTGAAGACAAAAGGAGATGGCTCGATGTGGGACTTGGAGTTAGGCAGGCTGGCTGATCTTGACGTCCCGGCTACCCAATCAAGTACTAAGGTCTAGTATAATCATTGACAAACGTGTGCAAATAAAGTGGAAAAATTAACAGTACATGTAACTGACATTACAGAAATGTACACCTCATAATATGATCAATAGCACATTTGTAAGTTGTCAATTTGTCTCTTCTCACCAAATAAGCAGTGCAATGCACCGTAGATTAATTGGCCAATCAAGAAGTCAAAAAACTGATTTTTGGTATGTGCCAAACTGATTTTTCAGCAAAGGACATAGGAGAACATACTCTCACACAGTGGCAGAGACAAGGGGAGATTGGCAGTGGCCTGGCCTCCTCCAACAAAATATCTTTGTATATAACCATCTAATTAATTATGTTTTAATCTAAGTGATGGTGTATTAGTTTCCCTCCAAAACTCTTAGGTCCCTTCCATTTTCTAAATCCTGGCTCCTCCGCTGCTTTCGCAAGCTGCTTATAATCTTTATTTTTTCTCGAGGGGTTAAATGGCACAGTTTGGTCACTCGTCAGGAATTTAGAATTAAAATCCTTTTGTATTCACTTCAAGTTGCAATGGAAGTGTACTGTATTTGGAGCTATCATTGGCTGAACATGCTTGGTGCTTAGTACACCTACACCAGTTATGCCTACAGCAAAGTACACGTTGACCAATTAATTGTTACTCCCTTCATTTTATATTATAAATCGTTTTGATTTTTTTTAGTCAAACTTCTTTACGTTTGATTAAATTTATAGACAAGAATAGCAATATCTACAACACTAAATTAGGTTTATTAGATGTTACATTGAATATATTTAGATAATATGTTTGTTTTGTGTTGAAAATATTATTGAATTTTTCTATAAACTTAATTAAACTTAAAATAATTTGACTAAAAAGATCTTTTCTAAAACAATTTATAATATGAAACGAAAAACGATTTATAATATGAAACGGAGAGAGTAGCAAATTAACAGCAAATCTAGTAGGTTTAGAGAACAAAGAGAAATGATGAGGATTACTCGGCCCAAGTTAATGATTCACAAACCGAACATAAAGTCCACCAAAAATTAGCCCAAACACATCACATGGGGATATAAAACGTGGCCCATTAGACCCATCCCATGCTATATCAGTTACACATAATAAGTTTATACAATTTGTAATTATTTCATTTTTTCCAAGCCCACATCATCTATCTCAGGCTCTCAGCTACGATGAATCAACATCAGGTTCCAAACCAAGTCACCTTAGTTCAAACCATCATCAAATTTAAATAATGTTTACAAATTTCCTGACGTTAAAGCATACATTAATTTGAATTTGATGGTATGTACTTCAAATTTCCAAAAGAAAAGAGGAAAAAAAGAAACTAAGGAAAACAAGTCAAACAACCGAGCCTGCAAGAACCGGCACCAAGAATACGTCATCCTCCTCGTCGCCGTCGATGGCGGCGGCGACCTCACGACGACGCGGCGGCGGCGACTGTCTCCACCTTGGGCACCTCGACGGGGAAGCTGTGGATATCCTCCGCCCACGGGTTGCGCTCGTCGGCGGCGGGCTCGACGGTGCGGAGCGCCTTCCAGACGGCGCTGTTGCACTTGAACCCGGAGCCGAACGCGATCTGCCACGCCGTCTGGCCGCGGCGGACGCGCCCCTTTGCCTCCGCGTAGGCGAGCTCGTACCAGAGCGAGCTGCTCGACGTGTTCCCCCACCTGTAGAGCGTCATCCGCGACGGCTCCATGTGCCACGCGCTGAGCCCGAGGTTCTTCTCGATGGTGTCCAGCACGGCGCGGCCGCCGGCGTGGATGCAGAAGTGGTTGAACGCCATCTTGAAGTCCGGGATGTAGGGCCTCACGCCGGCGAGGCCGAACACCTTGCGCGCCACGAGTGACGCCAGGAAGAGGATCTGCTCGGACATGGGGAGGACGAGGGGCCCCAGCGTGGTGATGTTCGTCCGCAGGGCCTCGCCGGCGACGGCCATGAGGTCCTTGGACAGCGCGACGCCGACGGTGCCCGCGTCGTCCTCCTCCTGGAACACGCAGCGGAACGCGCGGTCGTCGGCGCCGTTGTGCGTGCGCACCGTGTGCAGCAGCTGGTACTTGGCGCGCCGCCGGTCGCCGCCGCGGTTGCTGAGGAGGATCGCCGCGCCGCCCATCCGGAAGAGGCAGTTGGACACCAGCATCGAGCGGTTGTTACCCCAGTACCAGTTGAGCGTGATGTTCTCCATGCTCACCACCAACGCGTACGAGTTCCGGTGCACCTGCAAACACACACGCATACATCTCCACAGTCATCAACCCGTGCATCTCGCACCAACCAGCCACTTCGCCGGGTTACTGTCGCGGATTATTTTTTCCAAGTTCCTTTTTTTAAAAAAAACTATTTTTCACTTGTTTTAAGCTTTTCTATTAAGTTTATTTTAAAAAAAATTAATTTATATTTATAATTGTGTAGATGATTCACTCAAATAATCTGATCAATAATCTGCTTCGAACTTATACTAGATGTGTTTGTTAATAGTGAATTGAGAGAAAAAGTTTATTTTTCACATGGATACTTTCAGTTCTCCTAAACGATACGTCTTTTAAAAGAAAAATTAGTAAAATTGTTTTAAAAATCATATTAGTTTAATTTTAAATTTTAAAATAGTTAATATTCAATCCATCATACGTCAATGTCTTATCTCGTATTACGTATCTTTTGGATCTTTTAATTTTTTTCTCTCAAACACGTCCTAAAACGAGCATCCTCACGCAGGGCAATTCTCAACCACACATAGGTTTGGTTTAGTTGCAAAATTTTTTTGGCAAAAACATCACATCAAATATACGGACACACATTTGAAGTATTAAACGTCAACTAATAACAAAACAAATTACAGATTCTGATTGTAAACTGCGAGACGAATCTTTTGAGCATAATTAAGCCATCATTAGCACATGTGGATTACTGTAGCACTTATGGTTAATCATGACGTAATTAGGCTCAAAAGATTCATCTCGCAATTTACAGTCGAACTGTGCAATTGGTTTTTTTTTCGTCCACATTTGATGCTCCATACATATGTCCAAACATTTGATGTGACGGAAAAGTTTAGAAGTTTGAAAAAAAATTTTGGGAACCAAACATCAGATGAACTTTTTGGGTCTCTTTGCCGATCTAGCTGTCGTCATCAATGGCGAGCTAGCTAGGGCACAAGTTGATCAGACCGACCACGCTGTGCTGTGCACGCAGGTGGCGGTCTCCTCCGCATTGATTGTTCGTTGTGGTCGCCGGCCATTAACGGCGGCGAGAAGCAAGCACAGGTACGGCGGTGGTCGGACACGTCACCTGTCTTCTACAAAGAGTAGCTATTTGTAGAGTTATTGCTGCTGACTGGACCATTTTTGGTAGTAGTGACCAGCAATTAATCCCCAAGCAAGCTGGAGAGATGCTGATCAGTGGAGCTGGCCCTAGTGATTGAATTTTACTTGTTTATGGTGGGTTGCAACTAAGCAGGTGATTCACAAGATTGGAAATATTATGTAGTTATGCAAAGGTTAATTGATTGATTAGTTCTTAATATGGTTGATGTATCATACCTTTGGAACCAATCTAGGGATGACTGTTTGAGATTGATTTGGTTATTGTCGTCAGTGATTTGTACAAATTAATCTCTAACGAGCTAGTGGATGTTTATGGGTAATAACTATACTTAAGATGCTGATTGTGCAGTGTTAGTTAATTAATTCTTTGGGTTATGTATATATTTTGTAGATTAAATGCTTAATTTGTTCAAGATCCGAAATTAGATGTGCAACCAAAAGAAATTTTCAGAATTGACTGAACAACAGTTTACCCAAAAATGTTAATGTTGCAGTACTACGAGAAGTAGGTGTTAATTAACAGTTTTTGTATGCTACTGTGTTAAGTTAGATTTATAACACTTTAATTAGCTAGACTACAAGAAGTAAGTGAACATCATCAATTAATTGCTTAATGGCGAAAGATGATTTGTTGGTACTTAGCTTACAAATTAGGAGTAATTAATTATACCTGGAGCAGCTGCTTGGCGAGGTCAATGGAGATGAGGCCCGCGCTGCAGCCCATGCCGCCGAGGTTGTAGCTGGCGACGTTCCCGCGAAGCTTGTAGTGGTTCACGATCATGGCGGACAGCGACGGCGTCGGGTTGAAGAGGCTGCAGTTGACGACGACGACGCCGATGTCCCTGGCGCGGACGCCGGTCTTGGCGAGCACGGCGTCGATGGCGCCGAACATCACCTGCTCCGCCTCCCGCCGCGCCTCCGCCATGCACGGGTTCGGCGGTGAGTTGAGCACCGCCGCCGGGAAGTAGGTCCCTTGCCCGAGCCCCGACCGCTCCAGGATCTTCCGCTGGAACGCCAGGTTGTCGTCGGTGAACACGCCGGCCTTCGCCGACTGCGCCATGAACGTCTCCCTCGTCACCACGTGCTCGACGCCCGGTTTGTAGCACGCGAAGTCGAGCAGGTACACCGGCCTCGGCCGCCGCATCAGGTAGACGGTGGCGAGAACCACGGCCACGGCGAGGAGTGCCACGGCGAGCGGGAGGTTGGACATCAGCCACTCCCGCGCCGCCGCGAGGTCGGCGGGCGTCAACCGCGACGCGCGCAGCGCCACGGCCGCGGCCGCCGGCGCCAGCACGAGGTACAGCGCGTTGGAGATGGTGTGGTGGTACAGCAGCTTCATCTTCCCCGGCCGGTGCGGGCCTGCTGCTGCTGCTGCGGCGGCGGCGGCGGCGGGAGTGGTTTCTTGGGCGTTGGCGCTCATGGTGGGTGCAGAGTGGGTAGGGTAGCGCGGCGAGATGGTGGAAGGTAAGAGGAGGAGAGGAGAGGAGAGGAGATGGATCGCGGCGGCGGCGGTGGTGGTGGTGGCTGGTCGGAGATGGCGGGGGAGAGGGGGAATGGGATATATAGCGGCGGTGGGGGTGGGGGTGGGGGGTGGGTGCAACTACCGGAGCTACCATTAATGTGTGCAGTGGAGGAGACGAAGGCGCGGGGAAGAAGGGCTCGCGCGCTCTCTCTCGCCGCGCGTACGTGGCGCGGGAGGGGGGTCTGGCTCGGTCGGGTGATCGGGTCGGGTTTGAGAGAGGATTTTAAACTCTCGGCAGAACCTTGTTAATTGCATGATACTTAAATACTTTATTTGTTTTAATATTAATATAATATAATATAAATGTAATATATTTTAAAACTACGAATCTGTATAGCCGGCTGTCTAGATTCGTAGTTTTAGATATGTCACATCTAATATATATTTATATTGGGATGAAAGTAGTAGTTATGAAAAAAAAACAATTAAAATGATGTATTAACATGTGATATATCCCTTTATAAACATGTAAGTTAAAATTTAACTTTTATAAGTTAAAAAATAATTAAATTACAGTTTGTTAACATATATTTACGATCAAATTTAATTTGATTTTTTGTTTACAATACGTAGAAGTTAAATTTTAATTTGTATGTTTGTGTAGTGATCTATTAAATATTAATTTATTCTGTTAACTTTGTTTTAAAAAAATAATAACTACTTAAGTGAAATACAAATAATAAGAGGACGTTCTCAAGAGTTTAAAATAGTTTTTTCATTGGGGTTTGATCGTGGTTGCAGCTGGATGTGACGGTGGACACGTGGACGGTCTATCTGACATCCGTTTCCAAGCTATGTCCTCCTGTGTTCGAACTCGTTTGACTGTGCTGATTTTAACTTTTGACCACTAATAATTTTTAATGGAATGACAAGATCATGATGTATGAAAGTTTTATGGATATATTTATAAGATACAACACACTTTGCTAATATGTAATACTTTTAAGTTTTTATTTTTAAAAAAATATAAGATGTGTGATCAAATTAAGTTTAAAGATAAATAGAATAGAGTCATAAGTAGTTGAACACGAAGGAAGTAGACTATGCCTCTGTTTGGCTGCACTTATTTTTACTGTAGTATAACCAACACGCATAGCATGTTCTGTATGTAGCTGAGCAATCGAACAAACCCTATAAAAAGTTGGTCGTTTTATTGTATAAAAGGTGGAAAGACTAATATACACAACCTCGCAAAAAAATTATGCTGCAAAAGTTGTTTCATTGAAGTTGTAAGATTTGTAATTTTGGAAAAGCCGGCCCAAAAAGCAACTTAGCATCAGCAACAGGAGGAGATGAAGGGGCTAGGTTTGTGACGGAGAACATGGTGTATAGCTTAATTAGATGTGGATAGACCAAGGGTGTAATAGCTTGCAATAGACGACCTTAGATATGACACATTTCAGTCGTTTGCTCCGTCATCAATATTGTTTTCACAACTCCCTACCGCCCTCTCCAATTTTTTAACTTGTCGTCTAGAACATCTGCGTAATCTCCAATTTATATGTTTATTATTTTACCTAATCTTATTATAACAGATTATTAAAAATATAACTACACAAAAAAATTTCTATGGAAAAATATATATACTATATTTGTCAAATTTTTTTTACATGATATCTCATATCTCAAATTGAAAAAAATGAAAGATGTAAGTCCATTTTTTCGGAGGAGTGCCAAGTACTCAAGTCATATAAGTATTTTGCATATATAAAGGCGTCATGGACAAAGACAATCCTCATGTCTCAGACTTAAGGCTACGCTCTAAACTACTTGTGGACAAGGACGGGTCTGAAATAAGATCACAAGGAACTCATCTTTTTGTTCCTTCTTCGTTCTCCTTTCTCTTTCTCCTCTCCCTCTTCTTTCTCCTTCTTTATCTCCTGCTACCAATGATGATCCAACCGGGTAAAAGGGTCTCGAGTCTCCTCAACACCCATGTTGGATTCATCTCTGCTTATGATCTAGACTACTTTCTCATTTATGTAAGCAATGAAATCCGCTAAACCGTATGTTCATGAAAAAAATTATATAGAAGTTAAAAAAATTCAAATAAATATAATTTTTAAATTTACAATAGTTATTACTTAATTGAGAATATGCTAATGATCGTTTTTGTCATTTTACGCGTCAAAAACCTTTGCTATTGAGCTAATTCTAATGCATGTGTCATAAACTTTTCTGTAAGTATACATATACCAAGCATACTGTACATGCGAAGTGAGCGTATCTCAACTGATTAGATTTCTTGTGGTGGAATCAGCTTATCTGAGTTCAAGTCCTAAACTTAACACGAGTGTTGTATGGGTTCAAGTCCTAAACTGAATATGCCGGCTCATTCTTTTGAAGGTGTTCATGAAGACGAGTGTACGCGTGTTATAAACGTATGTGTTTGTACTAAACACGCTATACATGCTCGTCGTACTCGTACTTACACACACTGAATTAATTAAATTGCTAGCTATAGTTGGACATGCAAATATGATGTTTAATAATGGAATAGAGATCCCGGCTGGGACATGCAAATACAGATAGAGATTAGATTTTTTTTTCGTTGATGGAAACTGTAAACCCCTGCACCGTTATACGGTTGCACCGGCCGGGACGAACGAGAAACGTACGTAACGTGCTACGTTTACTTGTAATTTGTAGTTGAGCCGATCGACATATCAGGTGCAGGCCAATTCAAGCTGATCGAATTCAACAACCAAAACCAACCAACAAATCTACTGCCATCATCATGCACGAATCTGAAGAAGCTTGCCCCCCTTTTGTTATATATGATCCAAAAGGGCATGTAGCATTTAGTTTGACCAAATTAAAGGCAATATACGTAAGTACTCGATCTAATTAAGGGGGCACAAATTAAGCTTCGGTTCCGGCCGGGCCGGTCCGTATAGTGTGTTGTTAATTCAAAACCTTAATTAATAAAGAAGAGTTAATTTCAGTTTGAATCTTATTTCTTTACCAAACTTTTACGTTTGACCTCCTTATTAGCCAACATTTTTCTTTTTTAATTTAGACATCTTTTATTCTTACCTTTTGTTTTATTTTGGACCCTTTACACTTTTCCTCAAGCTCGATCTAACTCAATATTCAACCGTGATCTTTCTTCTTCTAGTTGATGTTCATCTTGCCTCCACCACCACTCCGACATCCTCCGCTTATCCAAAAATATTGGAGAAAAATGGTTCATTGTAAGCAAAATGAAAAAAAGAAGAACCAATAAAATAAAACAACAGGGAGTCTGATGTAAAAATTTAATAAAAAATGTCCAAATTGAAATATATATTCCCTACTAAAAATTTGGTATTTGCTAGATTCCAGGGGCCTGAAATAAAATTGGACATTGCTATAACTAAAATTATAGTGCTATGCAATGCGCAATTTGAGCTTATTTTGACCGCAATTTTGTTGTTATATTTGGTTTTACCTTATTGTTATGTAAATTTCAATATTTGTCCATGTAGTTTTGTAAATTTTCATGAAGTGTAAGTTTATTTCATGTAATCTTGTGATTTTGTAAATTCTTTTTTAAAATTTTTCTAAGAAATTAAGTAATAGATAGAGTGATGAGAACCATCACATCATCATCCGAGGGATATGAAAAGTGACGGAAATTTTTGAAAATGTCAGTTGCCTGAAATCTAAACACTCTTAAATTTTTAGCACAAGTATGGACTTCTAACATAAACTGAGGGAGGACCCAAAAAAAGTTGAGTGTGCATCCTTTACAGCAGTAGAGTACACACAATTTAATATTTCCTCTGTTTAAATTAAAACGCTTTGGCTTTTTTCAAAGTCAAATTATCTTAATCTTGACCATATTTATAAAAACATAGCAAGATCTATGGTACCAAATTAGTTTCATTAAATCTAACATCAAATATATTTTGACACTATATTTATTTTATGTTAAATATGTTGCTATATTTTCTTATAAAAAATTGATACTACATTTATTTTATATTAAAAATGTTGCTATAATTTTTTATAAAATTTTGTCAAAGTTAAAATCAAAATGACTTATAATATAAAATGGAGAGAGTGACATAATTAATTAACATCACCTTCTAAGTTGATGCATCACTCAAGGAGAAAACCTTAAACCAACGAGAAAATTCACTTATACTACTCTTGAGTCATCAACAAGCTAAGCCGCGTGCGATCGATCGAGCTCGTTCATACCCCACGAGTCAGTGCAAATTTCGTTCGAATTTCCTATCACATTTTCACGCCATTTCATTGTCACCCCAACTATTTTGCTTTGATCACCCGTAAACGTTTAAACACAGTGCCGTACCAAACTCCGATCGAAAGGCAACTCAAACCCATCTTGCTCCTTCGCCGATTTATAGCGCTGCTAGCTTAGCTAGCTGCTCCGGCCATCAGTCAACTACAAGTCCACAACTACTGCTGCCTCTACTGCTACTGCTACACTGACATATACTGCTACTTCTTCTGCCTCTCCAGCTCTATATATCTTACTAGCTTGGTGATCTGGTCGAGACCCCATCGCTGCATGCTTAGCTGCAACCGGCCGAATTAATGAATTTCAACGCGGCGAGCTTGCCAGTTTCGGCTAGCTGGCCACCCAGGATATCGAGAGAGATGCATACACGCAGAGCGCGCGACGAAAGCGTGGGAATAAACTGGAGAGGAAGGTGTCGGCGACGCGCCGGCCGACTCACCGGCGACACCAGCATGGGGTCGCTGTTGGGTTGACATAGGCCTCTGTAGTGCGACTAGTTGGGGGTTTATATGTGTGTGCTTTCGTTTTTCGAGCGTGCTACTTACCGGGAGCCCATCCAAGCTATTTGACTATTTCGGATGGGATCCTGGCCTCCTCTCCAGGCACGTATGTTTCTATCCCTTTAGTGTTTTAAATAGCGGGCTAAAACATTTAGCGATGCTGCTATAGCGGGCTATATGGATATATTCTCAAACAGCTATATCCGAAGATTTAAAACTCTATCCCTTCGCTCTCATCTGCAACTGTTTTCTCCCATCTCCTCCACCAAGCAACTGTTTCATCCCACATTCTCTATATCTCGATGCGTGAAAGAAACGGGCAGTGTGTCAACAACGGTGTCGGCTTTGATGACGACAGCGGCAGCAGCAATGGCGGAGCTGGACCTCACGCGGTCTGTCTGTTTTTGTGCAGCATGTGTTCATGTGAGGGTGCCCGAAGCCGCAGCTCGCCTCGCTCCGCGCCGTCTAGATTTCAGCATTGGTTCTCCACAATGAGTGAGATCTGGTGGTCTTTCTCTTGGCTGAAGGTATAATTTTGTCCTTCCCTTCTCTTTCTTTGTATTTGTCATCGACAACGGGATGCACAAGCTTTGCTCTTTTCTCCTCCTCGCCGCTTGTATCGAACAAGTATCAAGCGATCACGATGAGTATCAATCAGATACCTAGCTAGAAAGTATCATCTGACACAAGTATCACCTGATACCACATAGGTATCATCTGATACTCACCGATATCAGAACCTGATACTGACTGATATCAGACCGTGATGTCTCGTATATATCATCCTGTCTGAACGGGATTCAGTAGTATAGCAGCCCCGTTCATTTTTTTAAAAGGTTCTATAAATATGTGTGTCGTCTGGTTATTTATTCATTAGCCGCAAATGATAATTTCAGAATTATAACCCCAACTAACATAATAGCCAAGATTAAAGAAGAAACCATAACTTGGCCGTAAAAGCTACACTACTACAGAAACGGTTTTTCCGTGCGGGCCGAAAGACATCTTTCCGTGCGGAAGGCCTGCCCGCACGCGCGAGAAGGTCTGGAAAAAGACCATTTTCGCGTGCGGGCGGCCCAACCGCACGGGAAGATCAATTATCCCGTGCGGTCGGCTTAAGCAGCCCGCACGGAAAGATCCATTATCCCGTGCGGGCCGCTTAACCCGACCGCACGGGATAATCGATCTTCCTGTGCGGTCGCGTTAAGTCGACCGCACGAAAAAAAAATTAAAAAAAAAATAAAAACGCTAGCTATCCCGGCGGCGGCGGCGCGGATCCGGATATACTTCCCAAATAACACAAAATTAATTTCACATCACAAATAACACAAAATTAATTTCACATCATCACAATTTCACATATATACTTCGCAACTAATTTTTTTGTACAATTAAATTTACAAATAAATTCATATCACAAATTATAAAAAAAAATAATTTCACGGTCGGCGCCGGCGGCGATTATGGTGTCGTCATCGTCGGTGGCGGTCGGTGGAGGCGGTGGAGGCGGCGGCGGCCGTGGAGGAGGCGGTGGCAGTGGCGGTGGCGGTGGCGGTGGCGGTGGAAGTGGTGGTGGTGGTGGAGGTGGCAGTCGGTGGAGGCGGCCGTCGATGGAGGCGGCGATGCGCCGGCACACCCGAGAAGACTCCACCGGCGGCGGTGGTGGAGGCGACGGTGGAGGCCGGAGGCGGAAGAGGCCGGAGGCGGAGGAGACCGGTGGCGGGGAGGGGGTGGTGGAGGCCGGAGGTGGAGGAGGCCGGCGGAGGCGGAATCTGGATTTCGTCGGGTGTTAGAAAATTTCGGAGCCCGCGCGCACTCATATAGGCGGTGATGATCATCGCGTGCGGGCGGCTTAACTGCTCGCACGGAAAGATTATCTTTCCGTGCGGGCGTCTTAAGAGGCCCGCACGAAAAGATTATCTTTCCGTGCAGGCGGCTTAAGAGGCCCGCACGGAAATCCAGTTCAGCCAAAATTGATCTGAATTATTATGAGGTCAAAACCTATAAAATAAAATCTGAAAAAATTATATTAATTCATGATAAATAGATTAGTATTTGAATAAATTATTTCCCCTATACATTTTTATGCGAGAAAATACACATATGAGATGTGTATCGATTTGGCCGATTAGGGTTTAGGAATAATCTCCAGTTTGACTGTTTTGACCCATTTATTTTTAAATATTCCATGAGTTCGCCTTCCTTTAAATATTCCTATTAGAAAAATACATTTGAAATACATATACCGCATCATTCAGAGGATTTTAAATGCTGTCGCTGTCCCCCTCCAATCTCTCTTTTTTCTCTCTAGTGTAAAGGAGAGAGGTACAACTTTTTTATTTTTATTTTATTTTTCAAATATTTTTTTCACACATAGGAGCATGCAGGAACCAACCACAAAAAATTTAAGCTCGAACGAACGAAATATGTGGTCCATAGAATTTTTCAAAGTTCTATCGAAATGGGTCCCGAAACTTCTCACCTCAAAAACACAATCTTGCAAGCGGAATTTTGAAATTTTGATTTCGCTGAACCCGATGAGGTGGGGGAGCAATGGATGTAACTTTTTCTGTAGATGTCCGTCGATATATTATATGTCTGATTTTGAATCCATATGAAAAAGATATGGCTCTTTTATCGAATGACACTCAAGTTATGACTGTTTTGATGGCAGACTCAAAAATAAGCTTAGTGAATTGTTAAAAATAATTGGTGTAAGATAAAATCATGGAAAAATTAATGTGGATGCTACTCAATATGTTAGACTCACTGGAATTTTGGTATGATTTTATCTTTACATCTAGATCCCTAATTAAATTGATCAAAGGAGTAAAAATCCAATATAATCCTAAACCCTAATCGGCAAAACTCGTATCTCATCCAAAAATGCATTAAATTATATGAAAGTATAGATGGAACATAATTTATTCAAATACTATCTTATTTATAATGAATTAATATAATTTTTCCAGAATTTATTTTATTAGTTTTGACCCCCTAAAAATTCAATCTAATTTCAGCCAGGCCGATTTTCTTTATTTTGCTGAGAATAAAATATAAGGAATTTTTGTGTGCAACCAAGGAAAATAGAAACTAGGGATTTTTATCTATCTCCACAAAAGTCCACTTTATTTTATCCAGCCCACAGAATAAATTATAGCGTTATAAATAAGAGGAGAAGGAAAATAAGTAGAGAACTCACTGCCAAGCGGCATCTTTCCATGCGAACGGCTTAAGTGGACCGCACGGAAAGATCCATTTTTCCGTGCGGTCCCTTAAGTGGGCCGCACGAGATAGTGCGGCATTATCCCGTGCGGCCCACTTAAGGGACCGCACGGAAAAATGGATCTTTCCGTGCGGTCCACTTAAGCCGCCCGCACGAAAAGATGCCGCATCGGTTTTTTCAGGCGCGGCCACTTATGGCCCGTCTGGAATCTATCGGAGACCTCGTCCAGAAAAATCGTTTTTTAGTAGTGCTAGAGTGCTGAGGCTATGAGAGTCGCTTGCTTGTTTGGGAGACATTCCCTAACAATACCTTCTCTTTTTTATGGGGCATGATTGCTTCATATTTATCCTGTAAATAATTTGGCAAAACTTTGTCCTCTTTAAATTCATAACTATTTCCTGCAAGAAAACAGAGCTATATATATATATCCATTCCATGCATACAAGATCGATATGCTCACGCAAGTAATTACCACGGCTCCAATTTGTCAAGTGGTGGATCATCTCTCCAACCTAACAACCATACTCCATATTCATCATGCATACATGTCATGCTATCCTCATGACAGCTACAGGTGGTGGCTATCTATCTAGGCAGTATCATCAGCTAATCTGCCCAACCAACACGTACTCATGAAAATCAGATATTTTCCGCAGCATTAAACTATATTAGATCTCGCATGCTGCTGTTTGCTTTATGGTATTTATATTTTTATGGGGTTCTCCAGGAGTTCTTTCGAAATGAAAAATAAATATTTTACTTTCTAAATTATTTTGTTGGATCACTTAACCTCCTAATTTATTGTCTTTCTCATTTCCTCTTTAAACTATTAAAAATGGTTCACTTACTACTCAGTATCATTTCTTTTCTTTGTTTCCCTTGAGATGAGTTATACCTTATGCTGAAATTTTGTAGAGTCATAGATGATACAACTATCAAAATTTTCTATGATTGTTTGCTTACAATTTAAAGCCTCTATGTTTAAATTAGCCTCAGTACTTTCAACTTATATAAACAGTAAAAAATCTAAAAAATATTGAAAGGTAATTAGTTATAATGCACTATCAATACTAGCAAATTTTATTGCAAAACTGAACCATTTTAACTAGTTTGGAGTGTAAAAGGAGCTGAGAAATTCTTTTGGGTTAAGTGCTTCAGTGAAAAAAAAGTTCTGTGAAATAAATGGGCTTTTATTTCTTTAGAAAGTATATATACGTGTACATCCTGATCTGCTACTACGTACGTTGCACATGTTAGCAAGGACGCATTGACACGACACGATTACATACGTACAATTTCGACCATTAATTTCTCTTGCCATGTCTGCACTCCATTAATTAGACTGCAATTTCTAGTTTACTAGTTCGTGCATTGCTTAATTTTTCTTATTCAATTTATTGGTAAGATTTGAACCTAGTGGATTGTCCCGTTTTTTAACAAATGGTTGGGTTTCTTAAAAAATAATTTTTTAATTAGAGTTGGATGGCATTTATAGAAAGAAAAAAAAACTTTTACATGGAGATGTGGAGATGAAGAAAAACGACTCTCTCTTTAGAAGGAAAATTTTTTTACACATAGTTGAAGAAGAACGACTCCCTCTATACAGTAATTAATAGGATAACTTCTTTGCTTTCTTTATTTTCCTGGGTTATTTTTCGACAAGACGACAATATAAAAGTACGTACATATGAGCGTGCGTACGTACGTACGTACTCAGTAGTGTCGCAGACTGATTTTGAGTACATTGATCGGTTGACGAAGTACTATTTGCATGCACTACTCTACAGACACATTCTTCTCTTTGTTTATTCGTCTTCTCCGGCCTGTTCCTCTTGTCTCATTTAATAGTAGCTGCTAGCATTCCGGCCCAGCAGTCAACTACCTCTGCTACTCCTCCAACAAGCTCAGCTCTCACCCTTTAGGTCGCCGGCCGGCCGGCCGGCCGACAACCGCTGCGGCCATGCTTGCAGCCAATAGCTTTGCTCTCCCGGCGCAGGCAACGCGGCTGGCCGGCCGATCGAAGACAAAATTAAATTAACTTTCTACTGTTTCATATTTTCCTCTTGTTTTGGAGTATAATTTTATTTCATGTGTGATAAGTTAGTGTGTGTCTATATTTTCTGTTCTGCTCATATTAAATATCTTTGTATATTCGGTAGATAAATTGTTTTTCTCTTGCTAGTTTTTGAGAAACGACAACAACATTAACTGCAACAGGGCAAAAATTAACTCGTCTAAAACGTCCAAATCTCTCGAGCGAAAGAAAATTTTATCCAAATCACAAAACCCTTCGATGACAACAAATAGACCTCTCTTATATCCGATGGCTCAATCTTCATCTGTAACCAATCGTTACATGCAGTCTATTAGACAGAGTTGTGGAGAATAAGATTTGAAATAAGAAAATATAATATATATATATATATATATATATATATATAGCAAAATCAATATAAACTTTTGAGTAAACTAATGAAGTGATGACTAATACATCTAACTCACATGTCTATCTAAAACAACGGGAACAAGTAGATGAAACTGGTGAAATTCGTGGAAGGTTAAGGGGCCGGTCAACAAACGTGTAGCTATATAGTATGTACGTGCTGGTGGCGGATGACCTCTTTAAATGCGTTTGATCGATCCGTATGGGTTCTAGCAACGTATAGTTGCACGTGACCATCTCTCTCTCTCTAGATCTCCTCTCTCTCTCTCTGGCAAAATAAAGCTAGCAATGTGCTTAGAACAGTTAAACCCATGGGTGAATCGATCTAGATGCACAGGTAAATTTTGATATTATTAGTTCATTTTAGCACATAAATGGAGCAATATATTTATGATTTATATATAGTTTCAGTACACACGGTAATTTTCATTGTTCTAGATTCGTCTCTGTTAAACCAGTTTACTAAGAACGCATGCTTAAACCAATGAACATGCATGGATATATACATATCAATCGATCGAGGAAGAGCTTGCTAACAACGACCGAACGAGAGCTTAACACACACACGTGCGACGACGATTACTACATTAAACGAAGAACGTGGATATGAATTGTTTTGTTGGGTATATTTCTTACTGTCATTAGGCAGACTACTTAAGAGCGTTTAATCATCCACATGGATATTCTTACGCACACATGCAAATTACACATTTCGTGCCACGTACTAATTTAATTATCAACCAATCTACAAAAGCTGATATCCAATCGATATCCATGCGTACACATATGTATGCAAGATATTCAAGCGACCATGCATAGCTGCAATTGGTCAAAGGAAGATCATCTCTCCAACCTAACATCCAAGGATAATATTGTCTGCATATGCAGATGCGTACCGTGCTGATCCTGGGCGAACTGCATTCAGGTGGCTGACTGGCTATAGCTAAGTTGGTATCGATCAGCTAATCTGCCTAACCACACACACCCAAGAATTAATTAAATCAAGATCTTCTCTTCATCAGCACTAAACCAGAATATATACCAGATTAATTAAATCGCATGTGTCCAACAAATATTAATATTTGCTTTTTTGCCAAATCCAGTGTTGCTTGCAGGTGTGTAAGACCAGCGCTAACAACATGGCTGGGATTAGGTCTGGTGGTTGCATTTGCTTCCCCCAAAAAAAAGGTGGTTGCATTTGCTGACATATGCTTTAATTTAATTTTCCATTTTCCAGTACGACTAATAAATTGCTCGCTTTTTGTTAATTAATCAAATCAAATACAGGGTACGTTGCTTTTCGGAATCAAATCGTCTTTCAGCTCCGAGTCCAAATCAAATTAAACCTAGCTAGGGCGAGATCATAATCTGTTGATCTCTCCTACTACTTCCGGCCACCTTCCCAACTGCAATTCTCTTTAATATATTACTCCTCACTGTTGATCATCGTAGTGTGATATTGGTTCAATCTATAGTCACTGGTATAGAAACCATCATAGGTGCCGGTTGGGAACCGGTTATAGGTGCCGGTTGGAAAACCGGCACCTATTGGTCGGCACCAATACAAGCAACCGGCACCTATGTGGAATATAGAACCGACACCTTTAGCTTTGCTCGAGCCCAAAAAAAGAGAGCCAGCTCGAATCGAGCCGAATTCATGCCGCCGGCCGCCACCTTGCCCGCGTCACCGGTGTCCTTCTCCACCGTCGTACGCATGGGGAGGGCGCGGCCGCCGCAGCTGCCTCCGCCAGGCAGCCGTCAGCCACGGGAGCCCGCCGCCTCCCCACTGCCCCCTCTCCCCGGCTGGCTCCCTTCTCGCTGGATCTGGCAGGGGGGAGCGCACTGAACTCATGCCACCGTCACCCGTGGGGTTCCCACGGCCGGCCTCGGACCCCTCCGCCTCCCTTCCCGTCGGATCTGGCGGAGGGGAGAGCGCGGCCACCGCCGCTGCTGCCACCTCCGCCAGGCAGCTGCCGGCCATGGGAGCCCACCGCCTCCTCGGCCACTGCCCCCCTCCCCGCTGGCTTCCCTCTCGCCTCCCCACCACCACCGCCCACGGAGCCCGCTGAACTCATGCCGCCGCCGCCCATGGGGTGCCCGGCCACAGCCTACCGCGGAGCTCGTTGCCTCCCCTCCCGCCAGATCTGGCGAAGGGGAGGGCGCGGGCGCCGCCGCCGCTGTCGCCTCCGCCAGGTAGCTGTTGGCCGTGGGAGCCCACCGCCTCCGCCGGGCAGCCGCCGCGAGAGAGCGACAGAGAGAGAGAGAGAGCGAGAGAGAGACGAGAGAGAAGGTAGAAGGTACAAGAGAGAGCGAGAGAGAGACGAGGGAGATCGATCGATAATGATAAGGACGCGCACGCGGTTCACCGGCTCTCCCGGCTCGGCTCAAAGCTATAGGTGCCGGTTTTTTAAAAAAACCGGTACCTATAATATTATAGGTGTCGGGTTTTTAACTAACCAATACCTATAATATATTATAGGTGCCGGTTCGTTTTAAAAACCGGCACCTATAGTATAAGTATCGGTTTTTTCTCTAGAACCGACACTTATAGTGTTTAAAGGTGACGGTTCTATATTTTTCCATCGCAGGGCGATGAGAAATGCTCTATAGGTGCCGGTTTTAAATGAACCGGCACCTATGAGCCGTTCCCTATGAGGG
The DNA here is from genome assembly GCA_008326285.1 of Oryza officinalis. Lineage (NCBI taxonomy): Eukaryota > Viridiplantae > Streptophyta > Magnoliopsida > Poales > Poaceae > Oryza > Oryza officinalis. Next base: position 28,199,360 of record BDMV01000011.1, on the reverse strand, counting down.
TTTTTGTAGTAGTGAGTAGATCTTGATTCTTGATAATACGGTATTTTTTTACATTATATATATTATTCCATATTTTTATTTCTTCGTTTTTTAGGATTACGAAGCGAAAATGTGTAAAATATTTACACAATATGGAATGGTGAGATGTACATATGCTGGACCTATCATTTAGAAATAAACGGATATATTAAAAATGGTTTTAGGTTGACATCAAAGAAGAAAGGTTGATGGGGGCGCACACATGGTGAACGCACAATATGACCGTTAACCTTGGTGTGGTTTGAGGCCAATATTATCTATATCCTATATAGTTGGCATCAAAAACTAAACGTGCATTGAACCACATCAAACCACAAAACAAAAGCTATTGGATCATTTTTATGCTTCATCACAACCATCCAATAAACATTAAATATCTAAACATCGACAGTTATTATTTTTATTGATTATGAGGTAACTCAACATCTATTGACCACTTAGTGTAGTATGCTACAAAAACCACTACAAAAAATATTTCATTTTTTATATGTGAGGTGCTTTTATAGGTTCATAATATTTCTAATGTTTATACATTGAAATTTTATAGCTGCATTGCACACACGAATAATCTCCTCCGCAACACGCGGGGTATCACACCAGTACATAAAAACAATTTTTTCGCGTGTAGGCCAAAGACCCGTCTGCACCTAAAGGTCTGCAAAAATCATCATTTTTCCGTGCGGGTGACGCACCCACACGTGAAAATCCGATTTTCGCGTACGGGCTCTTAAGCTGACCGTCTGCGAAAATAAAAAATCACAAAAAAAATAAAAATCCAAAAATCCAAATCCTAGCCCCAAAACCCTAGATCTGCCGCCACCTGCTCGCCGTCAAGGTGGTCGTCATCGCAGGGGAGGGGCACCGCCACCCGCTCGCCGTCAAGGTCATCGTCATCGTAAGAGAGGGCCACCGCCGCCGGATCAGCGTGGGGGAGGGACGCTGCCGCCTGATCTGTGCGAGGGGATGGCCGCCGCTGGACGAAGCCCGCGCCCGAGCCCTCCACCGCCGGATCCATACGGGGGACAGCCGCCGCCTGCCGGAACCCGCGCTTGAGCCCTCCACCGCCGGAGGGGGCCACCGCTCGTGGGGGAGCGGGGGGAGGGCAGAGGAGGCCGCCGTGCGTCATCGCCCACACCCGCCGCCATCGACGCTGCCGTCGTCACCGATGCCCGCCGTCGGGAGGAAGAAGAGGAGAGAGGAGGTGAGGAGAGGAGGTGGCCGGGAGAGGAGAGGAGTGGGGGAGAGGAGTGGGAGTGGGAGGGAGAGAGGGGATAGGGGAGAATTAATAAAAAAAAGTTGGAAAAGTGGGGGTAGGGGGATTTTTGCATGCGGGTCACTTAAGAAACCCGCATGCGAAAATATGTTTATTTTCGTGTGCGTGTCTGTTAAGAGGCTCGCCTACAAAAATTTACAAAAATAGATTTTTGTGTACGGGTCTTTTAAGAAGCCATATACGAAAATAAGGATCAATTTTTGTAGACACGAACACTTATGGTCCGCCTGTAATCTATTAGGGTGCTCGTTCAGGAAAACATTTGTGTAGCAGTGTCAACTAGTTTTCTAAGGGCGTTATGGCAATTGGCAAGCTAGCTCTATTAATATTACAAAATTACTATAATAGTATGCCCAAAAGAAAGACAGGGGTTCATCGATCGACTCAATTATGTCACAACCAATTAACCAAAGCGTGCTGCTAAAGAAAGAGACCAACTTATTACATGCCCATTGCCACTGCCATCGCCATAAAGGGTCAGGGGACCTGTAGTATATGAACAATTTTCAGAGCTATTTGAAGTTGAAGCATGAATACGATTTTGAAATTGAAAGTTTGAATTTTTGGTTCATGAATATTCAAAGTCACTTTGAGACAAAGTAATATACAAGGCACCCGGTTTTATATATGATGGGAATGTCTAACTTGTCGTTTTTTGACTGTCAGCTTAATTAAACGTGCAATGTGCTTATTAATTTCTTTTAATTTGGGTTGTTGGCGGTTGCGCGCGAATTCGGTTCTATAGTCTTCTATTTGTGCTATCTAATATGGCATTTTCTATGTTCACAACAAATATCGTTAATTTTCTTTAATGTGGATTGCCTTGTTTTTTCTCTGTTTTGTTTTGTTGGTTGTAAAAATTGTGAACAAAAATGCTCTCTTTCTTAAAAAAAAACCTGGCGAAATTTATTTCGATAGTTGCTGGCCTTTAAATTGTGCTGCGGCGCAGTGCGACTATAGGGAAAATTTGCTTTCAATCAATATCCAAGATTTAATATCCAGCTTTATTAGTGGGTTTGTAAATAAGGACAAACTAACTGACATTCAACTTTGATGTGATTTATTTCTTTATATGTTTGTTAGGATGCAAGTTTTCATCCGATATATAGTAATATATACGAGTAACTATTTTACTATATATAGATTCCAAAAAAAATCACTCCTTGAAACGAAATCACGTTTTTTTTATATTGAGTAGAGTATATTGTCGTGTGTACGTGGTTTGAAAAGGAGAAAAAACTGATTCAGTTCAGTGACAAATAAATCCAAACGGATGAGAATTTATAGGTTGACAGCTCGTGTGACTTATCAATCATCAGTTGGTTGGGAATCGGCTAGTACTGTACCAATCTTCACTAAGTCTGGAGAAAAATAATTAAACAGCTAGTGTTTAGTTGTATTTGGATTTTTAGCAACCATGTAATTCGCAACGACATGGTTTATTCATATAAAAAAATCAATGACATGCATTGTTTCGTTATTCACTTATAGAAATATAGCGAATAACTATCTTGGTTTAGAATAACTCTAAATTGAAAATTATGTTGAATAGACCAAATATCTTTTCATAAAGCACACAGGCTATGTTTGGAAGAATAGGTTGAGAACCTCTCCCCCAGACATGGAAAACGGTGTTGTCCATTAGCACGTGATTAATTAAGTATTAGTAAAAAAACTTTAAAAATGAATTGATATGATTTTTTAAAGCAACATTTCTATAGAAATTTTTTTAAAAAAATACACCGTTTAACAATTTAGGAAATATGCATGTGGAAAACAACAGAGTAGAAATTGAAAAAGTAAGAAAAAAAACACAACCTTAAGATACAACATCATCATCATTTGCAGAAAGCTATGGAAAAAAACAGCAAAGAGGAATGGAACACAAAAGATATATTCTATCAAAGTGAAGACGTAACAAGCTCAGACAATGAAACCTGATGTTTGGTCCACAGACCACTACAAGCCTAGGGCCGAGCACCCACAGTTTCAGTATGGGCCTTAACACTTTAGAACAGGGCCAGTGCGTGAGCTCATTAGTTTCAAGCAACTAAATCCTGGTGAGTTCGACTCTGGTCAATCCCTATGAAACAAAAACTGAGACCTTATGAAGCACAAACTGGATAAGAAATATTTGATCGATACTTCATCTGAAAATTTTCCATACTAAAAGTGACCTTCTCTATATAACATAGTTCGCAGGAAAAGTGTATCAGTTATAACTGTCGTAAATTCTGTTCCACTTAATGTATCTTTTAAAAGAGCATTAGTGGATCAAAACCTTATGCTATGGATAACCTGATTGCTATATTGTACACTTTAATCTAAGTGATGATAAAGATATGATTTGATGAAATCCTAATACTTCGCCCCCCAAAAAAATTAATTCTTGATACTTATTCAATACTTTGTAAAGAAAAAAAATAATTAATTAATTCTTAATACTTCGTCGATTATTGATTCTCTAATACTACTTGATACTACCACCATCCCTAATTATATGACATTGGCATATAAAAAAAACAGAGAGAGTACTTTAAAAAAAACTAATACTTGATACTTGTCGATATTACTTTGATACCAGGGGCGTTTCTACATTGATTTTCTGAGGTCACAGGACCCTAGGTAGATTATCTAATTTTAACTAATTTATATCATATTAATTAGTATATCGGTTAAAAGTTAGATAATTTGTACTTCCTCCATTTCATATTATAAGTCGCTTGACTTTTTTCTTATCAAAGTTTTTTAAGTTTAATCAAATTTATAGAAAAAAATTAGCAACATCTACGACACTAAATTAGTTTTATTAAATATAACATTGAATATATTTTGATAATATGTTTATTTTGTATTAAAAATATTAGTTTTTTTATAAATTTGATTAAACTTAAAAAAAATGTTTGACCAAAAAAAATCGAACGATTTATAATATGAAACAGAAAGAGTATGTATAAGAACCTGGTAATTTTTGTTTTGAGTTCGCCACTCTTTGATACTGTTAGGTTGTACTTCACTTTCTTCGCAGTGATGAGCTGATCTTGAAGGTTAATCTGACCAGTAAGCAGTGTGCACTGTGCAGAGACCTAGGAAAGCACCGAAGCAGTCCAGACAGCCATGGCGCCATGCAAGAAGGTGCTGATGCTGTGCGGCGACTTCATGGAGGACTACGAGGCGGCCGTGCCGTTCTATGCGCTCGCCGCGTTCGGCGTCGCCGTCGATTGCGTCGCGCCGGGGAAGCCTCCCGGCGACGCGTGCCTCACCGCCGTCCACGAATTCCTCGGCTACGACCTCTACTCCGAGCTCGCCGGCCACCGGTTCGCGGTCACCGCCGACTTCGCGGCGGCCGCGGCCGACCCGTCGTGCTACGACGCGCTCGTCGTCCCGGGCGGGAGGTTCGTCGAGCAGCTCAGCGTGGACCCGCTCGCCGTGTCGCTCGTCGCGGCGTTCGCTGCGGAGACGACGCGCAGGCCGGTGGTGGTGACGTGCCATAGCCAGCTGCTGCTCGCCGCCGCGGGCGCCATGCGCGTCGTCAGGTGCACGGCGTTCTTCGGCTTGCGGCATGTGGTTGAGCTCGCCGGCGGGAGGGGGTGGAGCCTGAGCCATTCGGGCTCTGCGTCGCCGACGGCAACGTCCTGAGCGCCATTGGCTGGCCCGCGCACGGAGAGATCATCAGGGAGCTCCTGCGCGCCATGGGCGCGCGCGTCGACGGCGGCCGAGGCCAGGCCGTCCTCTTCCTCTGTGCCGTACGCGAGACGCCGCGCTACCTCTCTCTCTCTCTTGTTAGAATAAATCTTGGGTGTTAATTTTATTTAGACATTATCTGTTTAGTTGTTTAGCTTCCCCGTCAGTTTAGTTGTTTTTGTTTGCATTCAGTTAGCTAGATGTGCATGTTCAGCGTTTCTTGCGGGCATGCACCAGGAGAGCTTTCGTGTGCGTTTTGATCGCACGAGGCGCGTCGTGCGGCCGTGATTCCTGGCGTTTGGGATGACACTCGCTGTGAAGGGGATCGTGTCCGTGCATGTAGGATCACCAGGACCACGTTCTGGGTGTCCGTTGTCAATAAAAGGGAAAGAAACAGAAAAGCTGCTAAGTAGTTCGCAGCACCAAATATCCTCGTGTCTTCGTGTGTGTTTGGTCATTCACTGTCACAAACTCTTGTGTTTACCTGTGTTACAGCTTACATCTCTCGCCGCCGTTAACACCTCGCCGGCGGCGGCTAACTCTGTCTTGTCGATCGACGCAGGACTACGTCGACGACTACGAGGCGAACGTGCCGTTCCGTGCGTTGGCCGGCGTGGGCTGCCGCGTCGAGGCGGCGTGCCCGACGAAGCGCAAGGGCGAGTCGTGCGTCACGGCGATCTACGACGCCACGGCGGCGGCGAGCGACGAGAAGCGCGGCCACAACTTCGCGGTGACCGCGGACTGGGGCGACGTCGACGCCGACCAGTACGACGGCGTCGTCGTGCCGGGCGGCCGCGCGCCGGAGCTGCTGGTGACGCACGACGAGGCCGTGGCGCTGGTGCGCGAGTTCGCCGGAAAGGGGAAGGTGGTCGCCATCATCGACCAGGGACACCTTCTCCTCGCCGCGGCGGGGCTCCTCGACGGCAAGAGCTGCGCGAGCGGAGTCCCGATGAGGGTGGTCGCCAACCTCGCCGGCGCGGCAAGCGTCCAGCACGGTGGCGCGGTCGCCGACGGGAAGCTCGTGACGGCGGCGAGCTGGTCTGACCTCGCCGAGTTCATCGCTCACATCATCAACCTCCTTGGCATCACTGTCTCGTTCTGAAGAAGCATTGAGTTATGCTTCACTTTCACTCTGTCTTGACTAGTACTGGATATTTTCAGATTGTTAAGCTCCAAATGTTCATGGATTGTATCATTTATTAAGCGATGAATTGTATATTTTACAACGCTGGAATTGTGCATCAGAGTTTAGAACTGAGATATGCTTCTGTTGCTGATTAGAGTAACAAAAGATGACTGAAGAACTGCATGTTAACAAAATGCACTTAATTATGTGCAGTAGCAAAGTGTATTATTCGACGTAGTTCATCATTTTTAGGAAAAAAAATGATTTTGCATCACTGGCTGTTGTTTCTGACCTGATCAAATGGTTAGTCATAGGAGGGATAACTTGGTCTTTTCAACAGTGAGCAAAATCCAAGATTTTTTATGCTTTTCAGTGAAAATCTTCAACCAAAAAAAATAGTGGCAGGAAATAAATCTAAATGCTTAAGAGTGACAAACATTCCATATCCTTCCCCCAAAACAGGCTAGCATTTCAGATCTGCTAGAGATATCACTTATCAGGATTATTACACACCATGCACAATTTAGACCTACAGCTCTGCACTTTCTTCCCCAAATCTTCTGCCATGCTCAAATTTGGCTTTCTGTGCACTGTGCCATGCTGTTCCTTCTTTGCAGGTCATGACATTACTCTGAATCTGAACCAGATAAGGTCTTTCCCTTCTTGTCACACAGTCTAGCCTGCTTTTTGCAACAAGAGACTGGTACTACTGAAAAATATTAGAACATTCAGCTAAGAGGCTCCCTGCTGATATCTCCTATCTGTCCTCTACTGATGATTCTTGAATTGTTGTCATCTCATTTGATTTCGTCCACAATACATTGTCAGGCACTGAATTTCTGAAAATCTGAAACTCTCTGCATCTCTATATATACAGAGGAGGTTTTTGTCAGTGTGATGAAGCAAGCCGACCAAATTAAGGAGAGCAGAAGCTTGCAGAGATGTGAAACTTGGAAGGGAACAGTCATGGGAGTTTCTGGTGAGTGGGTGATTCAGTGCTGTTGATGATGTTTTCTCTGAAGATTCTGCTTCTGAGATCGATGTGAATTCTGTTCAACCTCGGTCTGTTCTGCACGTGCCCTGCGGTTGCTCCATGTTGACAGTAGTAATAGGACATGAATCTGAGTTGGTTCTTGCTAAGAATTTAGTGTCATTTACCATGCCTTTTAAAGGAATAAATAAGTTGTAATAGTGATTGGGGAATGGACTAGTGTGTAAGTCGATTTGTAATTTCTGTCCAGATCTGAATGGAGTTTGTTCAGAATGAGTATGGAAGCATTTAGACGTTCTTAAATTGAAAGTTCAGTTTACTATTATTGGGGATTTAGACTAAGTTGATAAAAAAGGAAGAAATGTTCCACTAAACTGCACTTAAAGATACAGTTGTAATCGTAACATGAATGGAGCTGTGACTTGTAGATAACTCGTTACTGGAGGCCAGCCCAATGGCAGTCATTTGTTTGCATGAGAATTTCTTGTGGTTAATTGCTTAATTTTCTTCAACATGTGGCTTATTCATGAACGAACCAGCCAACGTGTACTACATAGCTGACGAAGCCTGACAGCTCGGCTACAGATAGATGCTGTGGCATCACGAGGCCATGATGGAACACTTCACAAGTTCACATTACACAACGAAATAACAATATCAGCATTGCAAAATAACATGTTTGTATTATTGTATATGCAAAAGACATTGGACATCTTTAACAAGAATGCAAGAAAAATGTAGTTGCAGATGAGGCTTTCATTGTCTGCCAAATGCCAGTACATACAAATAGGCAAAAAAAAAGGAACTTCTTTGAGAGCTGAAAATTAATTACAATGCTCCCTACCTGAAAAAACAATCCAGAAATGCTAATATCAGTATTGCGTAGAAAATACAAAAACACCAACATATAATGTGTGAACTCTGAAGTACCATTACCCAATGAGCAACTTGGAATTGACGACAAATTTATGCCATCTCACACACAGCCGAAATCTATTAGGTATGTATCACTATCAAATCAAATAACCAGATTGCAGCCCATTTGGGAGCTCAACAAGAATCTCAAAAATACAAAAATGCTAGATTTGGCAGGCCAAATTCATAATTTGTGTAACCTAGGTCACATCGAATTAAGTAAGCAACTGATTAGAGCTAACCCTACTAGATTAATTAACCAGATCGAGTCAAGACGATGATAACAAGCCTGATTTTAATTACTCCCTCTTAAGCTCTTTGGTTGTCAGCACGGCTGTTCATTGGGTAATTCATTTTTGTTCTTGAAGCTAACCTCATAATCACTGCATCACCTTGTATAAATATGGCCAGTTACAACCCATGCATGCATCCTTCCAGTGATTAACTAAAATAATTAGTAGCAATTAAATAGTTAGTGAGAGAGGTTTGAACGTAGCTGTTGCAATGCAGGTCACAAGGGTGTCGCTGCTGGTTCTGGTGGCGTCGGCCGTGGTCGTCGTGTGCTTGTCGGCGGCCGGCGGCGCGGCAGCGCAGCAGGCGAGCGGCGTGGTGACGACTTACAACCTGTACAACCCTGACACGATCAACTGGGACCTCCGCGCGGTGAGCGCCTACTGCTCGACGTGGGACGCCGACATGCCGCTGGCGTGGCGCCGGCGCTACGGCTGGACAGCGTTCTGCGGCCCCGCCGGCGCGCACGGCCAGCGTTCCTGCGGCCGCTGCCTCCTGGTACGTACGCGCGCTTTCGCGCACGGCGCCGCGGCAAGGACAGCATATGTGCCGGCGTCGAACAGTTCGTGTGCATGCGTGATGGGCGCGTGTTCGTGTGTGCAGGTGACGAACACGGCGACGGGGGCGCGCGCGGTGGCGAGGGTGGTGGACCGGTGCTCCAACGGCGGGCTGGACCTCGACGTCGCCGTGTTCCGGCAGATCGACACCGACGGCGGCGGCATGGCCAACGGACACCTTGTCGTCGACTACGAGTTCGTGGACTGCCAAGACTAGGAGCGCTTGATCCATCAGTTGATCGAGATCGACCTGAACACAATGGATGATAGATTATTAAATTTCAGATTACAAATCGCATATGTGAATTGTGATCGTTTCATGGAATAATAATTAAGAATGGGAAAAATAATCCCAGATTTATAAAATGCAATCCACTAAAGATGGGCCAATTTAGATCTTGGACCTATTTCCTCCTCGGAGAATAAGTGGGCCAATTTCTTTTATGGTGCACGGAAAAGAGCTGGGCCAATTTAAATTATGGGCTGAATTCATGGACAGAAATGAGCTGGGCCAATTTCAGTTTTGGGCTGAATTTATGTACGGAAATGAGCTGGGCAACTTCATTTTTGGGCTGAATTGATGCAAAGAAAAGAGATGGGCTAATTTCATTCATGGGCTGAATTCATGATCTCTAACGAGGTGGACAAAACTGAGTTATGGGCTAGATTCTTTCAGCGAAATGAGGTAGGCCAAAATTCTTTTATGTGCTAAATTCCATCGCGGAAAATAGGAGGACCGGTTTGATTTACGGGCGGAATTCTTTCATGGAAATGAGTTGGATCGAATTTATTTATGGGCTGAATAGTTCAACGGAAAAAATGTTGGCCCGAACTTATTCGTGGGCTTTATTTGTTCCGGGAAAGCAGGTGGGCCAAATTGATTAATAGGCTGAATTCCCCACGGAAAGTAGCTGGTCTGAATTCGTTCGCGTAATGTGGTGGGCCTAATCTACGCATGGGCTCAATTCTTACGTGGAGATGTTATGGGCTGAATTCGTTAATGGATTTAATTGTTTCGCAGAAAGACATGGGCCTAGTTTATTGATGGGCTTAATTAACTCGCTTAAAAGACATGGGCCAATTTTTTGGCTGATTCTTTCGCACGCCATTCTTTGTGGATCGATTATGTCGATCGGTGAAGGAATTTTTAGCATTTTTAATTTTATTTATTTAAAAATTTGTAAAAATAATTTTTCGTTTCGAAATATTGCAGAACTAATCTCCAATTGCTCCCTGGAAGGGCGAGATTTAAAAATCGCCTTCCCAGAGGGCGATTTTGATGACGTGGCAGATGGCCGTTGGGCGTCGTCTGCCCGCGTCGCGGCATTTATGCAAAAAAAGTCTCTCGCCGCCCTCGGCAAGGGTGATTTTTCCCTGTACGGGGGCCGCCTGCCAAAGGGCGGCTGCCCTGGCAATTTTGCAGGCGGCTCTCTTGCCGCCCTTACAGAGGGCGATTTTTGCCTGTGCGGCAGGGGGCCGCCTGCAAAAAGGATGATTTTTGAATTTTTCCCATGTTAAACTATTTTAACTTTATTTAAGTAAGGTTATACAAATATAACAATATTTGTAACATAAAAAAACTATCAAAATATATGTAACGTTAAATATAATAAAACTAAGTTGATAATATAAATGTTGCTATATTTTTTATCAACTTGATTATGCTATAATTTTTTATAACCTTGATTAAACTTTTAAAAAGATTGATTGAAAAAAATCAAAACGACTTGTAATATGAAACATGCAACAGATAAATTATAGTATTTTTTTGTAAGAAAACAAATTTCCTTGTAATTTGCTACTGAAACACATCAAAGCTGATCAGTTGTGTGTTCTCGATGAGAATATGGAAAAAGTACAACTACAACTATAGAGGGGTGTGGTAAATTTACAGGCAGCCCCCTCGCCGCCCTTGCAGAGGGCGATTTTTGGCCTAATCTCGCCCTCTGCAAGGGCAATTTTTTGTCAGCATCCCATAAAGCCCCAATGGCCCGAGGAAGTGCTCATTTCAACCGGTCACAATTGAAGAAAAAAAAAGAGAGAGGTGAGGAAGAAGGAGAAGAGCCGCGAAGCGTTGTTGCTGTGCTTATTCGATCGCAGGTTAGTACAATATCCCGACGTATGGTTATATTTTGTGTCGCATACTAGTGTAATTACCATGTATTTGAAATTTGTGAGTAGATCTGTAGCACTTAGATGCGGACCCTAGATTTTTTGCGAGTAGATCTGTAGCACTATGAGTAGATATGTTGAAATTTATGAGTAGATCTGTAGCACTTAGAAGTGTGAATAATTTTAGGCTAGATTTGTTGTGCACACGTTTGGTTTGTAGTAGTACTATATTTGACCGTACAATGAGAAGTATTAAGGGTGTTTACAATATTTGATAGTTGTTTTTTTAAACTGTAGGATGCTAAGGCGTGGAAAAACTACCAACTCAAGGTAACGTAAATCGTTTCTGTGATATTATGTGTTATTCGTTGTGCATGAAATGAGGAATTCTAGATTAACGGGTTAGGGTGTTTCATTTATTGTTGACTTGTAGTTATCGCCCGAAGATTGGAAATGCCTTCAACCCATTGCCTTTGCCTAGCAGTGTTCCAGTGCCCATGTGCTGGTGCGGTGATCCTTGTAAGGTAGCCAAGTCCGATGTAGAGGAGACGTATATGCAGAGATACTGGATGTGTGCCAATTTTGAGTTTGAGCCAACACCTGAGATACGCCGCATTAACTTAATGGTGAGGAACTGATGTTTTGTAATAATTATTTGGTGTATTAAGTAGTCTTGAACAACTTATTTGGTTAGTAAACATTGCATTTGTTGTAGACCCCTCCACCGCTATGTGATTTTGAGCAGTGGATCGACACCGAGATCAAGCCGCAAAACAAGGAGCGGTTGGAGTACATGCGGCGATGGGATGCAGAGCGCAAGGAGAAGATAGAGCAGAGACGCAAGGAGGAGGCCGCAGAAAAAGAGCACAGGCTGAGGCCGAAAGGAGGCGTGTTGCTGCGTACAGGGAGGAGCGGGAGCGGAAGCTTGAGCGTGCGCGGCGAGCGAAGGCAGCAATGGAGGAGAATCCCGATGCGCAGAGGAAGGGAAAGTGGCCTCGTTGCACTCAGTAGTATGCACGAGTTGGTAGTTGTATGGTGTATCGATGAATAATGTTGCGTACATTACAACCTCGCAACGTGTAGCGAACTAACGAACTTGAAATGTTATTTAGTTTGTCGTAAAGTAGTTGAAATCTGAACGATACAATACATGGCATATGTTTCGTAAGAATTATTGCACGTAATTAAACCGCGGAACCTATCCCATGCATACATGATACAAATTAATCGAACTCGACGAGTCGATCCTCGGCTTTCCTACGGAACCCTTCTACGACGTTAAGTGTGTCTTCCATTTTCCCTTTCCTTCTCGCCGTTGTACTCCGTTTGTGTTTCGCATTCACTTACTTTGAAGTCGTTATATTGGGGAATGACATTGTCGATCCACACAGTGAATCCGCACCTCCTTCGTGGGATCTCCGTATCGTAAACGCCTGTCACGGGCCAAAAACTGATAGCGACCTCTGTTACGCGCCGAAAGTTTTTCGTCGTTTCGTTGAGTAGATGTAGCGAATGACATGAAATGTTTTTGTGACATATGAGTGCGACGACCGAATAGAGTTATATACAAAGAGGTAACACAAAGTTACTAACTGTAAATATTACAAACAGGTAGCACTAGTAGCCTACTGGCGAGGCCTCTTACCCCTACCCCTCCTAGCCTGCGCCCTAATATGCCCCTGAGAGTACGTCAGCCTCTCAACGGGCACGACACGACCAGCGCGGACATCTGGTGCAGGCGTGTGCTGTGGCTGCTCCTGGCTCTGTGGTGGTGGTGCTCCACCAAGCTGAGAGGCGCCGAGAAGATCCTGCTCTGGGTCCTCCAGGTCGTCGAAGTCATCGCCCTCACTAGACCCGCCCGCCTGCGACGAAGACGCGCCCGAACGGAAAATCCCCGCCGGGTAGTATCCTCCTGCAGATATCAAAAGTTAAGCAACATTCAGCCCAAATAGTGCGTTTGTAGTACTCATCGGAAGACGCTTGCTCACTTGGCGGCTGAGTGAAGGGAGGAGGGACGGACGAACCACTCGCTCGAACAAAGGCCGACGTGCTGGGCAGAGTCGCGAATGGCCGAGGGATCGATGATCCACTCGCTCCAGCAGAGTGTCCTGTCAGCAGCGTCGGACCTAGTAGACATTCAGTTTGTAATAACATGGCTAAGGTTTCGCATAGTGAGAAGGTACGGAACTAACCTGTGGACGCACCAGCACCGTGCGATGTCGATTCTGGTGTCGGGCCGCGTGCACGTGGAACAGCAGCTGCCGGTGGAGGTACCGCGTCCACGGCCGAACGACAAGAGAAGACGCGCAAGATCGAACGCATCTTCGTCTGCATCCGCTCGAACGTCAACCTCTGCTCAACGTCGTTCAGGTGCAGTCCAGCGTCCAACCTCAGCATCACCGCGTTGATGTCGGCGTTCATGGCGCATGCAGCGTCGGCCTGCGAGAATCATTATTAATTAGGTTTGTCAGTCTCATATGTACCAACCGCGTAGTACGAAAGCAAGAAGTCTGAGAAACATGGACGTACCCCCAGGAAGTACTCCTGGTCACGGTGCACGGGGTAGGTGTCCCTGACGCCTGCCTGGTGTAGCTGTGGAGCGGCCGGGGTGAAGGTGATGCGGGCACGTGTGCGCGGCAAGTACCACCGAAGGTAGGCAGTGTAGTTCTCCTCCGAGTGTGGGTGGATCTCGGCAATCACCTCCTCGGTGGCTTCCAACCAGTCCTCGACGTACGGTAAGATCCGAGGTGCCCATAGTGTCCCTGCGTGCTGTCCCCGTCGAGTCAACCTGCAAAGAACATAATGGTCATCGAATGTTCCGCGCGTAGTCGACATAACAATAGTAAAGGTGAAAGAGAAATACTCACTGGTGGTCCTGGGGCGCGACGGGTATCGGTACGTTCACTGAAAAGCCCTGCCTCAGTCTGAACTGCCTCATAACACGGTAAGGACAGTGAGGCTCGACGAAGATGTCGAAAACCAACGGCACCACCGTCAACCAGTACGCCGCGTCACGCGTGCACAAGGCAGACAGACCTATAGGTGCTCTCCCGGCGACCACGTGCTGCGTGTAGGGCTCCCAGACGACGTCCGAAGGCTGCAGACGGTCGAACTCGAAGACAACTCCGAGTAGCTCCGTCTAACCTGGACGTGGGCGTAACGGCGCTGCGACACACGGAGAACCAATTCGTTAGAACATCAGTCGCACATAATCTGAAATTTGAAATGAAAACAATTTGTACTTACGTTGCGGCGGCACCAGTACGTGCCCATCGTCGGCCTGTCGGCTGGGTGGTCGGCTGCCGGTCCTGAAGCGTACGCAGCGGTGTCGACGATCGGTCGGCCGATCGCGAACCGCTCAGCTGCCCAGAGCTAAATAAGGAGAGGGCAACCCGCGAAAATCGCTCTAGGATCCGTCTTGCAGCAGGCCTCGCACAGCGCACGGTACGTGGCTGCGAGGACTGCCGAACCCCAGCTCCACTGCGGCACGGCCCCTAGCTCCGCATCCGCGATCGCCCGGGCGTAGTGGATCAGGCCCCTGTCTACTGCGTGCCCGGTGGTGCTGTTGAACATCACCCAGCCGAACATCCACAGTAGGTACGCCTCTAAGGAGCGTCTGAGCGAGTACTCGTCGGTGTCGGGGTGGAGCTGGTCGGTCTACAACAAAAAGCAAACGATGTTAAAACTCGTAAGATTTCTAGGAAAGTAACAAAGTGTAAAAGTTAACTTACTGTGAACTGCAGCAGCCAAGCCTTCGTAGGGCCGGCGGTGGTGTACATGTTCGGGGGAGCAACTGCAGGGAGCCCAGGTAGCCTCATCACGGGAGCGAATCGCTCCATGATATCCTACCTCCAGCCACCCGCACTGTCCACTGGGCCGACAGCCTCCCCAGCTAGTGGAAGCCCAAGCAGGTACGTGACGTCCTGCAGCGTTGGTGACATCTCCCCACAGGGGAGATGGAAGGTGTGCGTCTCTGGCCACCACCGATCTACCAAAGCAGCCAGCAGCGACCGGTCGGCATCCCAGTGCTTGGCCGGGTCGTTCTCGTCCGCCCGCGCCTCAACAAGCCTGGATATCGCTATCAGGCCTGCCTCACGCAACCTGCGTACCGTTGAGTTCAACATTAGTACCACATATTTCCAAATAGCCAAAAAATTTCATCAAGTAATTAAGTTCTATCATACCACGGAACGTGTCGCGGATCGGCCCGCAACAACTCGCGTGACTGGTGTGGACGAAAGGTGGTAAGCTGCGCACCCTGCACCGTCGACAAGTACGAACAGTGGCTCCTGTCCAGTGCCCTATTGAGGAGAGTTGGTGTCTCGTCCGCCATACCTGCATACATGAAGTATGCCTAAGTGCCATGAAGGATAAATTCCACAATACCGACCAGTGGGAGTCCTCGCACTCCTCGCATCACCCAGTTGTACACCTCGGCCAGGTTGGTTGTCATTATACCATACTGAGACCCGTCAGTGTCATACAACAGAGACCACTTTTCTTTCGGTTCATTCTCTATCCACTGCGAGAAATTATGTATTGATGATGCGGACCTTCTTCTCATTGTTGGCGGGTCATCATGTAGTGGACCAAGAGGTACTGGAGGATCGTCATCCTGTGGCCGACGAGATTGCTCGTCGGTTTGCTTTGTTGTCAGCTCATCCAACCTCCTTCACAACTCATTGAATTTTTTCTCCTGATTCTGACCACATAGCCTCTTAAATAGATCCATCTGGTGCTTGTTCTTGAATTGCTTGTAGAAATTGGCTCCCATATGACGCATGCACCACCTACTCCGAACATCATGCCACCTAGCTGGAAGTCTCCTCTTCGGCCAACCATTCTGCAGGTAGTCAATTGTCTTCAACATGCCCGCATGACGATCATGAATGAGGCAAACATTGGGCCTCATACGCACGACTTGACAGCGAACTCTCTCCAAGAACCAATACCAGCTTTCGGTGTTCTCACTCTCGGCAAATGCAAACGCCATAGGTAACACCTGGTTGTTCCCATCGGCTCCAATCGCCGTTAGTATCTGACCTCTGTATTTGCCTGTCAAAAAGGTTCCATCTATGCACAACACAGGGCGACAGTGCACAAATGCGTTGATGCAAGCACCCAGCGAGAAAAAGGTTCTTTGCAGAACGCTCTTGCTCGAGTCATTAGACGACGGAAAGGTCTGAATGTCATAATAGGTATTGGGGTTTCTCTGAGCAATGGTGCCTAACAGACGAGGCAAATTATCATAGGATGCTTCAAATGTGCCATACCTCATCTCCAAAATCTTTTGTTTCGCCCTCCAAGCCTTGTAGTAGCTTATAGTATACTTGAATTTGTTTTCAATGTGCCTAATAATGGAGCCCGGTTCAAAGTCCGTGTTACAAACCACATCGCTGTACATCTCACCGGCAACAAAAGCTGAGGTGATGTTGCGGTGATACTTATCAACCCCTGGCAACCAACATGTGTGCTCACCAACAATGTTCACTTTCCAATAGTCATTCCATTTTCCCTTATATGCATGAACGCGCCACGGACAATCATCCTTCGTGCACTTCACGTCATACACATAGTTGGTAGACTTCACCACCCTAAACTCTCTATGCAAGGAGACCGCCCAATGCTTCACCGCCTCTTTCATGTCTTCCTTATGAGCATACCTGGCACCTTGGATTACATCGTTATCCTTGTATTCAAAGGGTGCTTGCTGCCCCTCTGAGATAACAAGTTGAGAGAAATCAGCTTTTGTCCAATCAATGGGCATTACATCTTCCTCCTCGTCCGATGATTCATCGCCCTCCGCCAGCTCATTTTCAGAATCTTCCCTCTCCATTTCCTCAACAATTGCTTCGATTCTCTCCCCCTCATCCGTCACGCCTATTGCCTCCTCCAACCTTGCTTCGTTATCCCCAGTTCGCATCGATGGTCCAACATTCTCCACAGCATTGTTAGGACCTTCACCATCCTCTATTTGCACTGTAACACTGCTATCGATTTCATGCAATGCCACAAAAATAACAAGGGGCCAGGACCTTTCAAAGGCCATCTCCACATAACATCTCCAGGACTCGGTGTTATCTACAGGCATTAGTTCCTAATAATATCCTTCTGTTGCACGATTGACTACAACGGATAGGGACATTGTGTTCACTCTTACATCCACTTTAAATCCACGTAGTAACCAACTATAGACTGACTCAAATGTTTTTTCGGCTGGCCTATCGATGCCCTTCGATTTCATACTAAATTCTGACAGATCAACACCATCTCGACCATATCTAACGTTGCCTTTACCGTGAACTATCTGAAATATGACCTTACTTGTCATTGTGTCTGATAAACAGATTCAAACTTAGTTTATTTCATACTACGAATATGTTGCCTAGATCAATCTGTGCCTGAGTTAAATTCTATATTAAACAAAATTCTACGCAAAGAAATGTATACATATATAAGGACATATCCTACATATGTTCATCTAAATCGGTTTGTCCTAGGTCAAATTGACTAAAATAAATCATGCCCTAATTTTTAAATCCATATTATAGTGCTACACAACTATTTAAATAACATAGACATAGATCAGAATGTATTCTACGTAGGTTCATCTAAATCGGTTCGTCCTAGGTCAAACTCCCTAAATTAAATCGTGCCCTAATTTATAAAACAATATCTTACTAAACAACTATTCAAATATTAAAAAAAAAATCTTTTCTTATATATTCTACACAAAAAAAATAACACAAACATATATACATCGGGATATTGTACTAACCTGCGATCGAGTACGCACACCGACAGGGCTTCGCCACTCTCCTTCTTCTTCCTCACCCCTCCCTCTATTTTTTTCCTCGAGTCTCGACGGCTGCGAATGACGGCCGCGGAGTTGGAATGGGATTTTATAGGGGAGGGGCAAAAATCGCCCTCAGTAAGAGCGGCAAGGGGGCCGCCTGCAAAATTGCTAGGGCGACCGCCCTTTTGCAGGCGGCCCCCTGATGAACAGTATAAAAACGCCCTTGCCAAGGGTGGCAAGGGACTAAAACGCAAAAATACCGCGACGCGGCAGACGGCGCCCAACGGCCGTCTGCCACGTTGGAAAAATCATCCTCTGGGAGGGCGATTTTTAAAACTCGCCCACCCAGAGGGCGAGAGGAGATTATTTTTGCAATATTTCGAAACGAAAAATTATTTTTGCAAATCTTTAAATAAATAAAATTAAAAATGCTAAAAATTCCCGGTGAAGTTAGTAGAGGTGCTGTTGTCGAATAAGGGTTCTGCTCTCAACTTTTTCAGTCTCATCGTTTTTTAGGTGCATATTTTTTCAAATTATTAAATGATATGTTTTTTTAAAAAAATTTTATGGGCAAGTTGCTTTAAAATTCAATTTTTAAATTTTTTATCTTAATACTTACTAATTAATTGTACGTTAATCCGCTACTTTATCTTACGTGCATAGAGGAGAAGTTCCCAACTACTACAAACAAACGCAGCCTAGTGAGAGGTTCAAACTTCAAATGGGTTCGGTAATTTAATTTCTGACCCCATTCAATCTATTCAGTTTTATTTCCCGAACAATCATCCATATGAGAAATATCGCAACCACCATTTTCCAATAATTCGATGCAATTGCAAAATAAAATTTTAAAAGGAAATCCAATACTGGCATGAGGCAACAAGATACTACCATTCCGGAAATCAACTGCATTTGGTGGAACTGTTGCAGAGCAAAGCAATCATGTGTGGAAGTAATTTGATTTCAGCTTCGCAATAACTTAATTAATCTCCCCGACCTCATTGAACTATTCAAATTCAATTCTGAAACCACCACTCCCATTCCCATTGTCTAAAATAAATTATCAACCACGTGTACTGCAAGTCAGCAACGGTTGCTCTGATTTACAAATAAACTTCTGCCTGGCTGCTGCAAACCGTTGACACTTGAGGGGAAAAAAAAACAATGATGAATTCTACTACTAGATAAGAACATAGGGCATTTGGGCTCCTGCTGCTTGTGTGTTGACTTCGTGCTGGCTTCCCGAGAAACCGAGAGAGGTAAGCATCTCGCATCTCCACAAACTTAATTTGCCGATGAATTCCGAAATCCTCTTTGTCTTTTCATGTAAATTTAGTTCCCTGCTCCCTCTGGTTGTAATTTTTGTTGCGAGGAGTCTCTCCAGCCATGGCAGGGCCTCCTTTCAAACGCATGAATTTCACATGAACTTTGTAGAGTTCCTCTGGTAAAAGACTTCGTAGAGTTCATATAGAATCATTTCAGTTCGCGTACTATCTAGAAATGATTCATGCGTAAGAAAGGATGCCTAAACTTAGGAGTTCTATGGGTATGTACTAGTGCGTTCTTATCCGATGAAGTTGAAGCTGAACTGAACACTACTACTTTTTTAAAACTTTTTTCTAAGAACAGAGCAGGTGGATGCCTGAACTTAGGGGTTCTACATATGTGAAAACATGTATTGATTTGCCTCAGAGATAGAAATTCCCCAGATCATCAATTTCATTCACGAGCAGAAGAAACTCAGATTACCTAAATTCCTCTTTGGATAAAGAAACTCACCAAATTTTTTTTCCAGAGCAAAAGCTAAGTATTGTGGATCAAGCATGCTGATGGGCCGTAACCTAATGGGCCTCGTGCTGGGCTGCGTGGGCCTTGCAGCTGCGATGCATGCGGCGGCGGCCCAACAAGCATCCGGGGTGAGAGCCACGTACCACTTTTACCGGCCGGCGGCCAACGGCTGGGATCTGACGGCCACGGGTGCCTTCTGCTCCACGTGGGACGCTGGGAAGCCGTTTGATTGGCGCAGCAAGTATGGGTGGACGGCCTTCTGTGGGCCCGTTGGGCCCACCGGCAGAGACTCCTGCGGCAAGTGCCTTCTGGTAATAACATATATCGAGTCATCATCTTCTAGCTTGTTGCAAAAGTTTGTTCGACTTTTTTTTTCTCCGATTACATAGATATAGAAGAAGCACATATACGCATATCATTACGCACATACTCTCTTCTTAGAAAAAAACTTATAAAAACGGATCTGAATGAATGTCTGAGTTTACTCTAATATCTAATATCTATGATATGAATGTCTGAGTCTGAATTGAGGGATACATATATGATAAAAATAGATAACCTATAGCTAAAATATTTTTTTGACCGGGTTTTTGAGCATCTCCTCTCTTGCTCCATCTCTGGCACCTAGGACTCCACATTGATAACTTCTGATGGATATTTCAGGTGACGAACAGGGCGACGGGGGCCCAGATCACGGCGAGGATAGTGGACAAGTGCGCCAACGGAGGACTAGACCTGGACTGGGACACCGTCTTCTCCAAGATCGATACTGACGGCCAGGGCTTCCAGCGCGGCCACCTAACTGTCGACTACAGCTTCGTTAACTGCGGCGATAGCAATCATCTCGCGGAGGTTGTCGTTTAATCTCACTAATAAATTACACCGTAATTAAGTTCGCCAATTGAGATGGTTGCATATATGCAGAGTGAAGAATAAAATTTTTTTAAAAAAGCTCCATGAAATTACCTGTCTGGCTGTCCTGTCCTGTCCCTTGTTGGTTCTGAATAATTAAGCGTGTTCCTTTTATCAATCAGTTGTATCTTCTAAGCTCAATATCAAAGACCAATGTATGTTAATGTTTGCAGTTAGTTTGGATTAGTTTGTGTTGTTAAGCTTTCATTATGTCGTCGGTGCATGGCCGACGACGTTTTCAGTTAATATATCCGCAATATCTTGGCCCGTCTTGTCCGCAATATCTTGGCTCCCATTGAGAGGTAGAGAGGTCTTTCTGATAAAAAAATTAAATAAAAATATTTCACCGGTCAAATTTCAGGAAAAGATGAGTTTGTGATCCGTATGCATGGAACGGACACCTGTACGACATATTACAGCACTGACATTCGACCGCATCTGCATCTGAGAGGACTCACATCTTTTCCATTTTATACTTCCCAAGTATGTACTCCTCAATCAATATTGCTACCAGTCAATATTGATGTATAGAAATACGTACAACTAGAATAAATTTGAGCAGAGAGAGAGAGAGTATATGTTACTCCTACAGTCAAAATTTCCCATTATTTGCATGATGCAACAACATACTGTCGTTCAGGTAGTGGAAAAAACAACCAAACAACAAGAATAATTTATGATTTATGAGTAGAATTTTTATATCTGCTATGTTTAAAAGTCAATCCTAAAAATAAATTATAATAAAAAATATATTTTAACTAAGGCTGATAAGCTAACAAACTTCTCGTCTCTTCAGAGCTTCTTCGATGCATCTGTTTTTTCCGTTTAAAAAACCTAACCTAATTAAAAATATGATATAATTTAGTACGATAAATTTGAACAACAGATTATTTCCCATATCAAACTCTGCACCCTGCGTTCCAAAGACGAAAGCCAAGCATTGCAGCAGTAGCCAACCATTCTGGAAATCTCCCTTGGAATCACGAGGCATCCATAATTTCTGCTGTTCATTCGTCATCGCGATCGGTTCCTCGCATCACAGACGACTTGACCTGCAATTATTACCTTACCCTCACCCTCACCCAGAGAGGTGATTATAACTTGTAACGGTATATTAATGATAAAACATAATTTATAAGTGTACTTTTTATATATGTATTTTTAGCAAATAAAAGTTAATGTCAATAAATAAACTACGTTAAAGCTGCATTTGAGAGCTGCACAAAAAGAAGAAAATAACATCGTTTTTCATGCGTGTGTTTTTCAAATTGCTAAACGGTACGTTTTTTGAAAAAACTTTCCATAAAAAAATTGCTTTAAAAAATCATATTAATTTATTTTTTATGTTTAAAATAATTAATACTTAATTAATTACGCACTAATAGCTTATCTCATTTTGCGTATCTTCTCAATTTTCTCTATTCTTCTCTTCTCAAATACAGCCTAAAAATATTTAAAATCAATTTAAAATTAAAATAAAATTTAAATTTATGCAACTTTTTTTATAGGATAGAACAAATTAAGCTTGCTCATCCATCCCCGATATATATTCAACAAACTCTGAGGAAACAAGCGGAAAACTTTGATCGAAGGAAACAGATTTTGTATGACTTCCACTAACTTCTCCGAATCTACAAAGGATATACTTTTATCTTTGTCCGCCCAAAATCTGCGGCCAAATTAGTATGCAATCAGCGACTATATCCACGTAATTTGTTCACTATCACACACAATTGGGTTTCCATGCATGCATGCGCGGAAATTTCATGGAAGTTGATTTTCGGAAGCAAGTGAAAGAGTCATCCATGACTTGGACACGTCACCTCCTCTGCCTCTATTTAAGCTTGTGGAATTCAAAGCAACCCCCATTTCACTAGCAGCTAGCGAGTGTACACACAACACATTTGTAAATTGTAGTAGTAACCACCTTAGCTGAGGCGACGGCCATGGCGATGAGAAGTGTGGTGTTGGTGGCGGCGGTGCTGTGCACGGTGGCCGCCATGGTCACGGCGCAGGAGGCGTCCAACGTACGTGCCACGTATCACTATTACCGTCCCGCGCAAAACAACTGGGACTTGGGAGCCCCAGCCGTAAGTGCGTATTGTGCCACGTGGGACGCCAACAAGCCACTATCGTGGCGTCAGAAGTATGGCTGGACCGCCTTCTGCGGGCCTGTTGGTCCTAGGGGTCAGGATGCCTGTGGCAGGTGTCTCTTGGTAAGAATTTCTTCATTTGATTTCTAACCGAGATTCTTAATTATAGAGCATATGTTTTATTGAGCAGAGTTAATCGTTTTTTTTTAAATTTTTACTAACTCAAATGCTAGAACCCTCCATAGGACAAATTAATCTGCTTAGTATCCCACTTCTACATCTTACTACTCTAAAAATAGAGTTATCAATCCACTCTCCTTACCTTATTTGAGGGGTGGCCAACCACCGCCCTCACGCAACTGCCACTCCTCCCAGGAAAAAAACAGTAAAAACAGAGTAACTAAAAAAATGACTGAGTTTTTGGTTAAAAGAAAAAGATAAATTTTGTTATAGAACATTGAAATTTCATGTAATTTGCTGATAAACATTGCAAAAACTTATCACGGCTAAAGAACACTTAAAAAACTAATAATTTGTTAGAGAAGACTCAATTAGAAAAAAATTCTTAAGAAAAATGAGAACACATCCCAAGAAAAAACAGTAAAAACAGAGTAACTAGAAAAAAACAATTGTTGGTTAAATAAATACACTTGAATCACGTGCTTTCCCGCTCGATCCATCCTCCCAGCCTTTTGTAACTCACATTGGCCTATTAAAAAGAAAATATGTTCGTAAAGTTCAACCTCTAATGTAATGCGTTGGCATATTACTGCTATAAAAAAAAGCAATATGCAGGGCCATGTGATGCCGTTTATTTATGATCACATAGAGTAACCAACGAAATAATTAAAAAAGTTTAATTATTTGGGACTAGCGGAAGTACCCATGTTATGTAACATCTAACATATTCTTCTTTCGTTTTTTGTTTTATATTGTAAGTCGTTTAACTTTATTTTTAATTAAATTTCTTTAAATTTCACCAAATTTATAACAACATATAGTAACATTTTTAGTAAAAAATAAATATTGTATCAAAATATATTTAATATTTAATTTAATAAAACTAATTTGGTATTATGAATGTTGTTAATTTTTCTATAAATTTCATCAAACCTAAACAACTTTAACTTAAAAAAATTTAAACGATTTATAATATGAAACAAGAGTACATATATGTGTAATGATGGAACATGTAATTTATAATATGAAGCAAAGAGTAGAGTATATTGTAAGTGTAACGATGGAACATGTGCGTGTTGTCGTTGCAGGTGACGAACACGGCGACGGGGGCGCAGATCACGGCGAGGATCGTGGACCAGTGCGCCAATGGCGGTCTGGACCTGGACTGGGACACCGTCTTCACCAAGATCGACACCGACGGCCAGGGCTACCAGAAGGGTCACCTCATCGTCAACTACAAGTTCGTCGACTGCGGCGACAACTAATTAAGCTAGCCATCTTAGCTAATTAGCAATTATATTACTCTCCGTTACATGCTAATAAGGTTGCTGCATATAAATTTTCGACAGGGGAGAGTGGCAACTCTGCCTGATGAATAAATTAAGCAGCTGATAAATAATTGTGATATGTTAGTCTGCTCAAGATCATATCTATATATGTACACTAAGATAATAAATAGCGTATAACGAGTTGACAGTGGATTGATATATGTATAGCGGATTACGGACAACAAACGTTATTACGGGTGATAAGTTTCAATAGCGGATTTAAAAAAATAACGACAAATTTAGGTTATATATCAATATTAACATCAAGTTTCACTTAAAAATTAAAATTTACAATACATATTTAATTGCTCCTATATTTCATAACATAAAAAAATTAAATGACATATAAATATATAAGATAAAGAAGGTATATGATGTAAAGTTCTACTATCCATACGTGAAGATCAATATTTAAGCGTAATAGCAATCAACGTAAAGTCAATAACGGACTGTTATAGCGGTCGCGAAATGCTACAATGGGCCACTATACCGGTAGCGAAGCATTATAGCAGCCGTTAAGTTTTTTTAGATAATGGAAGCTGCTAAGCTACAACACATTATTTTCAGTCCGCTACCTTGTAGTGGTAGCAATAGAGGTCCGCTACCGCTATAGCGACCGCTATTACGAGCGCTACGAATGCTATTTATTACGTTGATGTATACATATGGACAAAAACTAATTTATTACCTTGATGTATACATATGGACAGGAAGTATTAATTAATAGATTTTTCTGGAATATAACAGACTATGTTGAGGGAGGTCAGCTGGGCATGAAAATGTAGCGAATTCAGACGAATAATATCATGCTATATTCACCTTGAAAAAAAATAATACCATACTATAATTTTTTTAGCAGATTCAATTCAGATCTGTTTCAGATAATGGAATGCCGATCGATCCGATCCGAAAATGGTACGGAGTTGGAGCGGGCTTAGCTTAGAAATGGACCACAATTATCGGACAATTTACACATATACACACTGAACAAGAGCAACAAGAAACAACTTAGCATCAAGGAAGAATTAAGGAATCGTTAGGCTCCAAACTCAAGAGAGAGTCTTCGATTAAAAAAAAAAAGACAGATGAGCCTCAAATGAGCTATGAGCTATGACAGTGTAATGGTCCGTATATTAGTATACATGATGTAGTGATATTATCTAAAATTCCTCCTAATGGATAATCTCTGCGTCCGCCAGGTTCCAAAATTCCTCCTGATTATATTCCTGAATGTTCGTAGAATGCATCCATTTTATATATTTTCTGCCTCTTTTTGTCCAGGTGTTCGGCCTTGCTGACTCCAGACAAAAGAAAGGCCTAAATCAAACGCACCAAACCCATGGGTGTGGCAGTATGCATGCAAATTGTGGAATGCAGTGGCATTTCTAGCTTGAAAAAATACTGCACTTTGGATGCGTGCGGTTGTGTGGTTTGCATCGCCCACATGTATATTTGTCTCCATTGGTACTCCACAAATAAGATGTTTAATAGAGTTAAAGGTTGAGGTAAAATTACTTGACATACTTTAGGGTTTACTTATTTGGAAATTTCACGTCTAGCAATGTCCAACTAACCGTGAGTAATAAGTGTAATAGTTGGATGAGAAATAATCATACAAACTCTCTTATATTTGTGAACAAATGAAAAAGCCTAAAATCCTTATATTTAAATTGTGGACGGAGGGAGTCGTACTTCCATATCTCGAGATCCGCTTATCAATGAGATAATAAGTGTCAAATGAATTTAGGTTTTATTTATAATAAAAATTAGATGACAAACTATGCGTTGTGACGGGATATTGGTGTGTGCGATGCAGTCATAAAATTTCAATTTCAATGCGTAGATATGAGAAAGATTATAGAGACATTTAAAAAGACCATTTGAGTGTCACATATAAAAAATAATGTGACTTCTTGTGGTATTTTTTTAGCAATTATAATTACACTAAGTGATCAATCAATGTTGAGTTACCTAATAATTATTAAGAAAAAATAGTAACCGTAGATATTTAATATCTATTGGATGGTTGTGATGAAACAAGAAAATGATCCAATGGCTCTAGTTTTATGGGTGATATGGCTCAATGTATGTTTGAATTTTGTTTTCAACTATATAGGCTATATAGATTTGGCCTTCGTTATTACGCACCGGTCATAGATTTTTTTTTTAAAAAAAATAAACTGAGGGATTGCTTCATTTGAAATTTGGAATAAGCCTCAATCCCTGTCCCATCTTTTTTCGCGAGGACTTAAAATAATTTCACGTCAATATATTTAGAAAATATATTAATAAGAAGCATTCGATCGACTTTGACAAAACAGAAAGCTGTTAAGCTCATATCCTGACGTCACAATAGAATTCTGAGTATTAGACACATTGTTTTGTGCAACAATCTGTTGCGTGGATTGTTTTGCTTTTACTGACATCGAACTTGTTGACTCAAATATAGAGAACCAGACTTCTATTGCATATTTAAATCAAAAGAGAACTGCACAGCTACTAATGTGAAAAATACTAGCTCTGTTTTCTTCGAAATACAGTACAACTTAAGACGCCCATATACACGCACACACTCATGCATACCTCTTTTTTTATAAGCACCTTCTAAGACTGAGCCGATTTATTTTAAAATTAATGAAGTTACTACAGACGTCTCGTTGTCAACTAATACATCATTTATCACTAAAAAATAATTAACTGTAAATAACAAGTACCCATGTTAAGTGTAGAACTTGAACCCGGATTAACAGTTTTCACAAAAAAAAAAACTTAACAGTTGCTCACTTAACTACTACATTGAAATTTTAATACTATACGACATAACAGCGTATATCTACTCTACAACAGAATCAGTCAAAGTCAAAGTCAAGACTCAAGATCTATAATAAAAAATATAAGTGGGTTAATCTCTCGTTTTTAATACTATACGACATAACAGCATATATCTTCTCTACAACAAAATCAATCAAAACTTAAGGTCTATAATAAATAAATAAGTGGGTTGATTCGTGAATTATTTATAGATCAAATGAATGTATAACCCGATAAAATCTGCATGCTTTCACTCCAATCCGAAAGCCAATCACTGCAGCAGTCAACCATTCCAGAGATCTTCCTTGGAATTACGCCATCCATGAGACACACATGTCCACTTGTGATCGTGATCGGTTCTTCCTCCCGTCAAACACGACTTGACCTGCAATTGCTTTGGCTAGCTGGCTTAGCTACTACGTACACCTATGGCTCCGTCCAACGTTTGCTATTCATCAGATGCAGTACAATTTTAAACTTTTAAGGCTGTGTTCGTTTCACTGCTCTCTCAAAGCAAATAGTGCGCACGGAAAACGGAACAGTTCATTAGCGCGTGATTAATTAAGTATTAGCTAAATTTTTTTTCAAAAATGGATTAATTTGATTTTTTTTAAGCAACTTTTGTATAGAAACTTTTTGCAAAATATACACCGTTTAGCAGTTTGAAAAACGTGCGCGCGGAAAACGAGAGGGAGGAGTTGGGAACACAGGCATAAGAACTCAGCCTTAGTTTAGTTTCAGAGCTCATTTTAATATTTATATCATAGTTTATTTTTTACTTTGGCTTTAAGTCACTAAAAAAAATATAAAAGTATTATTCATAAATTATTTTTTAAATTGTTAATAAATGTTATATCTTATAATTACTTGTAGTCGAAACGTTGTGCTGTTTCAGCTTCTAACTGTGAACCTCTAAAACATAAACTGATACTTGTCGAAGTGTATGGAAAAAAAAAAGTTTAGAACGGGGGTAGTACCAAAGCTTACTCATCCGTCCCCAATCTATCTATCGCATACAGTCATTCAGATATGCTGCAATGCAAGCTCTCACAGACTAGTCAAAACTTCGATCGAAAGCAACAGATTTCTGGTCGATCGAGTTAGCCTAACTTCTCCGATTCTACAAGAGATATGCATTTGTTCGCCCAAAATTGCGGCTGAATTTGCCCGTGTTTAGATTCAAAAAATTTTTGAAAAAAAACGTCACATCAGGTCATACCAGATATACTGAAGTATTAAATATAATCTAATAACAAAACAAATTACAGATTCCGCCTGTAAACTGCGAGACGAATCTTTTGAGCCTAATTAATCCGTCATTAGCAAATGTTTACTATAGCACCACATTGTCAAATCATGATGCAATTAGGCTCAAAAGATTCGTCTCGCAATTTACACGTAAACTGTGTAATTAGTTTTTTTTTTCGTCCATATTTAATACTTCATGCATGCGTCCAAATATTCGATGCGATGGATTTTGAAGTTTGAAGTTTGGAACTAAACAGTGCCTTTGTATGCAATCAGTGACTATATATATCCACGCAATTTGTCAACTCGAACACACAATTGATTTTCCTTGATACATGTGCGGAAATTTCACCGAAGTTGATTTTCAGAAGCAAAGTGAAAGAGTCAGCCATGACTTAGACGCGTTTACCTCCTCTGGCTCTATTTAAGCCCATGGAATCGAAACAAACCTCCATTTCACTAGCATCTAGCAAGTACTCACACAGTCACACATCTGTAAATTGTAGAAACCATTTTAGGTGAGACGACGGCCATGGCGATGGTGAGAAGGGTGGTGATGTCGGTGGTAGTATTGTGCACAGTGGCAGCTACGACCATGGCGCAGGAGGCTTCCAACGTGCGTGCCACGTATCACTATTATCGTCCAGCGGAAAACAACTGGGATTTAGGGGCCCCAGCCGTCAGCGCGTACTGTGCAACGTGGGATGCCGACAAGCCACTTGAGTGGCGGCAAAAGTATGGATGGACTGCTTTTTGTGGACCCGTTGGTCCCACCGGTCAGGATGCATGTGGCAAGTGCCTTCAGGTATGAATGGTTTTAGTTGTTTCTTATTCCTCCTATTGAGAAATATAAGGCATGTTAGATCTTATGATCATTGATGCTTAACTTAAAATGTTTTGAACATTTTTTTCATAGTATATCACTGCAAAATTAACGCCTTACAAACGCATTTTCAAATACGATTTATGATAAATCCAGCTTGAGAAACTACTTAGACTATGTTTGGGAGGTGAAGTTAGGAACTTCATCTCTCCGCACGGAAAACAATATTGTTTATTAGCACGTGATTAATTAAGTATTAGCTAAAAAAACTTGAAAAATAGATTAATATGATTTTTTAAGTAACTTTTCTATAGAAAAATTTTATAACAAACGTATCATTTAATAGTTTAAAAACCATGCGTGCGAAAAACGAGGAAGATAAGTTAAAAAAAGAGATAAAAGAACACAGTCTTAATATCCCTCCCTCCCCCCACCCTCTTTACATACCTCAAAAGAAAACTCCAAGCTATATGTTACCACTTATTTACCCTTTTCCCTTGAATTTTACTTGACATCAGATTCTATTCATTATAAACTTTAACCCCTCATCTTTTCTAAAAAAATATATAAATATTTTTTAAAAATAATATTATTAAAGTACTTTGCATGCTACATATAATTATACTACTTGCGCTTGTCAAGAAAATATGTATATAATTTAAAAGTTTTTACCATAAAAAAAATAAAATCACATTGGTCCATGACCAAAGTGTTAAGGAGTAAAAGAAAACGGATGGGGTTCAATCGAAGGGAGTAAACAATAAATAACAGTATATTTTCTTTAGATAATAGATTAAAAATCTGGCCTCTATCCAATGTACCCAGCCAATAAATAACAGTATACGATGATAACACGCTGCTTATTTGTGTATATTTGCATTTTGCAGGTGACGAACACAGCGACCGGAGACCAGATCACGGCGAGGATCGTCGACCAATGCGCCAATGGCGGGCTGGACTTGGACTGGGACACCGTCTTCTCCAAGATCGACACCGATGGCCAGGGCTACCAGAATGGCCACCTCATCGTTAACTACCAGTTCGTCGACTGCGGCGACAACCAGTAGCTAATTAACCGCCACTCTTATAATTAATTACATTCTGTAAACTTTCCTAAATACATATATACATTTCGGACAGAGGGGGTAATATCTCTGCCTGATGAATAAAGTGGCCGCTGAATAATTGTGATGCTAAGCTGCTCCAGATCGATCCGTAATGTTTAGTGTTTGAGAAGGCTTAAGATGATCATAAGTGTACGTGAAACAAAAAAATCATTAATGTATGTTAATTAAGTTTTAATTACTAAAATTTAAAAAATAAATTTATTTGATATTTTAAAGCAAATTTTATGTAGAAAGTTTTCACATAAAACATATTATTTAGCAGTTTAAAAAACGTGCTAACGAAAATCGAGATAAAATCTATATCTTAATCAGAAAAAAATAAGTCAGAGCAAGGTATCACTAAAATTGTGGAAATGCGATGGATTTCTGGGGCTAAAAGCCTAAAAGAGGCGTCAGGTTTTTGCAACATTCCCAGAGCATTTCACAAGTTTCGGGCCAACTAGACAGTGTTAATTTCGTAATTTGTGGCTCTGTTTTCTGTTTCTGCTTGTTTGTGGAGGTTTACGGTCCTTGTGTTTGATGTGTGACTCTGTTTTGGATGAGCTCCAACTTTTGATCGTAGACTCTACGAGCTGCTAGCTTTGAATGCATCCGTCTTTCTGACTATAGTCCAAGTGTTTGGCTTTTGCTGACTACTAAATCGCACGCACCGACCCATCATGGGTGGTTACAAGATTCATGGAATGCAAATTGAGGAATGCAATGGTAACTAGTTTCAAACACTACTGCAAATTTTATAAGATTAAAAAAAACGTGCATGCATACCTGTGAATGTGTTTTTAAGCAAGTTTTACAGTAGAGATGATGGTCACATCTAATTTTATATACATCATCTTCTTGCTAATTAGAATATAGTTTATACAACATATTATCTTTAACGCACTTGTCCCAATATACTATTTTATTTGTTCACTCAATCTATTAGCCTCTTTATCTTATCTATCTAAAAATTTGTGTAAAGGCTGTCCCATGCATGAAGGGTAGCAACTTTTCTCTCTCATTTCTTCTCTCTTTCATTTCATCATATAATTCTACGTGACATTCTACGTGACATGTTGGGACAAGGGTCATCGTATTTTTGCTCTTAACACCTTTAGAAGAATAGAACTAAAGGTAAAATTTGACCTCGATAGAATAACCAAATAGCTGGCCTAGCTAAAAGACCAAATGCGCATTCAAATCGCTATAAACCAATCGAACTAGGTGGTTTTATATAGAGCTGGGAAAAAAACGAAGGCTGTGCTACTTATTGCAACAACTTTGCAACGTGTAACGCTTTGAACCGGCTGTTTAACCGGTCCAACCAGTGAACCGAGTTTCAATCACCGGTCCGATCGTAATAAATAACTGTGGTTCTACACTAATCCCTCCATCATCATATTGCGCATTCTTCTTCCAATTATGGATGAGTGGTGAGTAGTCAAGGTTTACGTCTCCCATAAAAAATTACTTGGAGTTTGTATCTCAAGGGCCCACCTAACAGTAAGATAATAAGTGATGAACGAAATTGGTTTTTTAATATAATGAAAAAGAATATGCATTTTATATTGGATTGGCCTCAATTTCCGCCCATACATGTTTACAAACCAACGTTTTAGCTCCAAATAAAATTCGCACTAATAATATTTTCTTCATAACAGAGAGTCTCTAGTCTCATGGGTGGAGAATAATAATACTCTGTCAAGTAGAGAATTTATGTAGTACTCTGGAGGATTAAAGGGGCAAAAAAAAGAAAAACAGACAACTAGGGTTTACTATTTTGGAATGCATAAATATACCATGGGTGACTGAAGTTCTAAAATTTCAAATGAAAAAACTTCAAAATTTCAACAAATTCCGCTAAATTTGCAAAATCGAATAGAATTTGAAATTTTCGGCTGGTAAAATATCCTACCGGGACCCTCCGGTAAACCTGAAATTTTGTGAGTTTCAGAAATTTAGTTCTAGGCAACAGCTGTCACACTCTTTCTTTATCTCTGAAACATAGGAATTTTTGAAAGATTTCCATGAGAATTTTACCTTTTCCTTATCTCTGAAACATAGGAATTTTTGAAGGATTTCCATGAGAATTTTTAGTGGCTACCGCGTATAGAGCGTAGCAAAAGTCACATCGAGCCTGATTTTTTTCCCCCGTAATCCGTCAAAATTCCAAGCACTTTGTACTTTATTGCTGCTGGAATTCCAGGGCTGCACATCAATCTGGCCCTTGGGCGATCAACAATTTTGTGGCATATAGCAGCAGCAGATAAGGTTGGAAAGGCTGCTACACGTACGAACCAAAAGGATGACCAAGACGGAGAATTTGGAGATTTTTATTAGGATTGTTGATCGAATTCGTCAAAGGCAAAATCGGCCTGGCTCTGGCTGGTGGCTGCTAATTCATTCCAGAATGTACCCAGGACCTTGGAGGTAGAACTAGCATTTACATGAATTTTCTTGAACCGAAAAACAATCATATCTTGAGGTCAATATTGTAGCACAAGTTAATTAGGACTTCAAGTTAATTATGTGCGTTCTAGCTCTGTTTACCAACTCCTTGCCTGTAAAGGTTTGGAGATTATTTGGAATAATTAATATGGCTTGTTGATGCGTGTAATTAACAGATACTTTGTAAAATTAATTCTGGTGTTTGAAACAGGCCCTTATTGCTGATGTGCTACTTACATTATTTTTTTTCTTACTGCGACGGCCGTACCCAGTGCTAAAAAAAGAATTACACGTTAGGTGTGTACCAGTGCTTCCCAATTACTAACATACAGGGGAAGAGAAGAATAAATAAAGAGTATATAAGAGAAGAAGAAATGAAGAGTATATATGCTTCTCACTTGCAACCATGGAATTAAGACAAAAGTTTCTTCATGTTGGAAAATTCCACAATGCACGGCTCTCACACCCCTATATATATGGTCCAAGTTTGGTGCATACTCCCATCTGCAGCAGAGAAAGATTGGGCCTTAGTACAAACTACGTTATTCTTCATCAGGTGCACACTAGAAGAACCTAAGGTAAGCACTACATTGGCACCCATTCACCCAAGATCCCTATTTCTATCTTTCAATTCTTCCTCTAGCATGAAGATAAGATTGCATTTATGATAACAAATTATTTGTTTTTTTATACAGATAAATATTTAGATCATGAAGGCGATGGCGGTCATCACTGGATCTCGAGCGCTTATGGTGGCGGCACTCCTCTGCGCTGCCGCAGCCATGACCGCCGCACAACAAGCCTCCAATGTGCGTGCCACATACCACTACTACAACCCGCAACAAAACAACTGGGATCTGAACAAAGTGGGCGCGTACTGTGCAACATGGGATGCTAACAAACCGTTGTCTTGGCGCCAGAAGTATGGATGGACCGCCTTCTGTGGTCCTGCTGGCCCTAGGGGCCGAGACTCATGTGGCAAGTGTATCCAGGTAATAAAAGATAGTCCGAATCAGCAATTGATTTTTACTTCAACACTAAATTTGAGTTGTTTAACGTAGCTCAATGATGTGCTAAATTTATAGGTGAAAAACCGGGGGACGGGCGCGACGATAATTGCAAGGATTGTGGACCAATGCAGCAATGGTGGGTTGGATCTGGACTACGAGACCATCTTCAAGAAGATCGACACTGATGGCCGTGGCTACCAGATGGGTCACCTCCAGGTCGATTACAAGTTCGTCAATTGCTGATTTGGTCATGCCTCTTTGCATGACCATATACTGGAATAAGATATATATACATGGTGTTATGTAATAAGATGGAAGAGGTTGGCACTCTGTAATCATGCTGAATAATGAATAAACGAAATTACAGTTCAACAAAGATTGTTTCATATCCTTAATGTTCTATCCTCCTGTTATTTCATATTTTGGCCAAGCGCCACTTTGGAGCATGTGAAATTTCAATTTATCTTGGAATTGAAGAAACTCACGAAACAAACATATACACACTCTTTAATGCCTCAAGTTTAAGGGCTCGTTCGGTTTAGCTAAAATTGGATGATGGATTATGGATTATGGAGGAGATAAGGTCCTGTTATAAATAGATGAGGTACTCTGGATTTATGATAATTATTCAAGGGCACATACAAATGAATTAAATCTTACAAAGTTGAAATGTTGTTTTTAAAAAATATTATTAGAAATGTTGATGAGGTAGATTAATTCAGAAATCATACCGTTTAGAAGCTAGAAAAACTTGTGCGGGATAATCCATAATCCGTCACCTATGTGCGTCATAATCCGTCACCTATGCCAAATGCACATTTGTGACACGCTTCCAAAAAATGCGGATTCTCCCGAAACTTTTTCAATCATCATAGCTTAGTTTATTTTTCTTTCAAAATATTGGTTATCTTTATATTCTATAATATTTAATTAAACCCTATAAGCAATAGATAATTCATCATCCACCATTTAATCTGTTTCATCACAAGTTTTAGGTCCGTTCCAACTAAACCTTCTGACCTAGGAAATCTGTAACCTTCTGACCTAGGAAATCTGTAAGATAATCCTCACGTTTGTGTCCAATTTTTTTTATATGTGTCAAGTTCATGGTGATTTACTCTACATGAGAACTGGTGATGAGAGTAGGTCAACGGACAAATACTTTTTTTAAGATTACACGGCAAACACACACGCACATATACCACTACACACGCAACACCACACTCACACCTCCGCGAAAACGTCCCCTAACACATGCTCTAAGAGAAACCAGCGGCACATCCCTGATCTCACAAAAACCTGTTGGAAGACCACCTGCATGTGCGGCACATCTCTGATCTCATTGAAAACCTGTTGAAAGCCCACCTGTATATGCGTAATATTTGTAGGCATCAGAAATTGAACTCTGGTGGGTGAACTTCAGCACTATACCAATTGATTTACTCTAATTTAAAAAATAAACAACTATCGTCACATTATGAATTGTGAAAAATGAGCTAGTAACAGTACCTTTTGAGATGCGTAACAGGGACCCCAACGCGGTCTCATCCTTAGGGAGAACGACTCATTCAAGCTTTGGAAATTGACAAAAATGACGAGGCGAGTTCCATTATGGCCAGGAAGCAATACTCTAAAATTTTTACATGAGGTGTATGTGTGTCTAGCATTCACGACAAAGTCCAACAGCAGGAGATATCTGAATATCCGAAGGTAATGGAGACAGACCAGAAAAGCAGTTCCGTTTTCGTAGCCGCCTTAGCTACCAATCCAGAGTCCAGACCAGTTCCATCAAATTAACACATGGAGCCAGACGTACGTAACATATTTTTGGCACATAAAAAATTCCATGCAAAGACCATAAATTTGGCATATCTTAAACACGTATACCTCAGTATCTGCATCAACCCCAGCTAAATGCATGCCAGACATTCCTTTCTTCGTGTAAAGTTGGATGTTCTGCCGAAAACCAACAACTCTGTCAAGTTGGTTTCTCTACAGACAGTTCATTGCATGCGTCGGCTATGACGACCAGGGCTGTTTCATGATTTCATCCAGTGACACGCAAAAATGAGGCGCTGTTGTGCTGAACATCTTTGATCGGATAACCTGAATGAGTCCTGACGGTTGCTTGGGGTCTTGGATTTTGGCTTGGAAAGTCATATGATCATATCAGCTTGGATGATTGTGGATCTGCAGTACATGGGTCAGAGCAAGAACTGCAGAAGAAAGA
The DNA here is from genome assembly GCA_008326285.1 of Oryza officinalis. Lineage (NCBI taxonomy): Eukaryota > Viridiplantae > Streptophyta > Magnoliopsida > Poales > Poaceae > Oryza > Oryza officinalis. The sequence goes on along the minus strand of BDMV01000011.1, from coordinate 28,163,599 downwards.
AATGCCTGGCCATTTCTGCTGCTCACTCTAAAACTGCAAATAGAACCATATACTAGTGTGTATCTTCTGACAACCTCTCTACTATTTTATCTGGGCCTGAAATATCTGATAAGAGTTCAGACATTCAACCAATATGGTGAACATTATCAAGTCAAAATGATAATGAATGTAAGATCCATGGAGAAAGAGAAAGTAGTCTTTGGTATGAAAGCTATGCCATCTCAATATGGTTAACAGGCAAAAGAGGCGAATAATTTGCTGTTGGAAATGTCAGAGAGAAGCTTGTCCAAAACTTCAATATTATTAGTGAGGTCATAGCCCGTCTTATTTAACCATGCCTTCTCTTCCTTTTGCACATTTTTTTTCAACAAGTGAATAATAATGCTTGCGTACAACTGAGTATAGAACAAGATGCTAATTGCTAAATCTACAAAAGAATGAATAAGATTAGCTTACTACGTACGTATTGCAAAAACCGCGTATTCAGGGGCCATTGTGTGAAAATCTTCTAGCTTCTACTACTTCTACCTGTGAATGTTGCACTGCTGCAAGTATAGGTTGTCATAGTTAAGGAAATTGTTCCAATAGTCTCTGTACTTGGGAATGGAGATCTCCAGCCAGGGTTTGAGTTTTCCGCTGTAGTGGATCACGGCGGCCCTCTCAATTTCTTCTCTTCCTATGCTTCTGTCATGACCAAGCCCAAGAACATGCCACCGGTGGTCAAGAGGCACTGTTTGATTGTAAAAGACAAGCTGGCCCAGTGGCAAGCTCCCTGCTTTCCATAGTCTCCGCTTTTTGCCCTGCAAATTGGCAATTGAGATGTTGAGAAACAACAATGTTTGACATAGAATGCTTTCTGCAAAAGCTTCTGGTTCTCTCTTTTTAAGAAAAAACTTCCGGTTACTCCATATAGTTACAGTAAGCTAGACCTTCTACACAGAAAATGAACTTATATTTTGGTTCATACAACCAGTCTCTACAGTAGAGTTGATTTTGGACCATCTTGAACTGCAAATAATTGTGTGCTTTTGCATCTCAACCAACATTTTAATAGTCAAACTGAAAATTATATCTTTTCGAGAACCAATTTGATGCCAGTACCCATGTGCTCCACAATGTATAAAAGCTCCCATACAGTTTAGCACTGCCAATGGACAGTTTAAACTACTGGAGTGAAAATTCATGCTTAAAATATCATTAAAATTTGCAATCAATGAAAACATTGAGTCAGATTAATGTGACAGGAATGTACACTTACAGCTTGAAACCACTTATTATAAGTTGTAGTCACACCCTGCCTGCGCCATTCCTTAAGGTCAAAGATGTTCATCCCAAATGCACATATGCAAGCCTTTGCATCAAATTTGTTGATGATATTTGGATCTGAGAAATTAACAAGGTTCTCCAACCGATGATAACCATCACCAGAAGTGCATGTCTCAACAGCACCATTTACTTTACCCTTCAAATCTATCTCCCATAATCCACTCAAATCTCTTTGGACTACAACATCATGGTCCAAGAGTACAAGTTTGTTCAGAGAAGGAAATACTACTGGCAAATAAAAGCGCAAGTGGTTAAGCACAAAAGTGTATCTTGGATCACGGATGCCCTTCTGCTTAAATCTGGAGCTGAAATCAGCTGGCAGCCATTTCAAATGATCTAAGCTCTTGATTCGAATCATGGCTGGATTTGGTGGGTTTGTCAGAAACCACATCATCATTGCAGGAAAATTCAGTGCATCAGTTACAATATGAAACATTATCCTTTTGGGATCCTGCCAAATAAAATAACTAAAATAAAACACAAATTTCAAGGCATGAATAAAACGCAAGAACCGTTATACAAGATAATTCCTAGTGCAATCCTTGTTGGCCACATGATTATATGTGCTGCATGTTCATCAATCATACCACAGGAATAAACAAAATCATTGAAGAAAAAAGTATCCATCACAAGCAAGACTTGTGTCGAATGCAATAGAACGAATTCGCAAGGAACTAAATTTAGAGAAGAACTGGATATGAAAAAAAGAACTACATTACTAGTGTTTAAAGTAACAGTTATAACTACAAATTTATTCTGGAAAAAAAATGGACACAAAAAGACAAGAATCTGTAATTGCAAACCATATCTATAACTCCTACATAATCATGTAAAAATTAGTTATAGACAAGTCTGGGGTCTTACCTTAGATGCAGAAATTGTAGAGTTGACAACCACTGCACTCGCTAGCACATTGTCTGAGAATATTGCATAATGGTAAAAGCCACCCATCTGCATTGTGTATCTTTGAGGAAATTCACGTTCCTTCGGATCTAACAGGAAGTATTCTGAGGTAAGTCGCATCGCTAGGCAATGATGGCCTTTTGGTAATGTCCTCACTGCAACCTGCTCAAGGAATGAAGTTTCACTTCGATGGGCTCTGACCAACTCTTCAGTTTGATGTGTCATTGCGCGTAACTTTGCTGTCATATGAGAACAATGTGGGTAGGCTCTTTGAGCTTTAGATAGGGTCATTTCCATTGCCCTAATTTTCTGCAATGCACTGCAAAATTGCTTTGGTTCAATCATAGAACTGAATATTGATGGTAACAACAGCACAACTATCCATATTTATTCTTGCGAGACTGAACTACTATTACAAATTAATCCTTTACTTGCAGATCATGGATTATAGCTTACCTCGTGGGTACACGGGAACTGCTGCTAAAGTGGCTTATCACCCTCTCTATCTCCTTGACCCTCAACTTCAACTCCCGAACTAAATGTGCACTGCCATGCAAGGAAGCAAACTGCAAGTAGGCCTTGGCCATTATAAGCTGGTCTTGCATCATCCATAACTTCTCTTTAGTGCCAGGAGGAGATCTAGATATTCTTTCGTCTGCCTCTGCAGCATTTTCATCAGTTTGTCCTTCTAACTGCAGAAAAACTAACTGACATCAACTTTTCTGAATTGCATTGATTGATTATTTATTCTAATATCCAAACCAGTAAAGAAAAAACATTATCATTGGAGCAACATAGTGTATCGCATAGGGGGTCAGGATCAAAACAAAATTAATTGCATTGTGAACTAGGACAAGTGTCAAAAAATGAAAAACACAAAAAGCACAAGAATCACTTCTTCAATTCACTTCACCCTGTCATGACAGAATACTAGGCATTCCCCACTCACCAGAAGTTATACTTCAGTAAAGTTGCGTTGATTGGATATCTATACTAGCCTCCAAACACAGTTATTGCTCAGGGATGCAACACAAAACTGTCTCCACTGTAAACTAGGACAAGCGTCAGAAATGCACAAAAAAAGGCACCCAATTCTCATTCCTAATTCAATTTACTTCACTCTATCTTGTCAAAAAGATTAAGCATTCCCCTTACACCAGATGTTATACTTCAGCAGAAATGAATTATCTCAGGTTAGCATAGATCACTGAGCACAACAAATCGATACTCTTCCAGTACTCTGCATCGGTATGACCGTATGAATTGAATAGAGAGAGTGTCACTACTCCATTCAGCAACCACAACCACATGCATGCATCACAACTACTCCCCAAGTCGAATCCAAACGGAAACCACACAATGTGTATACACATCCACATGCAGTTAAAATCAAGCAAACTTTACCTCCTGTGCTGCTACGTCCTGCTTCTGTCTGACGATCTCCACCATCCGCCTCTGCAAAAAACCAACACTGAATCAACAACTGAAGAGGAAAAAAAGTACAGCAAATTGGAGAAAAAAAACAGAGTAGAATCGAATCGAATCGAAGTAGAACTCGAATCACCCACCTCCTTCACCGACACATGGGTCCCTCCCGTGCGCTCCCCAACCGTAGCCGTCACACCTGCGCCCACCCAAACCCCCCCACCGCAAAGCCATCGCCATTAGCACGCAGCAGAAACAGCAAAAAGCACGCTGCTAAATTCAGCAGCACGCCAGAATCAAAACCAAAACGCTAAAAAAAACCGCGAATCATCAGCGCCGGCGGCCACCGAGGAGGATGAACGGACGGACAGACCGAGTAGATTCCAACACTCACCGGGTACTCCTCCGGGGAGGGCGCGGCCGTCGGGGAGGTTGAGGAGCACCACCACGAAGCCGCACGCCGCCGCGATCAGCACCAGCAGCAGCGCCGCCTCCCTCTCCCTCCCTCCGCCTCCTCCTCCTCCTCCTCCGCCTCCCCCAACCCTCATCCCAGCGGATCGCCGCCACGCCGCCCGCTCTCCTCCTCCTCCTCCTCCTCCACCACCACCACCTCCTCTCGAATTCGCCACTGCGAGTGGCGCCGCCGCCGCCGCCGCTGCCGCCGCGAGTTCTCGAGTGGGAGCAAAAAAACGGAGAGGTGGTGGGGGGAGGCAAACGAATGGGAAGGTGTTCCCGTCTCGCCGACGTGTGGGCCCGGGTTGTGACACCCGGGCCCACTGTCAGTGTGAGGTGTGGGGGTGGGGCCCACAGGATGGGGTTCGGGAGTTGGATTCGATCGGGGCGTGTCTTTCGTGGGGAGGACGGGTGTCAGGAGTCAGGACGCGCTTCTGGAAATTCTCTTTTCTGCTTTCCTTTTTCTTTTCGCCATATTTTTCTTTTTCTTTTTGGGCTTTTTTTAAGGTTGGTTGATTAGTGGCTTTTCCTTATTAATGATGGCTTTTTTTGTGAAAAGAGATGGGGTTTCCATGTTGGAGCAAGCATGGCTGTCCTTTTTTTTTTTGATGTCGGTGGTACAATAGGGTTTCCATCGGGGGTGGTGGTGTTGCTGGTGTGGGTTTAATTGGATAGACCGAAAGGACAAATGAAACATATTTCTAGTTTTAGGAATTTTTTTCGTTCAAATTAAATGAAGATGTCACAGTGTACCTATGTTTGCACTGAAAAGAATATTTTTTGGTCAAATTAAATGGAGATATCACAGTATACTTATGTTTGTACTGAAACATTACCATCAGTCCGTTTATCTCGATACACAATTTAGACTTTTAGAGCGAAGTGATGCCTGTTGCTTACTTGCTTTAATTTATACTTCAGATTGTTGTTGAGATTAGCTCAATATTCTTAATATCTAGTTGTCAGACAAAACCCCAGATTTATGTAAAAGAACACATTATCGCGCATAGAGGTTACTTCAAACAAATGTCTAATTGTCCGTCTGCAATTAATTTAATACTTCTTTTTTATTTATTTTTGCTGAAAATTATCCTTAAACCTGGCTTCTCTTTCTTCGTCGTGTTCTTTATTTATTTATTTTTGGATCTTGCTGCAATGCAGCCAGGCACGTGTAGTGTAGTGCAGTGTGGTTACAGCTGCATTCAACCTAGCACTCTCAAGTCTCAAACATGTCACGTGCAGTTCAATCTGAACGCATCGCCACTCATTAGGCTGGTCACGTGAAGGCCACTTCACTGGAATTCAGGGGGATTTCTCTCTTTTTTTTTTTTTTGCTTGTCTCTTTCATTGGCCGGTGTCAAGTACAAGTACTTTGTGAGAATGGTTAAGTGTACTTTTTAGTGATATGGGACACTAGGTTAGATTATGTTTGCGCTAAAGTACAAAAATAAGTGTTTGTTTGCTTGTTTAATTTGCTCGGTTTCGTGGGTATTCTGAGAGTCACATGCAAATGGATTAAAGTACAAAAGGTAAGTGTTTGTTTCTTTGTTTAATACATGCAATTTCATTTTGATTAACTAGATATAGCCAGGCACTGCAAGTGGAGCTGTGCATTTGATTTGACGTGCTAAGAGCATCATCAAGAGTATCCCAAAATTCTATTCCCAAAATTTTAATTATTGGAATCCTAAACATAATTTAAGGTACTAAAATTTTTATCCCTCCAAAAGATTAGCTTAAATTGGCTTTCTAAAACTGTTCCCCCTAAAACTTCCAACGGAATTTTCTAAGTGTCAACCGAAATTCCAACAGAATTTAAGGTGTAAAAGACTAAATTTCCCAACTCGTCTCTCTTTTTTTTCGCGCGCACGCTTTTCAAACTGCTAAACGGTGTGTTTTTAGCAAAAAGTTTTTATACGAAAGTTGTTTTAAAAAATCATATTGATCCATTTTTTTAAAAAAAAATTAGCAAATACTTAATTAATCATGTGCTAATGAGTCGCTCCGTTTTCCGTGCGGAGGGAATATTTTCCCAACACTAACTACCAAACACACCCTAAAGAGTGTTTGTTTGCTATAGTCAATGGCCCTGGCTTAGTCCAGGATGAGCTCGGCGATGCTCTGGAACTTATAGAACTTGAGGTTGGTGTTGGTCGCGACCTCTATGAGGTAGCCGTCGATGAGCTTGGCCACTGTTCTGACCAGCATGAGCTCGCCGGAGGATGCGTCAACCACCTAGGCTTCGTCCTATATCTCCGGCGAGGCGACAAACGACGATGTGTTCATGGCAATGAACTGCTCCAGCATCCACTCCATGCAGTCCACGTCGTAGAGCGTCTCCACAAAGTTGTCGGTGTTGGGGATCAGGAGGTCCTCAAGCGTCACCTCCTTGAGCTGGTTGCCGGCTCTCTTCTCCTGCGCATCTCGGCACGCCATGCCAGCGTGCTGGATCATGTCGGTGCGGAGAAGTCCGAGCACGAACCTCGTCATGGTGACGCCCCTCTCGACGGGGAGCAGCGTGATGATCTCCTCCACGAGGACCCTCTGCTCCATCGCCGTGATAAGCTGCTTGTATACCGCCAGCTTCAACGACGACGCCTACAAAAGATGGGCCGGGAAAACATGTGGAGCGATGACTGCATTCCAGTCTGCTGCGGGGAAGAGGACGTCGGTAGCAGGCGAGGTTGCGAAGAGGAGCCGCGCGGGAATATACGCCAAGCACGCGCGAAAAAGCGTCGTGCGATGGATTAGGAGCAAAACCTCTTCCCTATAAGTGAAGAACGAATAATCCGGATTTGGAAGTTGGATCGATTGGGGCGCGGGTAGGGAGTTTGTTGGAATTGGTTTTTGACCGAAAATCCTCAAATTTCAAGATTGGGAATGATATTCAGAAACTCTTGGTGATGCTATAGCGAATTGACTGTGTTCGTCCCCTGGTGTTGGGAACTAACCCTTTCAACACGTAAAATAAAACGACTCATTAGTGCATGATTAATGAAGTATTTGGTTTTTTTTAAAAAATAAATTAATATGATTTTTTTAAAGCAACTTTCGTTTAGAATTTTTTTTAAAAAAAATATATCATTTAACAGTTTGAAAAACATGCAAGCGAAAAAAGAGGAAGATGAGTTGGAAAGAAAGGTGAAGAACACATTCTAATCTGTTTGGCAGAACATACTCACAAGGAGGAGGAAACGCTAATTACACATTGGATATTCTTCAGTCAGTCTGAGGTACTATACATCTATTTTTATTTACAACATCAAATTAAAAAAAAGAGAAACTATTTTATAGGAGCAAATTAAGAAAAGTGGGAAGACATGAATATAGTGTGTGAATATTTTGCCTCCTCTATAATGGATAAACCTTTTGCGTTATAGTAATTATTAACGTGGTGAAGAAAAATAATCGGCTAGACTAGATAACTGGTGCCAATAAGAAATCTTTTCCTTCTAAGACTCATGTGGCAGCTCTGTGTGATCACGACTAGAGTAATCTAGGTGGGAGGACTATTTGATGAAAAATTAAAAACGTCCACGATATTGAATATGCAATATTGATTCTACTTCATTTTTTCTACAATTTCTAACACGAAGTTGCCATGATTTTTCTATACGAGAACTTCTATAGATTGCAAACAGACCGTAATTGATCGCGTCTACAAAAATCGACCTCTATTTTTTATAGAGCTCCTTAAGAGGTCCGCATACAAAAATAAACATATTTTCTCATGCCGGTCTCTTAAATGGTTCGTATGCGAAAATGCCCTCTCTCCTTCATAGATTTTTTCTCCCCTCCTCTATCTTTTCACTCTCAGCTACTTCAATTTTTTTACCTCCTCTTCTCTTCTAATATTTTCACCTCTTCCTCTCTTCTCTCTCTTTCTCTCCTCTCCTTTCCTGTCCTCCGAGCGGCCAGGAGCAGGCGGCACCGCCGTCGACGAGAAGGCGGCTAGGAGCAAGCAGCAGGTGGCTTGATGACCTAGGGAGCGGCTATCCCTGTCCTCGCCTGGCACCGCCGCTGCCAACAACTAGGAGAAGGTGGCCGGGAGCGATTGCGGCAACCACAATGGCGGGATGCTCCTCGGCTCCTCCTCCTCCATAGCTAGGCGAGAGCGCAGCGGGCGGGAAACTCCTCCTCCTCCACTGCCGAGAGGGAGGCGTGACGCTGGCGGATCCGATGCCCCCTCTCCCTCCTGCGCGAATCTGGTCGCTGCTCCGCCCCCACGCGCGTGGATCCGACGGTGGCAGGACAGATCTGGCACGGGTGACAACGGTGGTTCCGGTGACCTCGGCGACGACGGGCTCGGCCTTAGACGACCGTGTGGGCTAGGGTTTTTTAGGGGAATTTTATTTTTTCGTGATTTTTTGTTTTTGCATACGGTCAACTTAAGCGCCTGCATGTGAAAATCGGATTTTCATATGCGGTTAGTTGGCCGTATGCAAAAATTCGATTTTCGTACACCTTTGGACATAGGCGGGCCGTCCGTTTGCATGTAAAAATATATTTTGGCCACATGAAAAAACCGAATATGTAGTACTGTGCTACCAAACTCTTCGAAAGGATAAGTAAATTATATAATACAATTATATACATAGAATACAATAATACAAAATAAGTAAATCACATGACCTCATGGTTCCGAATGTCTTGATTTTGTCACTTCTGTACAATGTTTAATTCATACCAACCATTTTGCGTGGTGTTTATAACAGTCGTAGTCATGCACGATGCCTTTCACAAGTGATTCTTCGTAAAATTCCGTCCATCGAACCATTTATTTATGATTTCACCTAAGGAGAAGTACTACTGAAAGAGGAAAAAAAAACCCATGGCTAGTAATTCCACTACGTACGGCGTATGTCGCGGCTGGGTTGGCAAATTTCGTTTCCCCCGGGAGCATTTGCCTGGGAAGGCGGAGCCAAAGCCACCGGATTGTGGGTAGTGGGGGGTGTATCCTACGCGAGCAATAGCATCGGATCAAGCGCTCTGGTCTACTGTACTAGTAGTACTCGCCCTCTCGATGACAAGTGGGCCCGGAGCGCCAACGTGACTGCACTACGAGATTCGCCGCCGCGTCAGGCGGAGCCCTGTTGCATTTGCAGTTGCAGCAATCGTACTCCTTTCTCTCAAAATATAAAAATATATCAGACTAGATATAAAGATATTTTATAGTATTATGAATCCGTACAGAAAATATAATCAGATTTATAGTACTATGAAATGTTTAATCTGATACTAGATTTTTATATTTTAGGACGAAGAAAGTACTCCGTAATATGTTCGTGGGCCGGGCCGGGCTGGATCTGACATGGATCAGCCAATCCTTGCTCGCCATGTCAGCCGGAGTTTCATCCCACAGACAGTGAAATTGCAGTGGTTGAAAAAAAATCTACTCCCTCCGTCCAGCTCTAAGTCAAACTTTTTTTAAGGTTTGACAAAATTTGTTTTACAATACCAAATTAGTTTTATTGAATCAACTATTAAACATATTTTTATGATGTATTTATTTTATTTTCAAAATATTGCTACAATTTTTTTATAAAATTGATCAAACTGAAAATGTATTATACTAACATGTAATGGAGGGAACTATCTCACTGTTTATTTTGGAACACCGGAGTTCTCTATACCTTTTAAACAATTACTCCGTACTACTCCAGGAAGTTTCTCTTTTTACTTTGTTGGTGCTCCTGATGATCAAGTAAAACATGTTTCTAAGCAATGACCAAAATATAGTCCATAACAAGTCTCACGCATAAGATTCATGTTGGTCTGTATGCGTGTAGATCTGGACTTTCGGTCAAAAAGCCAGTGAAATCAGCTCCAACGATCAAAGCCAATCAGGCTCCAGCTTGCAGTAAAGACGCCAGTGAATGCAACTCCAAAAGATAAACAAAAGAAGCAGCCAACGATGGCACCGACCAAATAAATTGGGTAGTAGTCCTATTTACGTGCTGTGCAGAGCATCTAACTACATGTGTTTGTCAGTTCAGTTGATTGCTCACTGTACGAGTTTCTGCTGTCAAGGGCACGCCCTTTACTTTTTACATCTGGGTCACCCCTCCCTGACAGTGACACATAGTTTTCACTGTCTGAACTATCAAAATCCGTGTGGTTGTATAGATCACCATCAGAAGTAGTCGGAGGCACATCATCCTCATCATCGTTTTCATAATCAAAACCATCCTCTTCGTCATTGTTGTCATCTTCGTCCTCGTCCTCGTCAGAGTAGTCACCCTCATCGTCAGAATTGGCGTCGCTGCCATCAAGGGAGGTTCGATCATCACCGTTCTGGACAGCTACCGAATTGTCGAAACTCCTGAGGTAGGCCTCATCATCCTCATCCTACAATAGCAGAACCAAGTGGTTACAACATTTTCAGGAAGACATCCGCAAAGGGTGAGTTGAACAGAGCAAGTTGTGGATCCAACGCAACTCACCTCCACATCTTCCTCGTCACTGGAATAAGCAGAATCCAGTTTGGCATACAACTCCGCATCTCCTTCCTCTTTTACCCCTTCCATTTGGAGCTAAAAAGAATGGAATTTAGCATGGCACGCATCTAGCACATAAATATTTTGTGTAGGCTAAGTTGGGGAACAAACCTACCAGTTCTGCTTTGAGCTGCTTTACTCTTCTGTTCAAGGTTGAGATATGATGACTGAGGGCCTGTTGGAGAGAACAGCACAATGATGTTAGTGGCTGTAACAAATGGGTTATTGTTCAGAAAATGTTGACAATTTTGATTTCCAGACAGTGAGGGTTACTGTAGCAGAATACTACATATGATGCTATAACAGAATCAATTTCCCTTCCTTTGGAGTATCTCACTTCATGGTATGTGTTGAATACTTAGTAAACAATCTTAGTCATCCAAGAATCAAAACAGTACCTCACGTCTCTGAATCTCAATGGATCGAAATAAAGCCTTCCGCTTTGACAAAAGATTCCTGGGTCTCAGCTTAGAAGGACGTGCATAGTCCTTCCCACGGAACACAACGATGGCATAACCTTTGGAGACTTTGTCCACAGAAACTAAAATACCCCCACTCTCAGCTTCAAGAGACAATGCAATCTTCTTGACATCTCCAAAAGACTTTGCTTTCACAAGTATTTTCACTAGTTCCCTGTACTTCCAGTGCAAGTGCATATTTTCAATCGTGCCATCAAAAACTCCTCTCCTGCCTGAAAGCGGTACAATAAGAACTTAGTACGTAACTTCAAATGCAAAAATAAGGAACACTGTGAAGACTACATGTCATGTAGATTAGATCATAACAAAATGAACACTACTTCGGAAACATTACATGAAAGGAATTGCAAGAAAAAAATAATATACTGCGATCCAAAAGGCTTCTCAGTACTACAAAATCAAAAGGAAACAAAATGGCCCGAAACTTTTTATTAGATATTACCAAGGAGCAGGAATGCCTTCATCCTTAGACCAAGTTTCCGAAACATGAATCTCTCTTCATCTGTTATTGTTTCAGGCGGTTGGGTACCTTCAGTTGGCTTCAGGGCTGTCTCAACTTTTCCAAGGACCCTTTCAGCTTTTTCTATCTTCTTCTCCGCCTGCACAAAAACAATGTGATGCAAGCATTTTAACCATACAAACATAATTTTATGTGTATATACTAAATAGCTTGCAAGTAAATATGTGGATCTGTACTATACAGAAAGAATACAAGTGAGAGCTATGTCGATTTCCCTAACTTTCAACAAATAAAGTTTCATCACATATTAGAAAATCATAATTGTAGTGTGTTGGTTTTGTTTTCTGATGCAAGGGTAGTCTGTAAACCATATAAGCTGCTACATTTATCTTGAGATATCTAGACTGATCTAAAATGCAATCTTGCTATAAAAACTGGACTGTTCAGAAGATGAAATCTTACAAAGTGGACTGATAAATTTAACAAAGCAGCCTTACTACTCAAACTATGTCACTTACAAGTTGGAGCTTCCACTCTAGCTTCCTTACGAGGTCAGCATGTCTTGCAGCTTCTACAGTTCTAGTCATCTTGTCCTCATAATTCTCATCCAATTTATTTCCATATTTAGAGTTAGCCTCAAGAGTCTCTCCAAGGGTACCAGCCACAGTAGGCTCTACAGGTGCCTCAGTTCTGGAAGAAAAGGAAGACGCTGCATTTAATCGCGCTTGCTCCTCATCTTGTAAGGACTTTGCCCATCTTTCCCTCTCTAGCAGTGCCTCCGCGAGTTCTGAGGACAAGAAATCCTTTCCTCTGTAGAAGACCATAAAGTCATTGTTCCTCGAAAGCATTACACCACCTGTCAATTTCTGGTGTACAAAAAGAGCATCATGAATAATCAATTCATTCCTTAACAACATACGAAATTGAATGGTGAAAAAAATTCAAGAAGTTCAATGCTCTCCTATATCGAATAGAGGCTGTGAAAATGTATTGGACAAACTGTCTCTGAATATGAGGATTCAAATGTACTAGATATGACTGGTATAGGTGTATAACTGAATACGTGTCAAAGTAAAAATAGGACTATAAATCAGGTTAATTGACATGTTCCCATAATTCCAGTTTACCCCTTCGGCCCTTCCAAGAGGCAATAGTAAATTACTACTAACAGTTAACAACTTGAGAAGATGATAGAGTATGTCAGGCAGGACTTAAATCCTAAATAATATAATCTAACCCAAACAAAATAGAGGAACCCCAACATCGCTGCAGAAGCCTATGTTCAGCCAGACATTAAAAAGGTGTCAGGTGTAGTATAGCATATGTAGTGCTTATTCAACTAAAGATGCATGAGTTCTTTTATATACTTATATGCACAAATTACCAAGATGTCATAATCCAAGCAGAGGTACAATACAATTATCCAAAACCATAACTCTTGCTAATGCCTTCCCCCCAACCATCATGGAGTTATATCACCATAAATATTCACCTAAGCCTCACAAAGTTCTTTGCACCCATTACCAACTCCAGCGAAAATAAAAAATATTTCTCAGCTCCTTGGAATTATCAGTCAGTAGCTAGCTTCTGCCCCACATAAACAGTGAACTGGAGCTACATGCAACCATTCAGAAACCAAACATCCAGGCATGTACTAACGCATGGTCTCTTTCCAGATCAAAGAGAATGATATAACATATAATTGACTTCTAATAAAAATACATCAACTAAAAAACTGGTCCTAGATTCCATTGGCTCTCATTCATTTAGGCCTTCAAGAGAATTTATAGTTATTCTCTCAAACTCAGACAGGCACAACATATTAAATTAGAGAGACAAATGAAATGCAGACCTTTTTGAGGGAAATGGAAGGCAAATAACGAGGTGCATAAATGGAATATAGGGTTCTAAAAAAAGGAGGAATATAATTGATGTTGTATCTTTTATCTCAATATATGTGAAAGAAAGGACTCGAAACATTTCTGTTGCATGCATAAACTTGTACTGTGCTGTTGCCAAATCGATGAACATTCCTAAGTTCTAAAGCACTAAATATGCCAAGGGGATAGTAAAGTTAAGAGTGTATCTATATACCTTGATATCTTCAGCCATCCTCTCACTTGTGGTAAGCTGCACTCCTCTTTTCAGAGCAATTTTTGCAATAGAACTTTTCTCCCACAACTTCACCATAGCAGCTGCTAAGCCTTGGAGTTGTCTGCTTCGCCCTAATATTCATCAGTAAGGAAAAGGGTCACTACAAGTCTACGACATAGTAAGAATTGATTGGAAAAAAATAATTAGCTAAAAATGATAGAAAAGGTACCAAGAGCAAAGTGAGGTGGCAGCCCACGGGCAAGACGCCGTAAATTTGTAGTGTCCCTTCTGCTGAGAGATGGCCGTACTCCATATGGTAGAACTCTGAAAGGGGGCTTATATCCTGGTACAGTTGCAGGAAGTAAGTCTGCATCTACTGGTGATGGGTCAGGTCTTGGCCAGTCATCGTATCTTGGTCCAAGCTTGTCCAATAGCTTGTCAATTTCATCTTCATATTTGATTTCTGGAACTGGTTCAACTAGTGTATTGTTCTCAGTATTGGATACCAATGCTCCATTGTTGTCTTGCATTTCGTTTACTTTCTCATTAGGCAGCAACGAAGGACCAGATGGCTCTTTGATGGAGGACTTCATACCAAGAGTTTGAGTATTCTTATTTGTTCCTTTAGTGGGCTCAGGTATGTCATAGGCTACTCCCCTGTATAGAGAAACAGAAGTTCCAGACCTCCATATCACCAAACCCCCTGTTTTTCTCTAACCACCGTCAACCAAAAGAAACAGAGATCAGATTTACTAGAGTTACCAGGCAGATAAACAAATATATCCACAAAAATCTGACAGGTTGGTTGCAGAATGAAGAAATTGATTACCGTATTAAGAAATTTATACATCCAGTGTACTTGTTAACAGATCCACAATAACTTTGGTTGTAATGTTGTATAATTTCCTCTTTGCCGGTAAATCATTTCTCTGCTATTTATCATAGGAGCTACATTACAGCAGCCAAAGTGCAATATTTATACAGCATACATCGGCTCGGTTTGGACACTAGTCCTTAATTCAGTTTAGTTCCAGAAATGATTTTATGCCAAGCTCAAGATTTTCTATATTTGCTTCGCTTTTAAATTTTATTTTTCTTAGAACCTTTTCTGAACAAAGCTAAATAATAGCATGTGGATGTCAAGCGCTCAGTTAAACAAATTCTACGAGGAGGTAGAACTGGAAGGAGCAAACAACACTATAAATAATTATAGTAGAGACCAATAGTTATAACCACTGTAAATACACCGAACCTCCGCTCACCAGTCCATCACAACAACTGAATGGCTTTACAGGCTAAATGGTATTGCTCAGGGACAACTTCATAAGCAATTTATGAAACAAAGATGCACAGCCAACCGTCCTCAACCTCACATTTTGGGCTTAAGCTTTCCAAGTACCAAACCGTGTACAACATCACTAAGAACTCTACTAGTAATCAACTCCTAAAACTCCTGTAGTTCACATTGGGCATCAATACAAGTTATAACTCCACTAAGAAAAACTGAAAATGTCACTAATTCTAAATTTCTGATGCAGCTTGAGTCTCTAGCAATTAGTTAAACTTCTAAGAACCGCACCAGTAATCCAGCATTTCCATTAACAACAAGCTACAGTACTACATTAATCAATGTGAGGTACACAATTCTGGCGAAATCCGCGACGCACCTCGAGTATCTCGTGGAAGAGGCGCATGTTGAGCGCGGGCGTGCCGGTGACCTTGATCCTGACCACCTCCTCGTTCCTCCACCTGTTCCTGATCCTCTCCACGATCTCCCTGGTGACCCCGGCGCCGCCCACCTTAATCCTCGACTTGAGCCTCATCCCGGCGTGCCTCAGCCGCCGCAGCTCCGCCTCGGGGAGCGTCAGCTCCGCCATCCATGCCTTCGACCTCGCCGCCCGCGGCCCCGCCTCGGGCGGTGGCATCGGCAGCTCCCACGGGAACCGCGCGTCCACGAGCGCCGACTCCGCGTCGTCGTCGAACCCACCCCGCGCGTTCGGCACCACGCCGTCGTCAACGCGGAACACGTCCTCCACCGAACCCCTCGGCGGACGCGGCGCGGCGGCGGCGGTGGTCTCCGCCGCCGCCACCGACGAGGGGGAGTAGCCGGATTGGCGGAGGCGGGCGAGGATGAGGGACATGGTGGAGCGGCCGGAGGAGCGGCTGGTGCCGAAGGCGTCCTCGTCGTCGGAGTCGGAGGAGGGGGAGGGCTCCGGGCGGAGGTCGAGCGTGGAGGCGGGGCGGCGGAGGGGGGCGCGGCGGCGGGGGTCGTCCAGGCGGAGAGCCATGGGTAGGGGGAGGTGGAGAGGGGGTGGGAGGAGAGGAGGAGGAGGCGGTGGAGGCGAGGCGGGTGGTGGAGATGGATGGAAGGGGAGATGGCCATGGCCGCGGCGGCCATGGGTGGAGGAGAGTGGAGGTCTTGTGGGAGCAGAGGGGGTTTAGCGGGTGAGGATATTTTTGGGCGGGTTGAGGGGATATCTCGGTTAATGCGAGCCGTCGGATCGGAGATCGACGACTCCGGTTGTAGTTTGAGCTTCTTAATTTATAAAACACTTTTATAACCGAGTTCGCAAGTGACTTTTTCCAGCGCAATTCTGTGGTTCACAACTTCACTACTGTTTGGGGTACTGTGGAAGTACTGTAGCAGAACTGTACATTGTGGTGACGGACGGGCGTGGCGGTCGACGACGTTTGGTTGCCGACATTTTCCGTTCGCACTCGCCGTTAGTCCGCGACATCGGAGCGGCTCGGACAAAGACACAGCTCCCGTCGTGATAATTCGCCCGTACTGTAGCTAGCTCGCTGTTTGAATCTCACTGCCGCACGCTGAGACAACGCTAGCAGCAGCGCTATAGCGACGAGTGCAGCAGCGCCGATCATTTGAAGTTAAAAAAAGATTACAACATTTTTAAAAGACTAATTAGGGTTATTATTTTTAAAATTAGGACCAACGCTTGTACTGTAGCAACATATTTTTATTTAGTGGAAGAGATATTCCATTTTGTTGTGCGCTTGGACGGAAACGGTTTAATGATAAATAAAAAGATATATGTTGATAATAATTTTTGCGTAGTTTGTACTGACTAAAAAAGTGTAATTGTAACTACTCGTCAATAATTTTGACAAATCTAGGAAAGTTAATTACTAATTAAGGAAAAAAAGGGCCTACACCTGTATTGAAAAAATTGAAAGGTAAAAAATTAGGAATAAATATATGGCCAACGCTTGTATTGTGCAGAGATAAAGGGATAGGAAAAAATCAATTATATGGCCTAATTTTCGTACTTGTGCGATACAAATTCATAAACCATGTCATTAGTGAGAAGCAAAGATACTTGCGGTATGGGCTGCGAATATATTTTTGATAAAATTTGATGAGTTATACCAACACGTTTAACTCAAAAGAATTTTTCTCGTTGCCTTGAATTAACCTTGGGAGATAATTAAGAAAGAAATGAATTATCACACAATTACACAATTAAGAACAAACAGTTCAGTACAATTATTTATGTACGCCTTGATGTTCGTAACCCATAAATAGAAAATATACAACAAAAATATTTGAGCCAACAATAACACAGCGCTCACTTGTGACATGCAACATCTATAAATAGTAAATAGTTGCAATAAATACTCAATTTTTCAAAACATAGCTCAATGCTGACATGGACGTTGAGAAAATATTTATCAATAAATAGTACAACAGGCAATAACTATTTTATAAAGGATAGTTCAAAAAATGATTCATTAAAAATTAGAAGGGTACGAACTACAGAGAACAGAGAACTGATGTAAGTGAGAAGACCACTGCATACATAGTAATTAAATGCATTACATATTCCAATTACATAATAATTGACGCGTATTTGTAATATTGTGTCCAGCACGAAAAAATTAAAACGCAGTTGCGGAATAAAGTATAATTTTTAAATAAGCTCAGCAATACCTTGGAAACTGCATAAATAGTAATTACATGCAATACATATTACAATTACATAATAATTGACGCGTATTTGTAATACTGCGTGTAGCATGAAAAATTTAAAACGTGGGTAGGGAAAAAGGTCAAATTTTTAAAAAAGCTCTGCAATGACTTGGAAACCGCATAAATAATAATTAAATCCAATAATATTCGAATAACGTAATAATTGAAGCGTACTGCTAATATGGCGTGCAGCATGAAAAAATTAAAACGTAGTTACGAAAAAAGTCTAATTTTTAAAAAATGTAATGTACGACTTCGAAACCGCATAAATAATTATTAAATCGTTTACATCTTAGAATTACGTAATAGCTAACGCGTATTGGTAATATTACGTCCAGCATGAAAAAATTGAAACGTAGGTAGCAAAAAAGTCCAATTTTGAAAAATTAAAACGTAGTTAGGAAAGAAGTTCAATTTTTAAAAAATCTCCTCAATGACTTGGAAACCGCACAAATAATAATTAAATCCAATATATATTACAATTACATAATAATTGACGCGTATTTGTAATATTGCGTCCGGCATGAAAAAAATAAAACGTATTTAGGGAAAAATTCTAATTTTTGTCGAAAGCTCAGCAATGACTTCCAAACTGCATACGTAGTAATTAAATGCTTTACATATTCAAATTACATAATAATTGACACGTATTTGTAAAATTGCGTCCGGCACGAAAAAATTAAAACGTAGGTAGGGAAAAAGTCCAATATTTAAAATAGCTCAGCAATGACTTGCGAACTGCTTAAATAGCAATTAAATCCAATACATATTTGAGGTACATAACAAATAGATGGCTCAGCAGCATTTCGGATAACTATTAAGCTGGTGAGCAGCTACTGATAGCGATAGCATTATTTTGACGGTACTGCGGATCCCGACTGTCCAACCTGAAATAGATTTATTTTCGTAAAAATCTCAACGATTTACGGTTTAACGAGGCAAATATTAATTCCTGGATAACAGAGGGCATTCACCTAAAAATTGATATGCGTGCCTTATTAGGGAAAACATTAAAAAAGAATTCTCCATCACAATAAAAACAATACAATTTCAATAATTGACGCGGTTATGAAAATAGTAATTACAGGTAGTACATATTCCATTTTACATTAAAGCCGACGTCTATTGATAATGATTGAACAACGCATTCGCAATGCAATCACGCCAGGTGGTCATAGCTTGCTCGCTATTTGTTCTGTAATACATCTGGTCGAATGATGTGTGCTGTGGCACCACGGGATATCCATTGTACAGAGGATTGTTTTGACGGTAGTACACGTCAGCACCACTATCCAATTTGAAGTTGTGGAGAGCAAAAGCTGCATGTATTATGTGCTTCGGAACATTCTCATCTCAAAAGTACAGTATTTCCTTCAGTATTTTCCATTGTTTTTTGACGATGCCAAATGTTCTTTCAACAATACTTCGCAACGAGGTGTGTCGGTGGTTAAATGTCTCTTCTTGTCCCACAGGTGGGGGCGCACCTTCATTTCCAAGTTGATCCCTGTGGTAGCGTACACGTGGGTATGGTGCAAGACATCCCATCCGACTAGGAAATCCAGAGTCCACAAGTAAATACTTTCCTGTCGAACGTAGCAGAACAAATGTTACGCATTAGAGGTAGATTGTGAAAAATAGTGTATGTTCGTTTTCATAATACAAATGACAAAAATAAAATGCACTGACCTAGGGGTATCCTTGGGAAATTGTCGGGATAATATTGCACTGCCTCGGTCAGAATCCTTTGATCGTGCACCGAGCCTGGCCATCCAGCATCACAGAACAAAATTCTCCCGTAGTGATCGCAGATAACTAGAACATTTTTGCTCGTTACATGGTGCCGGTTCCTGTGTTCAATAGACATAGCAACAGATGTCACGACTTGCACATGCGTGTCGTCTACAACACCGACCGACTGATAAAATGGTTTGATCCAGTCTTCATTCAAAAACTGAGGATGAGTTTCTGTGAAGTTGGGATCGACAGGTTTCAAAATATTCCCCGCCAACGCGTTCATATTGATCAGTTCTTGGTGGAAGCTAATGGACACAGTTGAGCTTGACCGTACGAAATGATTGTTCGTGTCTCTGTTCGGACGATTTCCTGCCATAGCATACAAGAACATCCCAAGTTTTTCTAACGCACATACCTCGGATGTCCCAGTGAGGCCATACGAAGTGACCAGTAGGTCATGTAGACTATGTATTTGCTCCGCAGTCAAACGGAACATGGCCCTACATTGCCTTACATTCGCCATGGTTTCCAGCATCCAACTAATACTGGATTGAATCGGTATTCGCCTTGGAGCTCTCTCATTTTGTTGGAAACTTGCAGCGAGTATATCGATGACGCCTTCATCATCATCGCTGCTCGAGTGCCCTCCTGTGCCGTGCGAGCCGGAGGCACCACTTGCCATCGCCAGTCCTTTCAAAATGCACACTTCTGCGCAATACAAACATAGTCATGTATATTTATTCATGCAGGAACTTGCAAAATGGGAATAATAGCTAACATTGCAGTAAAAAACTTGTAGTACTAAAACATGATGTCACAAAAAACGAATTATGGAAAACTGACATCACAATTATGTTAAATCCTCATTTATTGATAACTCAAACCGTCTGTTCAGCAACATAAGAATAAAACGTATTTAGCAAAAACATGGTACAGCTCTGCAATGAAACAAATTCAACTACAATGAAACAGAGGAGGAACAGAGGAGGACGTGTGTCACTGAAAACCACCGGAGGCACCTGCACCACTAGCACCGCCACCACCCTGTGACATCACCTGGATATAATCGAGGCGATCTTCGGCTGCCGGGATTCTTATGAAGCATGCACAGTGGTTGGGATTCTGGAATAAACGGCAAGCAGCGTACCACACCGGACCAGTGATACGGTGTCCATCGTTTTCAACCAACTCCATGCATGCCTCAATCCTTTTGGACTTAGCTTCGGCTGCCTCTCTTGCCCGGCTATGCAAGGACTCACACCGTAGGTCCGCAAGCCTATGTAGGGCCTCCCCGGTGCTGTCGCTGCGGGACTTCTTCGATGACCCCCCTGAGGCAGCACTATCAGTGGCTGCCCTTTTTCCCTTACCCCTTGCCGTGGACTGAGGTGCTGGTGGAGATGGCATTGGAGGGTTGTAAGTGGCTGTGAGCTGCGCAACATCGACAGATTGCCATTGAGCTTGAGCATGTGCTGATGCTGGCGATGCTCCAGCGACATCTGACTGGTTGCCTACAACGGTGCGCCCCCTGAACACCGCGTTGTGAATGTCAATGTGCTTGAGAGGATCATTTTTGAAAGTGCTTACGTCTTTCTTCATCTACACCATAGTTATACATACACAAGTCAGTAGCAACAGAATGAACGGTTCGAGCTCTAAAAAGATACCTGATATAATAGTTCATTGCGAGCAACAAAAGTTTTAAACTTGCAACAAAATTCAGAATCACTACATGCAACCAGTGCTAAACTTTTCGCTATCATGGATATATGGATTCAGTCTAATTGTGCTCTGGTTAGCTCACTGTATGGATGCCTGTTACAAGAGTTCTTAATTAATTAAATTAACTGAACATTTTCTTATGTAAGTACTTGTGTTCTTCAGACGACTAGCTGTATACATGCATATACGCACCATACATCCATGTGATCGATCTGTTCAGAATCTACAAGTACTTAATTTAAAAAGCTGATTTAATTTCCCTGTTTCCTGACTGGTAGAAGTATTACTACCAGTAGCAGTGGTTGAGTGACCTATGTGATCTCACTAGGTATTTTAAAGAGCACAATTCTATTTTCTGAACTTTTAGCCATCACTGTCATTATTGACATGGGAGTTTAGCATAATGTGTACTACCTACTGTGTTGACCACTTTTATTCTGGAGGAGAGAGTACAAATTAAGCTACTGATGTTATGCTCACTAAGCTTCTTTTGAGTTAATGCGATGGTTGGATATATGATCAGTACTTTGTCTACGGCATGTTCCAAATTGTTAAATGTCTGCAGTGCAGACTGCACAAAATCATTCCAGGCAAATAGAAAAACAGAGCACAGCAGCTACTTGACGATAAGTTAGGGGGAATTTGAAACTGCACGAATAATTTTGCATGAGCATCTAATTAAATCAGCAAATGCATGCGCGGTAAGCAGCTGGAAATTATCAGAACACAGCGCTGACAACAAATTAAATTCTATGCATAGGAAATGAGAGGATGTCAAAGATTATATTGAATAACGTCAGATTGAAGAATTAATTTCTGTCTGGTATATAAAAAAGTATATTTCATACCAATATACACATGATTTTCTGACTAATTTAAAGTGAGGAGCCAACAAGCACATACATAATCTGAAACTTCAAAAATATCATCGTTCCCCATTAATTCCAAGTGGAAAAAAAACTGAAAACAATTTGGCTTCAATGCATAAGCTTTTGTGATCCAGAAAGAAACTTTTTTTGACCCTAAAGAAAATTCTAATTAAACCAAATGTACTATGATTTTGTAGTACTATGCTTGTTAATTTCAGGCAGCTGCTTATTTATGTAAGAGTTTAACGTGTAAGAGTAAACATAAGTATTTCCCATTGAGTTAGTACATCATATATATATCCCACAGGCACAAGAAAATGATTATGTATTTCCAATCCTTACAGCTTACTATTCTAGCTAGATGGGAAAAATAAATTATCCAAATCTATGGATCATTTGCACGATCCCCTATTATCCCACTGACACAAAAAGAAAAACCTACTATACAACAATCTTTTCTTTTTTTTCCTTGCATTGCCAATAGTGACAACTATTTTTTTGGGTACTACAGATGATTGGTGCATATTTGTGCAAATTGTAGATTAAAATAAATGTACAAGTTCGTTGCTATATGTACTGAAAAGGCTGGACTAGTTATGTATCACACTTAATGGAGTGGTACAAGATATAGCATGCTTATGTCGTACTGTACTATTGTCCATAATTTTGTCTTGGTGTATTATTCATGCAGGGAACAGGAGGCTGTTACAGCATTGGCAGCAAAGTGGAAATGACCCATAACAAAGCGTAATACAGGTGAAAAAAACTAGCAACCTAATGGCTGCACCAAATATGTAACAATTTATGTTGGCTTATTAATTTCAGAAGAAGAGACGAACTGGAAACCTTTGTACTACAGAACCATGAAAAAAACATGATAATATAAATGAGCTATGAAACACTAATTGATTATTTCCTGAATGGTCAAACACAAAACGGTATGACAGTATGTTGGAACAGGACATGAACAAATGGAGCAACATGATGAAGCTAATGGCAGATGCATCTCTTTTAGAGAAGAAATAGTTTGCAGAATTAGCAAAATATGCACACAAAATGTTTTTTCTGTTTAAAAATGGGGGAGAGACCAATGTTTCCTCAGAAACAAGGTTGGGATGATTTCAATTGCATACAAAGTAACAGAGGAAATGACAAATCCATACTAGCAGAACAGATGTCATTGACTGTTTTGGTTTTCTTACATGACTGTAAACTATTGTCTGCAAATTTAACCAAAGGATACTATTATGTCAATTCCATTTGATGAGATGATTGTAAACTAATAATCAGTGGCAAGTTATATTCGTCTAATTAAAAGGACCTACTTTCAAAATTATGCAATATAATATAGCTCAAGCAAGAGCATAGCGAGACAAAACATCACTGATAAAATGACACCAGTGCAGCGTGAGGCAAAAAACCAAACTGATTAATTAGAGCAGCCCAAAGCAAAAGCATGGGAAAACCAATATGTCACAGAACATAATTTTTCTTTGCCAAGTGAGCAATAAGTAATATGCACAAAAGTGTAAAACAATTAGTGAAAAAATCCATCTCACATTCAGGTCACATATGTGTTTTGGTAGGGCTACAAATTAATGAGCACATTTGACACTGCTTCTGCATAATAAATTGACTCCCATTTCTATATAGAGCATCTAATATTTAGGGCTTTACGCAAGATAGCCTCCCAATGGTTCATAAAAATTAAAACAATGATTCCAGGAGCATCGACTCTAACTCTAATGAACAAACGCACTACTGAAACAGGAAACAATCAAAGACATGACAGGTATTGCTACGAATTAGTGACATATATTGACGGGGACATGCAAAATGTAAGTGATAAGTGACATACCCCTTCTTGTTGTTCCCACCAGTCGTTGTCGGCGACAATGGCACTCGTATGTGGATCACGACCGAGGCCGGTAGCCTGCGACTCAAGCCACACCCACATGTTGAACCGCTTCCGACAATCACGCCAAATGTACTGAACTTGGCTCCTGTTCACCTTCTTCCTACACTTCGCATACATTTTCGTAGACAAATTGTCCAATGCCACCGGCTTGGGGTTGCTGGTGGTGATGTTGTGAGCTGTTATTTCCTCCAAACAACTTTCCAGAAACAAGCGGACCTCCATATCGGTCCAGCGGCAACGGCCATCGGACATCTAATAAAAGTTGGTTCTGAAAGTTGGTTCTGAAAGGAAAAAAAAAGACAAGCTGCCATTACCTTTCTTGCTTCGGCGTCGTGGACGACGTCCCAGTTGATTGAACGCCCGACGGTTGCAGGGCTCACTCGCCAAACGAACTCGATGACCGCTTCTGGAGATTTTGCGTAAACCTTTGTTAGGGCATTGGCGACGTGAAGCACGTCGTCCTCTAGGGCCTTGGCGGTGCCAGCGTCCGAGGTGTAGGAGTCGCAGGAGTCCTCACCGGACTCCAGATCGGCGGCCCAGGTCGACAACGGGAGGGTTGGAGAAGGGGCTTGAACAACCACTGCCCGGGATGCGATTTGCGAGCGCTCGAGCTCTCGCTTCCGCTTCTTCCCTCGCGTCTCCATCCGAGCAACCACAGCCTCCGCCTCAAATATAGTGGCGCCGCTAGGACCGCCAGCTTTGCTGCCTTGTAGTACCGAGTGTCGCCACTCTTCTGTGCCGCACGGGATGTACGACGTGAGACACAGCCACGCGCGGAAAGCTACCAGGCTGGACAAGACGACGCGCGAACCGAGCGTGCCGCCCGGCTTTCACCACCTCCGAGGACGATGCTGACCGCTCGAGCGCACTGTGGGCAGCACCAGTGATGCTCTGCTGATTCGATGGACTAGAGGCCTGTTCCGCCAGCTGTAGGCGAAAGCAAACTCCGGACGACGCGCTGCGGCAAGGGGAGATTCGATTGAGAGGAGGGAGTAGAGCCAGCTGAGCAAAAATAGGAACTGAAAAAATTACCCATGGCTCATCCTCGCTCTCCTCCACTCCTCCCCTCTTCCCTTCTCCCTCCTCTTTCTCTTCCTCTGCTCTCGGTTTTCTTCCTCCTCTCTCCGTCTCTCCCCTCTCTTCCCCGTCTCTCTCCCGGCCGGCGGATGGGAAGGGCGGACAGGTGGGCGGGAAGTGGGCGGTGGGGAAAAGGGACAGGTTAGGTCGGGTAGGCGGCGGACCCTGAACAGCAGGGAGAAGGGAGAAGGGGTTNGGGCGGGTGGGCGGCGGGCGGTGTGCGGCGGGCGGACGGATGGCCGGCGGTGGGCGGCTGGGAGAAGGGGCAGGCGGTGGATGCGCAGGCAGCGGCGCGCGTTTGGCCTTGGTGGCGTCCAGCTATGGTCTGGAGGAGAGAACCCGAAGGATCGATGCGGCACCGCCCTTCGCATCTGTGGGGCCACCGGCTGCCCTCTCCTTCCATCCAAGCCGTGACCCCTAACGACGTCTTGCGCTGAAACGGCGTCGTTGCCCCGTCCCTGAATCCGTCACGGTTGCACAGTCCCATGAACAGTAGTTAACAGTGCTTCCACAGTGATCTGCGCTTCCAATCCATCGAGGCGCTGGGAAAAGTCACTTGCGAACTCAGCCTTATAAAGTAATTTATCGCATAAATTAACACATGATTATAATTAAGTATTAGCTTAAAAAATCGATTAGTATGACTTTTTAAAGTATTTTTATACAATCTTTTTAAAAAACATACCGGTTAGTAGTTTAGGAAGCATCTGGGCGAAAAACGAGGGAGTAAATTTATAAAACACTTATGCGTTAATTTATAAACTTAAGTTTGGGCTGTGTTCTTTCCTTAGCTCTCCCAACTTTTGCCCCTCGTTTTTCATGTGAATACTTCTCAAACTGCTAAACGGTGTGTTTTTTTTAAAAAAATTCTATTGAAAAGTTGTTGTAAAAAATTGTATTAATCTATTTTTATTTTTTCTAATACTTAATTAATCATGCGTTAATGAGCTATCTCATTTTCCGTGTGGGAGGAGAATGTTTCCAACGAACAGAACCTTACTCGATTACCATTTTACAGCATAAAACCAAGAGTAAGCATGTCCATATGTTAAAATTTTCTCTTAAACATTTAACAATAAAAATTGGCAACAATACATCCTAATGTTAATTCTAAAAGACCCATGTACGCACAACCAATAAATGCATGAGTAAACCCGAGTCACAACTTTGAGTAGAAGAAATAGTAGAAGAAAGAGGAGAAGATGCTCTGTGTGCTCAAGGACTGCCTACAAGGTGTGAAGTCTCCTGCCTTCACACATAACTACTATGTGAAGGAGGTGTGGCTGTTGTCTCACAACATCGACAACTTCGCTGATGAGCTCTTCCATGCCAACACCACCAATGTAAGATCCTAAAAGTTTCCCGGTTTTAAGGCTTCTAGGTTATGGAAGAAGCAGACAAGGAGGTGAGAAATTGCTGATGAGGTCACAGGTTTCAGTTTTCGTTTGAAGGAATTGATTTAGATTTATAAGTGCTATGATCTTGGTAGCTTGGAGAGATGCTCTCACTGGCAATCAAATGAGACCATATCTCTGACTCTGTCGCTAGGTGAAGAGATTAGCCAACACTGCTCCCTTGGTGTAGACAAAGACATGTATAAGCTTGTTGGGTTGCTAGCTAATGATGGGAAATCTTGGTATAGACAAAGACATGTATAAGCTTGTTGGGTTGCTAGCTAATGATGGGAAATTAGAATGTAAGGTCATTGTCATTGCCATTGTTAGACTTGGCAGTATTGGTAAGACCACCCTTGCTGAATAATTTTATCAAAAGTTCGGATGTCAGTTTGAGTGTCATGCCTTTGTAAGGTCATCCCGAAAACCTGATATGAAGAGGACCCTGGCCAGTCTACTCTCACAAGTTCAATAGCATGAGCCTCTTGGTGCTGTTGATGTGGATAATCTGGCCTATGAGATCAAATCATATCTGAAAGATAAAATATATAATTTTTTAATTCTTACCTTTTAATTGGCTTTATCGTTTTGACAATTTGGTTTATTAGCTTTAATTGTTCGTTTACTATTTTTATTGATTTGTTTCCTCTATTTTGTATCTTGTTTACTAGATTCTTTTCTTAGAAAGAAACCTTAACGTTACACCCATTAACTGAACAACATGATACTATTTTCTTATTTAATTTTGAACAACATGATACTATTTTCTTATTTAATTTTGGCGACTTACAGTAGTTTGGATTGGCTAATCGGTGGCTTTTGGCAAGTACTTTGTGTTTGGTTATTATCAGCATGGGACACTATCAATCAGGCTTTGCCGAAGAGTTCTTGCAGTAGAATATTAATAACTACATAAGTTGATCTTGTAGCTCAGATGTGTTGTGCTGATAATGGCAAGTATATCTTTAAGAAGGAATTATTTGATGAAGCTAAATCTAATGAGTTATTCTCCAACAGAGTCTATAAGTTAAAAAAGTGTTGAACATCACAAGGAAATTTCTTATGAGATTGCACACATATGCAGTGGTTTACTGCTGATGATTGCTATTGTAGCCAGTATTTTGGCACGACTGACATCAAGTATATAGCAGTGGAATGTTGTAAAGAATTTATTGAGTTCTGAATTGGAAGGGGTTTTGAACCTTATTTACAATACTCTTCCTCATCCTTTGAAAGTCTGTAATGCTCTATCTTGCCATGTGTGAAGAAGACGATATAATTTTAGAAGATGATCTGTTGAATCAATGGATTGTACAAGGTTTATTGGTACACACTACTACAGAAACGGTTATTCCGTGCGGGCCGAAAGGCATCTTTCTGTGCGGAAGGCCTGCCCGCACGCGCGAGAAGGTCTGGAAAAAGACCATTTTCGCGTGCGGGCGGCCCAACCGCACGGGTAAATCGATTATCCCGTGCGGTTGGCTTAAGCGGCCCGCACGGAAAGATCCATTATCCCGTGCGGGCCGCTTAAGCCGACCGCACGGGATAATCGATTTACCCGTGCGGTCGCGTTAAGTCGACCGCACGGAAAAAAAATTCAAAAAAAAAATAAAAACCATAGCTATCCCGGCGGCGGCGCGGATCCGGCCGTCGTATATACTTCCCAAATAACACAAAATTAATTTCACATCACAAATAACACAAAATTAATTTCACATCATCACAATTTCACATATATACTTCTCAACTAATTTTTTTGTACAATTAAATTTACAAATAAATTGTGGTCGTCGTCGTCGTCGTCGGTGGCGGTAGGTGGCAGTCGGTGGCGGCGGCGGCGGCCGTGGAGGAGGCGGTGGTGGTGGAGGTGGTGGTGGTGGAGGTGGCAGTTGGTGGAGACGGCCGTCGATGGAGGCGGATGCGCCGGCACACCCGACGGCGGCGGCGGTGGTGGCGGTGGTGGAGGCGACGGTGGAGGCCGGCGGCGGAAGAGGGCGGAAGAGGCCGGCGGCAGGGAGGCGGCGGTGGAGACCGGAGGCGGAGGAGACCGGCGGCGGGGAGGGGGCGGTGGAGGCCGGAGGCGGAGGAGGCCGGCGGCGGGGAGGCGGAGGCGGAGGCGTAGGCCGCCGCGGAGGAGGAGAGCCCTTGACGGTAGAGGCGGGATCTGAATTTCGTCGGGTGTTAGAAAATTTCGGAGCCCGCGCGCACCTATATAGGCGGTGATGACCATCGCGTGCGGGCAGCTTAAGGCCCGCACGGAAAGATAATCTTTCCGTGCGGGCGGCTTAAGGGCCCGCACGGAAAGATTATCTTTCCGTGCGGACGGCTTAAGAGGCCCGCACGGAAATCCAGTTCAACCTTTTTATTTTTCTCTCTGGATTTCTCTCTCTAGTGTAGAGGAGAGAGAAAACAACTTTTTTATTTTTATTTTATTTTTCTAATATTTTTTTCACACATAGGAGCACGCAGGAACCAACCACAGAAAATTTAAGCTCGAACGGACGAAATATGTGGTCCGTAGAATTTTTCAAAGTTCTATCGAAAAGGGTCCCGAAGCTTCTCACCTCAAAAACACAATCTTGCAAGCGGAATTTCGAGATTTTGATTTCGCCGAACCCAGAAAGTAGGGGAGCAACGGATGTAACTTTTTTGTAGATGTCCGTCGATATATTATATGTCTGATTTCGAATCCGTATGAAAAAGATATGGCTGTTTTATCGAAGGACACTCGAGTTATGACTGTTTGACGACAGACTCAAAGATAAGCTTAGTGAATTGTTAAAACTAATTGGTGTAAGATAAAATCATGGAAAAATTCATGTGGATGCTACTCAATATGTTAGACTCACTGGAATTTTGGCATGATTTTATCTTTACATCTAGATCCCCAATTAAATTGGTCAAAACCCTAAACCCTAAACCCTAATCGGCAAAACTCGTACCTCATCCAAAAATGCATTAAATTATATGAAAGTGTATAAGGAACATAATTTATTAAAATACTATCTTATTTATAATGAATTAATATAATTTTTCCATAATTTATTTTATTAGTTTTGACCCCCTAAAAATTCAATCTAATTTCGGACAGGCCGATTTTCTTTATTTTGCTGAGAATAAAATATAAGGAATTTTTGTGTGAAACCAAGGAAAATGGAAACTAGGTGTTTTTATATATCTCCACAAAAATCCACTTTATTTTATCTAGCCCACAAAATAAATTATAGCATTATAAAGAAGAGGAGAAAGAAAATAAGTAGGAAAAATCCTGAAAATGTCACATTGTCCAACAGTAGCGGGCCCTTTTCGTGCGCACGGCTTAAGTGGACCGCACGGGAAAATCCATATTTCCGTGCGGTCTCTTAAGTGGGCCGCATGGAATAGTGCGGTGGAATAGTGCGGTATTATCCCGTGCGGTCCACTTAAGGGACCACACGGAAATATGAATTTTCTCGTGCGGTCGCTTAAGTGTACCGCACGGGATAATGCCGCATCGGTTTTTTCAGGCGTGGCCACTTATGGCCCGTCTGGAATCTATTGGAGGCCTCGTCTAGGAAAATTGTTTTTGTAGTAGTGACAGTGGATGGAAATAACGAGGAGAGAGTTGCACTGATCTATTTTGATGAGCTTATTAGCAAGGACTAATCCAACCTGCAGAAACCAAATTTGCCAATGAAGTGATGTCTTGTAGGGTGCATTATATGATTGAAATTATTCGGCTTAAGGCACTACAGCTCACTTTTAGCATTGCAATTGATAATTAGAGGTCACATGTTTCAGTTCTCGGTTGAGGAATTGATTCAGCTTATTTATTTTATTTTTATTTTTATTATATGTATAAAGAATTTAGGTATGATATTTATATACTAAAATTTATATATAGTTATTTATTTATTGTATATAAATTTAAAAATAATTATTTATGCCCTTATTGCTAGTTTTAAGATCTAGTTTTATCGTTGGTTTTAAACTTCGTAAATAGTGAAAGTCACTACTTAAAATATTTATAGTGCATTATGATCATTGTATTCATAACAAGTGTCAATTCCACTACTACAAAAATGATTTTTCTGGACGAGGCCTCCGATAGATTCCAGACGGGCCAAAAGTGGCCGCGCCTGAAAAAACCGATGCGGCATTATCCCGTGCGGATTTTCCCGTGCGGTCCCTTAAGTGGACCGCACGGGATAATGCCGCACTATTCCGTGCGGCCCAATAAGGGATCGCACGGAAAAATGAATTTTCCCGTGCGGTCCACTTAAGCCGTCCGCACGAAAAGGGCCCGCTTGGCAGTACTGTTGAACACATTGTCTGGACATTTTCAGGATTTTCCCTACTTATTTTCCTTCTCCTCTTTTTTATAATGCTATAATTTATTCTGTGGGCTGGATAAAATAAAGTAGATTTTTGTGGAGATATATAAAAACACCTAGTTTCCATTTTCCTTGGTTGCACACAAAAATTCCTTATATTTTATTCTCAGCAAAATAAAAAAAATCGGCCTATCTGAAATTAGATTGAATTTTTAGGGGGTCAAAACTAATAAAATAAATTCTGGAAAAATTATATTAATTCATTATAAATAAGATAGTATTTGAATAAATTATGTTCCATATACACTTTCATATAATTTAATGCATTTTTGGATGAGGTACGAGTTTTGCCGATTAGGGTTTAGGATTATATTGGATTTTTACTCCTTTGACCAATTTAATTGGAGATCTAGATGTAAAGATAAAATCATGCCAAAATTCCAGTGAGTCTAACATATTGAGTAGCATCCACATGAATTTTTCCATGATTTTATCTTACACCAATTATTTTTAACAATTCACGAAGCTTATCTTTGAGTCTGCCGTCAAAACAGTCATAACTCGAGTGTCCTTCGATAAAACAGCTATATCTTTTTCATATGGATTCGAAATCAGACATATAATATATCAACGGATATCTACAGAAAAATTTACATCCATTGCTCTCCGGCTTTGCTGGATTCAGTGAAATCAAAATTTCGAAATTCCGCTTGCAAGATTGTGTTTTCGAGGTGAGAAGCTTCGGGATCCATTTCGATAGAACTTTGAAAAATTCTATGGACCACATATTTCGTTCGTTCGAGCTTAAATTTTTTGTGGTTGGTTCCTGCATGCTCCTACGTGTGAAAAAAATATTAGAAAAATAAAATAAAAATAGAAAAGTTGCACCTCTCTCCTCTACACTAGAGAGAAAAAAGAGATTGGAGGGGGGACGGCGCCAGCATTTAAAATCCTCTCAATGATGCGGTATATGTATTTAAAATGTATTTTTCTAATAGGAATATTTAAAGGAAGGCGAACTCATGGAATATTTAAAAATAAATGGGTCAAAACAGTCAAACTGGAGATTATTCCTAAACCCTAATCGGCCAAATCGATACACATCTCATATGTGTATTTTCTCGCATAAAAATGTATAGGGGAAATAATTTATTCAAATACTAATCTATTTATCATGAATTAATATAATTTTTCTAGATTTTATTTTATAGGTTTTGACCTCCTAATAATTCAGATCAATTTTGGCTGAACTGGATTTCCGTGCGGGTCTCTTAAGACGCCCGCACGGAAAGATAATCTTTCCGTGCGGGCCGTTAAGCCGCCCGCACGCGATGATCATCACCGCCTATATAGGTGCGCGCGGGCTCCGAAATTTTCTAACACCCGACGAAATCCAGATCCCGCCTCCGCCGTCAAGGGCTCTCCTCCTCCTCGCCGGCAGCCTACGCCTCCGCCTCCGCCTCCGCCTCCGCCTCCCCGCCGCCGGCCTCCTCCGCCTCCGGCCTCCACCGCCCCCTCCTCGCCGCCGGTCTCCTCCGCCTCCGGCCTCCACCGCCGCCTCCCCGCCGCCGGCCTCTTCCGCCTCCGGCCTCCACCATCGCCTCCACCACCGCCGCCGGTGGAGTCTTCTCGGGTGTGCCGGCGCATCGCCGCCTCCATCGACGGCCGCCTCCACCGACCCACCTCCACCACCACCACCACCTCCACCGCCACCGCCACCGCCACCGCCTCCTCCACGGCTGTCGCCGCCTCCACCGCCTCCACCGACCGCCACCGACGACGACGACACCACAATCGCCACCGGCGCCGGCCGTGAAATTATTTTTTTTTATAATTTGTGATGTGAATTTATTTGTAAATTTAATTGTACAAAAAAATTAGTTGGGAAGTATATATGTGAAATTGTGATGATGTGAAATTAATTTTGTGTTATTTGGGAAGTATATCCGGATCCGCGCCACTGCCGTCGGGATAGCTAGGGTTTTTATTTTTTTTGAATTTTTTTTCCGTGCGGTCGATTTAACGCGACCGCACAGGAAGATCGATTATCCCGTGCGGTTGGGTTAAGCGGCCCGCACGGGATAATGGATCTTTTCGTGCGGGCTGCTTAAGCCGACCGCACGGGATAATCGATCTTCCCATGCGGTTGGGCCGCCCGCACGCGAAAATGATCTTTTTTCCAGACCTTCTCACACGTGCGGGCAGGTCTTTCGCACGGAAAGATGCCTTTCGGCCCGCACGGAAAAACCGTTTTTGTAGTAGTGTTCATAGTTTATCCAAAAACTAGCCTAGAGCCCGTGCATTGCAACGGAAAACAAATTGAGTTTCTACCTTATTAAATCAATTAATAAAAAATTATTTAGTCCAAGTAATACTATCATTTTTCTTATTGACAAGTAGGTGATTTTGAAATTTGAGGAGAGCCAATAGTGAAATGGAAAATAACTCATTGAAAGATGGTGTAATAGTATAGATTTTAGGGCCCACATGTCAGTGGTAGTGGTGATGTGGGAATAAACACCACCACTACTAACATTTTATGTAGTATAGAATTATTTATATTTAAATGGCTATATGTATCTTGGATATTATCTACATGTATTGTTCTTCATAGCATTCTGGATTATGTTCGGAGAAAATACCTCTTATGTTACTTAGAAACTAGGCAAATAACTTGTATGCATACAGTGTGTGCTAACCAGGGTTTGCAAAAATCATGTGGTTATCGTGCGATTATCATAATTGTCACGTGCGGTAACCTTCTTAGTTTTCGAAACCACGGCAAATTTTACGGTAACCGCATGGTTTTCACCCAAAACGCTTTACCGTTGGGTGACAGTAACCCCACCAAACGGTTTGCTGAGCCCTGGTGCCAGCAAACTAGCTTGCGCGTATGCGCGTACTAGGAATAATTCTGCTGCAAAACTTCCTCGAGAAGTTTAATTTCCTCTTCTTTTGCAGAAATAACCTGTCTATGCTAAATCATTAGTTTTTTTAAGGCGATAGTTGGAATTTGTTTTATCGGGAAGCTGAATTACATTTTCTCTCTCAGATAGGTTGCTAGGATATTCTGCAGACTTTTGCTTGTCTTCCTACAGTTTATGAGGGAACCTAATTAACTAGGAGTACGTTGCAACCCTTGATGATTTCTTTTTGGCTTTAATAACTACCTTGTTTCCCCGAACCTTAGTCATTTATTTCTAGAAGCAGAACTGATGGCATTTTTTTACCACTGTTTCAGTTTTAACGATATTTTTGTAGAACTGAATACCCAAAAATTTTAGTAGAGCCGTGTTTTTGTCTGGTATGACGACATTGTATTGTAATATGGTATTTTGTGTTAGAGGTCAGAATTAAATGTGTAACTTCTTATTTTTTAATAGTATAAAAAGAATAATCTAGAAGTAAAATTAGAATGTCTGTAATTCCACTTCAACTGATTACAAAAGCAGCAAAAGTGTACCTATTCTTAGCCTACCAATTAATTACAGTAGAAGTTTAATACAATTCAAAGGTGTATATCAAAAGCATCTACTTTCAACACCAATATAGACCGGATCAAACATCGAAGTGAGATATATTTGACTATCCCTATTTTCAGAACTGCAAGGTGGAGCCGAAGCACCGAAAATTAATTCATGTATCACTTAAAAACAAGTCTTATAGAGACTTTTTTCTATTACTATAAAAACATTGTAAAGAGGCATTTTTACAAAGGATTGCCTCTATGCCTTGGCATTTTGATAGAGACACTTTTTAAAAAGAGAAAAAAAATACTATCCCTTACCTTGCAATTGCCCATCCTTCAACTCGAGACCTCTTGAGTAGATTATTATTAACTTTAATGCTCTAACAATTTTAACCTCATTACTTGTACATATATGCCTTGTGTTATTTATATCTAGTTAGTTAGCATAGTTTAAAATTCTAGAAAGTGCCTCTATAGAGATTGAAATGCCTCAAGAAAATACTTTTATATATGAGACAAATTTTAATTTGCCAAAAAAATATCTATACAAGATAAATTTAACAAAATATACTAAAAATGTCTCGAAATTAAAAGTGTTTTAGACAATATATAAAGTGTCTCTAAAAAAGTATCTCCACAATTTAAAAGTCATGATTTTAGAGGCAAATGGAAAATTGCCTCTACATGAGGGGTTTTTGTTGTACTGTATCCAGGGCCATCGATAAGCACACTTCAAGCTAGGCGACAGAATAGGGTACCCCAGACTTAGGGGCCCACAATTTTCATATTATCAATGGTAATGCACCAACATGTTTAAAGACCTCTTATTCCATTTTTATTTTTAAAAGTTTCTCTCTTTCTCCTTTAGAGCGGATCTCTTTTCTTAAGTTTTCATAAGTGTTCAACAGTAATCATGGTCACCTCAAAAGAACTGCAGCTTATGATGATATGTGTTCCGTCATTAAAGAATCTATTTTTCTTCTTAATAGAAAAATCATTGCATTAGGACACAATTCTTCTTAGCGTTAAGTAAAGAAAAAGTGAGTCTAGTATGCAAATTTGGTGAATATATTTAGAAGCCTGCAGTAAAATTTATCCTTCTATTCTTGGCATTTTCTAACTGCATAGCCTTATTTTATATTTTGCACCAAGGCCTCAAATTCTTATGTACGATCCTGGCCAAGTCGTGCTCCACTTAGGTCATGTTCGACAGAAAGAGTTACCAACTCTCTCGTATTTCACGTGCATATTTTTAAACTGCTAAACGGTGCGTTTTTAAAAAAAATTTTATATGAAAGTTGCTTTAAAAAATCATATTAATCCATTTTTTTAAAAAATTAGTAAATACTTAATTAATCATGTGTTAACAAGTTACTTCGTTTTTCGTGCGAAAAAAATAAGTTTCCAATTTATCCAAACAAACACAGTCTTAGAGTTGTGTTGTTTTTCAAGCACGCTCAGCGGCGCAGGCCTTCATAGAGGACGTAGGTAACTTCGCGGCAGCTGCGGACGAGGCGGACCCGGCTCAGTGCCACGCCCAATCCTCCCATACATCTCCTTAGCTCCACCTAAAGCTGCCTGCAGCAGGTTATCAACCACAATTGATAGGAGATGACAAAAAACATGTCACGATATAGTGATTTATTTTTTATTAAGAAAAAATGAAATCTTTAATGCCTAGAATCCTACGTGCTTGTTCAAATTATCATCATAAGCCATATCTCTTTCCGGTGGCCATGAGTACGATCCAACGCTTATCGGAGCAAAAGAAAATAAGTCTATTCTAGCTAAATTAATAAAGGAGTAAGAGTGAAAGTTTTTATAAATAGAGTGAGAAACCTTTAAACATATTAAAACACATTAGCATGGATTAAAATAAAAAAAATTAGAGCCTCTGTTTGGTCGCCCACTTCGCACACCCTAATCAACGGGGTTGTTGTGAACGTTGATAAGACATTAAGATGCATGAGGGGCAAGTATGTAGGTGTCCTCTTGCTTTTGTCCTTGACACGCACCTCGGCGCCCGCTAGTAGAGCTACAGTGGTATAACTTCATTGACGGGTACGCACGCATGAGGTAGTAGGATCCACGCACGAAAGGACAGTAGTGGGTTCCCCGCATGAAAGAAGTAGGCATATGAGAACCACACGGGCTTATCACCTAATCTAGGTGGTCGACGGTGCAGGAGTTTGTATCATAGCAAAATTAACAAGGGAGTTGGTTACTACTTCAGATTTTTAACATGCTACCAACTCATAAATTAAGAGGCATGATCTAGGTGGTCGATGGTGCAGGTGTTTGGATTAGAGCAAGTTAGGAAGGTGGTTGTTACCTCTAATTTATTTCATTCCACCTACTCATAAATTAAGAGGCAACATATACAATGCATTACTTCTACATTAACTCTAATACACCAGCCCTCAATATTTGTTGGTCGAATATACTCTTCCTCTTCCACCTTTTGTCTTAAAGTGTAGTATTTTTGTCTTAAATCATGTGTAAAGGTTGCATATTGCATTCTCTCATCCACCTCATCACATCCGTGATGTACTTAGCAAAAGTACCGACTACTTCTCCCTCTGTTCCCAAATTAATACTCCCTCTATCCCAAAATAAGTATATTTTTAGCTTCTACTATAAGTTCACTTTTTTCCCTTTACCAAACCCCAGTCCACAAATCAAGAAGTTTAATTATTAATTCAATACCCCCTAATTACCCTATCTTACCTATGGCTAAGGATCCTCTGCTGTAATGGCAGTCACCGACATATGTGTCCCACCCTCTTAATTACGAGGACAGCCACCAACATGTGGATCCCACACTCCTATAGTCCCACATGTTAGTACCTTTAATGGCACTGCCTTTAGCCTATTACGGCAGAGTATATACGTTCTTTACCTATCCACCCACCAATACTACTAATAAGGGGTACTTTGGTTTTTCTTCACTTCATCTTAATGTGTGTCTCGATTGCTAAAGATCAAGCTATTTTGGGATAGGACAGTATTTATACGATTATAATTTTCTGGATAATATAAGAATTTATGTGACTTTGATTTAATTACACAGGAATCTAAGCATTTTCTGTCAATGGAGTACTTAGGAGGGGGCAATCTGTTAATGCGAAAACATGGCGGCCTGGAAGGTCTGCTTAGCTCCGGTGCAGGTTCTAAAATTGATAAGATGCGGGCGTGCCAGTCAGTTTGATCCTGCAACTGACAAGATATATAAACAGCAGATCA
Source organism: Oryza officinalis (assembly GCA_008326285.1). Taxonomy (NCBI): domain Eukaryota; kingdom Viridiplantae; phylum Streptophyta; class Magnoliopsida; order Poales; family Poaceae; genus Oryza; species Oryza officinalis. Next base: position 28,126,241 of record BDMV01000011.1, on the reverse strand, counting down.
AAGAGCCAATCGGCTGACAAGCCGATCGAGTAATTCCAGCCGATACTAGCCGATATCGATAGAGTTTTGAGCAATCGGCTATGTAGATTCTGATACTTGATGTAAATAACGATATAAAGACAATCGGCTAAAGATAATACAATAAAACAATAATATAATCCAATGGAAACCAATCGGCTAATAGTGATATGATAGAATAAATATCGATCCGATGGTTAAAGCATACATCGGTTGGAGGTCCGATGTCATTAAATCTAAACGATTAGATAATCAATGAAACCTTTGTTGTCATCAGCTAAATCCAACTTGTATGTAATCCTTATAAGCCGATGCAACCACTACTACGAAAACAATCTTTCATGGCGTTTGGAAAAACTTTTCTCTGGCGGAAATGAGGTGAAACCGCCAGCTAAAAAGATAGGGGGGGTGGGGGTCTCGGGCCGCCAGCGAAAACACATCTTCGCTGGCGGCCTCCTAAATCTAGCCGCCAGCGAAGATGCGGTATTTTCTCTGGCGGCCATCTTAAGACACCGCCAGCGAAAATATACTTTTTCGCTGGCGGTAAGGTGACGTGGCCCGCTAGAGAAGATTCCTACATCTTCGCTGGCAGCCCACTCTAGCCGCCGCCACCCCTAAATATTTTCTATGGCGGTTCGAATGTACCGACATATGTTGACCGTCAGGGAAAATAGCATCACCTATATCACCAGCCCAGCTAGCAGCCATGGCATTTGAGCACGATTTTCTCTCTCTTGTGAACAAATACATAGGGGGGAAGGTTTTGATCTTCAATCTTTTAAAAGATCTACTGCACCAGAGGTTACATATACTTTCTCCTACTCCATTTGTAAAGTTTTTTTTTCAATTTTATTGGTTGTTTGTTGAGATTTTGCATAGCAAAAAGTATGTGACACGGGGGAAGAAAACTATTTTTTATTTGTTATTTGGAGCTTAAAATGGGCAAACTTTGTAAGAAATATTGTGCATGATCGATGTTCCATATATATATCTAGTTTTGATATGTTTATTTGTAGCAGATCTATATATTAGTTAACTGCAGAGAACGCTGAGAAGAAGAGAAAAAGAGCTAGTTTTTTATTTTTTTCTAGTTGTTTGTAGTTTGTAGATTTTTGGCTAGCTTTAATTATCTTGTCTAGATTATAGTGGTTATAAATATTAATTAGTATAATTTTAATGTAGCATATTATCAAAAATATATAAAGTGACGAAGTTGTACATATTTTTTCGCAAATAATGCATAGATGGCGGACAGAGCATGGATGTATAGAGAGAGATACCGGTCCTCATACATTGAAGGAGTTGACATATTCATGAAAGCTGCTAAGAAGAATGCTGCATCTAAGAAGACAAAGGAAATTAGATGTCCATGCTTACATTGCAAGAATCAGAAAATTTGGATCGACCCATCTATAATCGAGCAACACTTGGTGATGCATGGATTTGTTGCAGGCTACACAAATTGGTCACATCATGGAGAGATCCCAAGCAAACAAGTTCCCAACCGGGCGATAGTACAGGATGAAGTGTTCAACTGGGACGAGGATTTGATGGTAGTAGCAGAAGAAGGAGAAGAGGAAGTAGAGCCCATTAATGTTGATGATGATGTTGGTGGCGATGATGGTCATCACAGTATAGTTGATGATGTCGATGATGGTAATGTTTGCGTAGATGATGGTAATTTTGATTTGGAAGAGATGTTGCGTCATGCTAAACCTGAGGTTGTAGCTGGGTCCGCTCGTGGGTTGGAGAACTTCGAATCATTACAAAAGGCAACGAAGGTTCTTTTGTACGATGAGGCAAATGGTTGCACGAAGGATTTCACATTGTTGCGGACGGTGCTTGAACTTATGAGATTGAAGGCCAGAAACGGTTGGTCGGACAGTAGTTTCAACGATTTGTTGGTTCTGTTGAAGAAACTGTTTCCGCAACCCAACTCCCTGCCAACCAGCACCTATGAAGCGAAGAAGCTTATTTGCCCTTTATCTCTGGGTGTGCGAAAGATACACGCCTGTGTTAACCACTGCGTACTGTTTCGTAAAGAGTACGAGGATTTGGACAGATGCCCAACGTGCAACACTAGTCGATACAAAACAAGCCGTAGCCAGTCCGAGCATCAGGATGTTACCCAAGACGAGGTAGAAGACAACAACAAGAAGAAGATCCCCCAGTTGGTCATGTGGTACCTTCCGGTGAAAGATCGATTGAAGCGTTTGTTCTCGAACCCGAGGGATGCCGAACTGATGCGCTGGCATCATGAAAAGCGGAAAAAGGATGGGATGATTCGACATCCGGCAGATGCTCGACAGTGGAAGGAATTTGACAGAAAGTACCATGAGTTTGCAGAGGACCCAAGAAATGTAAGGTTTGCATTGAGCACCGATGGAATGAATCCATTTGGTGACTTGAGCAGCTCACACAGCACGTGGCCAGTACTCCTAACCATGTACAACCTCCCTACGTGGCTGTGTCAGAAAAGGAAGTATATTTTGTTGACCATCCTTGTACAGGGACCACGACAACCTGGCAATGACATGGATGTGTTTCTGGAGCCTTTGCTGGAGGATATGGCTGATCTGTGGAATCACGGGGTCCGGGTTTGGGACGAATTCATGCAGAATTACTTCACGCTTAATGCAATTATCTTTGTCACCATCAACGACTTGCCCGCACTGTTTTCCCTATCAGGACAGCTCAAGGGGAAGACAGGCTGCGTTATTTGTGTTGATGGTACAGTGTACAGGTATCTTCAGGGATCGAAGAAGCTAGTGTACATGCGGCACCGACGTTACTTAAGAAAGAATCACCCGTACCGCTCCAAAGCAGAATATTTCGACAACACTGTTGAGGATGGTGATCCACCAGAACCATGGAAGGGTGATAAAGTGTTCACAATAACGAAAAAGCTCAAGGTTGTTTTTGGGAAGGCCAAAAAGAAGGAAACCAACAAGCGGAAGAGAAATGAGGCCAAAGAGCCAGCAAGCGCTAGCGGGCCATTCAAGAAGCATTCCATTTTCTTTAAGTACCTTCCGTACTGGCAAGATTTAGAGATACGTCATTCTATCGATGTCATGCACCTAGAGAAAAATGTCTTCGATAGCACCATGGGTACTTTACTAGACATACCTAGCAAGACAAAGGATGGGCTGAAGTCCCGTAAGGACCTCGTGAATATGCAGATAAGGAAAGAGCTTCACCCTGTAGATGAGGGTAACGGAAAAGTGTATCTTCCGCCGGCCTGCTACACCTTGACAAATGAGGAGAAAAAGGCAATGTGCAAATGCCTACGTGGGGTGAGAGTGCCTACTGGTTTCTCCTCAAACATTAAGCGACTGGTATCCATGAATGATTTGTCATTTTCAGGCTACAATTCCCATGATTGCCATGTAATGCTCACAGTATTCCTCGCTATCGCCATCAGAGCAATCGAACCATTACACGTTAAGGTGGTCATCACAAAGCTGTGTTACTTCTTCAATGCAATCTCACAGAGAGTAATTGATCTTGACGAGTTAGGTCCTCTCCGCACTTTCGCTATAGAGACCGTGTGCGAGCTTGAGATGTGTTTCCCGCCGTCATTTTTCAATATGATGGAACACCTCATAGTTCATATTGTGCCTCAGATTATTGCACTTGGTCCCCTGTACCTGCATCAGATGTGGCCATTCGAACGGTACATGTCCATTCTAAAAAGCTACGTACGGAACCGTGCCCACCCAGAGGGATCGATGATAGAGGGATATACTACCGAGGAAGTCGTTGAGTGTTGCATTGATTACCTAAAAGAGGGGAAAGCAATTGGTTTACCGGTACCTCGACATGAAGGTAGATTATCTGGAAGAGGGACAAAAGGGCAGAAAAGAATCCACGACGATGATTACAAGAAAGTGAAAGAAGCTCATTTCACTGTGCTGCAACAGCTCGCGATAGTGGAGCCGTACATAGATCAGCACCTTAAGGAATTACAAGCAATGAATACAGGGCGTTCTGATGCATGGATCATGAAACGACACAAGGCTGCCTTTACTGAATGGTTCAAGAACCTCGGCCTACCAGATGGCGATACTACGGAGGAAAAAACTATTAAGAGATTGGCTGACGGGCCATCAAGTGTTTACACCTCATGGCAAGCATATGATCTGAATGGGTACACATTTTATACCAAAGCGAAAGACCAAAGGAGTGCATGCCAAAACAGTGGCCTTCGAGTAGAGGCAATCGACCCAACTGGACAAAAGAGCACATACTATGGATTCATAGAAGAAATCTGTGAACTGGACTATGGATCCAACATGCAGATTCCACTGTTCCGGTGCCAATGGGTGAAACACCCATCTGGCGTGGTTGTCGACATTTTCGGGCTGACAATCATCGACCTGGTCAACGTAGGGCACAAGAATGACCCATGGGTACTTGCCGATCGGGCCGCTCAGGTTTTCTATGTGACTGATCCATCTCAGTTGAAGAAAGATATAGTTGTCTCGGGGAAACAAAAGATTTTGGGAGTTGATGATGTCCAAGATGTTGAGGCATATAATCAGTACGAGAACATGACACTCTTCACGGACTTTACAAACAACATTAAGGTCGCGGAAGCAATGATTGGTGATTCCCCGAAGCCATACATGAGGAACAAGGGAGTAGGGAAGAATGTCAAAGGTTAATCTACATATGTAATTATGGTGACCTAAGATGGATCATGAATTTTTGTACGGATGATTACCAACTCTTTTTGTAATTAGTTCTGTGGATATTTTTACATTTAGTTGTGCAAAGAAAAAAATATTGAAATGGGACAAACGTTTTTTCTGGCGGTCGAGGACACTTCCGGCCGCCAGCGAAAAATGTGTTCTCTAGCGGCGAGGTAAGACGGCCGCCAGCGAAAATGGGTTTCGGTAGCGGGCCAGGTAAGCGAAAACCTATTTCGCTGGCGGCCAGGTAAGCAGGCCGCCAGCGAAAATTGGTTTTTGCTGGCGGCGAGGTAATCCGGCCGCTAGAGAAAATAGTTTCGCTAGCGGCCCGCCTAATGTGGCCGCCAGGGAAAAAGGTTTTAGCTAGCGGCGAGGTAAGCCGGCCGCCAGAGAAAATGGGTTTCGCTATATATGGGCGCGCGGGAGTCCTCAATTTTCACTAAGTCCCGAAGGCGCGAAAACCCTAGAGCCGCCGCCAGGCTGCCAAAATTTTCAGCCGCCGCCGCCAGCAAAAACCTAGCGCCGCCGCCTCCTTTTCGCGCCAGGAGAGCGCCGCCGCCTCCTTTTCGCGCCAGGAGGCAGGTATCCCTCACCGCTGCCGCCTCCTCCTCACCGTCGGTCGGCTGCCTCCTCACTGTCGTCGCCGGCCGCCTCCTCACCGCCCCCGGCCACCTCCTCACTGCCACCGCCGCGTCCTCACCGCCGATGGCCGCCTCCTCACCGCCGCCGGCCGCGTCGTCACCACCACCGATGGCCACCTCCTCACCGCCGCTGGCCGCCTCCTCACCGCCGATGCCCGCGTCCTCACAGCCGCCGGCGGCCGCGTCCTCACCGCCGCCGCCTCCTCTTCTTCCTCTGCTCGCCGCCTCCTCACAGCCGCCGACGGCCGCGTCCTCACCGCCGCCGCCTCCTCTTCTTCCTTTGCTCACCGCCTCATCCAGGTACCCCTGTCGCCGCCGAATCAATGGATGGATCGATGATTGATTGTTTGTATCGATGAATGGATGGATTATTGATTGATTGTATGAATGGATGGATTAGGGTTGAATGGATGGATTGATTGATTTTACTTCTGATGGATGGATTCATCGATGAATTAGTGGTTTTGTTCTGTTTTGAAATTTCAAAGAGTTTAATAAGCTGCTTTAGAACTGAAATTTCCTGAAATTTTCTCTGAAATTCTCTGAAATTTTGATATGGCAGCAGCAAAATATGGCAGCTAGCATGCATATTTTGCTCATTGATGAATGCAGTCTGAAATAAATTTGAATAGGGGCTGATATAGATGTGAAATAAATTGCTCTCTGAAATTGATGAATATCTCATAGGTGAATGGTGAATATATGCAGAATGTTGATTTTGAATGTCGAATGGTTGCAGATTGCAGATTGTATATGTTCTGAAATTTTGGGAAATGATAGAAATGGGCTGTGGGTGACATATATTTGGGATGATAATTAAGGCAATTTGCCAAACTGCCTTAATTACTATATTTGTGTCTAGATGATTCATTGGTTAATAGCACTTAGGGTAGGAACTCTAGTTGTGAGTGCACTGAAAATGTGATTTCCCTTTTTAAGCTGCTTTAGAACTGAAATTTGGACTTGTTTATATAAATTTGGATTTATTCATGGGGAATCAATAATCTGATTGCAGATTGTATATGTTCTGAAATGTGGAATGATTGCAGATTGCAGATTGTGATATAAATGTGAAATCTCAATTTTTTTTTCAAGTCTGAAAGTCTGAAATTTGTATATATATGGGATGGTGTATATGCAGTCACATAACTCCTACTTATACTAGTATATGCTAAGATAAGATCAATAGCATGCCATCTATTGAATTTTACCCACTAAATTCTGATTCTTGCCACCTTGCTTGAGCTGCTACTGGTTGCCGATGATGTGCCCTATTACTTCCTGACAATTTTATAAACTTTGGATTGTAGAAATGGATAATCTTATTCATGTATGCATGCAGTTGTATATATGTGATCCCTATATATATGTGATGTATGGCTATATATATATATATATATATATATATATATATATATATATATATACCAATTGTTTGCATATACTAATCTGCAAACCATAATCTGAAATGTTTTGCAGATTAGTAGTTTATTTGGAAGTATATAACCTTTGCTTTTAGACTGGCAGCTATACCATGCTTTTAGAAATTGATTTAATACTATGCATATAAGTTCAAAAATTATCTGAAATGCAGCTGCTGCATATAAGTTCAGAATAATGGACACTTATGTGAAATTTAGCACTTAAGACTATGTCTGAGTGAAATTATGGTATAAGGATTCCATTTCGCATCTAATATAAATTCACTGTAAAAGGATATCAATGGAAAAACCCACCGAAGCGCAACCCGCGGGTGACAAGGGCAAGGAAACTCAGGCCGTCGTCAAGGAAGATATTTGCATGGAAGTAGTTGCGGAGGAACTGTCGTCGTCAAGCTCCGGTGAAGCAGAGAGTGGATCGTATCACTCGCCGAGTGACCCCCATCCTTCTCCTGCAAGGAAGAAAAAGGGTGGGAGCGACAATGAAGAAGTCGACTCCGACTACATCCCCCGCGAACCGGTGGTACGTAACATATTGTATATGATTAGTTCCGATCGTATTAAGTATATATATCGATTATAACCGATGTCATGTGAAATGCAAATATAGAAGAATGCTCCACGCCGATCTAAAAGGAAAGCCCAAGCCGCACCTGAAGCGGAAGCCGAAGCTGGAGCTGTCGTGCGCGTCTCAGCTTCAAGTAAACCCAAGAAAAGAAGGGGCGAGCGAGGGAAGAACATGTTGTTGAAAGAAGTCAGCGTGCTGACGCGGATCAGTGAGAAAGGGGAACCCCTATCACCCGAAGATTCATGTTCCAAGTATAGCAACCAATGCGGGGCGATAGTTAGGGATATCGTGGAGATCACATGGAAGGATTGGAAGAAAGTTCCTGACGCTACAAAGAACAGCTGTTGGACGTCGCTGCAAAGCAGGTTTGAGTATCCACAAGGGACAGACGACGATACAGCGAAGGTCTATGCACTCAAGACCATGGGCAAGCTGTGGCGGAACTGGAAAACAGACCTTAACAAGAAATATGTTCAGAAGGGACGTACGCCGTTTACGGAGTACGGAAAGATAACACCAGCCCAGTGGGATGAGTTCGTTGCCCTGAAGACATCGGCGGAGGAAAAGGAGAAGAGCCAGAGGATGTCTGAACTAGCAAGAAGGAATGAATATCCTCATCGTTTGGGATCGACCGGTTACCGTGCAGCGGTTAAGAAATGGACAAAACAAGATGAAGAGATGGAAAAGGCTGGGAAACCGGTTCCTATGAAAAATCACAACCCACGAACCAGGAACTGGGTGCGTGCAAGAACACCGGCCTTCACCCCGGAGGGGGATGTAGTCTTCAAGGATCCAAAGCTCCAGGAGGTAGCTGTCAAGATGAAGAACATCGTCACGCAGCAAGAGGCCGGGATGTTCGTGCCAGATAGAGACCGGGACGAGCTGACCTATGCGTTGGGCAACCCGGAGCACTCTGGCCGTGTCCGAGGAGTATCCTCCAAGACTAGCTGGAAGGATGGATTCAAAGAGGATGCTCATACCTACAAGAAGCGTGATCGCTATAAGGAGGAGATAGAATCCCAGGCTAGGGCAGCAGCTCGTGAGGAATGCCATAGATATTGGAGCCAGAATATGATGCACGGTGGTGCCGTTTCGCAGCCTGATCCGAGCTATCCGATGGACGATGTAACGGAGGATACTCCTTGCAAGCTCTTGATTCCGGTCGGCAGGGCAGGAAAGAAAATACAGGTTGCAACTGGGAGGTTCATACCGGGCCGCAGATTCCATTGCCAAGACATTCCGGATGACTATGCCAAGGTAGAGGTCCGGACGGTCAATGAGGCTCACCGGATGCACGAGATCGACATTCCAACACCCGAGGGGATTGTGTACCTTGGAGATACCGTTGACCAGTTTGTGCTGTGGCACAAGAATGATATTCAACTAGGGTCAACGGATGGAACGGATCGTCCACCAAGGATACCGGTGTCACCGCCTCGTCCACCAAGGGAACAAGAACCGAGGGATCCTCCAGTTTCATCACCTCCGCAATCAGATCATGTAGTTGCATCACCTCCAAGATCAGAGCCTGCTGTTGCGTCACCTCCAATTGAAAAGGAGACAGAAGTACAATCAGGGCTTGAAATGGATCAATCAGAAGTACAAGTTCAGGAAGTGCCTCCGGCACAGCAATCAGAGCGTGCACAATCAGGGCCTAAGCGGACAATGCCTGATGAACTAGACCCATCGCAAACACAGCCATCGCAACCGGAGGAACCTAAGGGTGCCGATGTGCCAGTGATGGTAAGGACACACAAGCACAAAGGAAAAAGTGAATCGAAGAAAAGATATATGATAACGGCATTCCGAGGAAGGGACAAAGATATCAAAGATGCCGATTTTGATGACAGAAAGTTAACAGGCCTCAAGGAAACCATGGAAGATTATCTTAATTATATCAACTGCCCGGATGTGCCGCATGAGTTTCAGAATGGCCAACCATTCATCCATGCCTGGCAACTAACAGAAGGACCGTGGCAACTAAGGAGGTGGCATGAATGGTACATCAGGGCAAGCACCATAAAAGGCCTTTCATCGTTCACAGTTGCCGTGCAGGAGAACATTTTCTGGAGCGGGCCATGCCTATTCCAAGTCCATTTCTCCGATATGCATGCCCTCTACCGTCGGAAGAGGCTCGACGCCAATTTGGTCGGCATCTGGTGTCTGTAAGTGCATGACTAGAACGTGTCAATAAATCATTGTACCTATGTGCGTACCTAATTTGACCTTACATTTTTTGAAGGATGAATTACGTGCAAGCCGAAGCGATGCGAAAGCCTGTCGGCTTCCTAAACCCGTGCCGGATAAGCCAGCCGAACCACACCTACCTGCTAGACGAGAACAAGCTACCGGCACATGTTCAGGCGATGACACGGCAAGAGAGGGACGCATATATAGAACAAAGGCATCAGGAAAAGATTCTCGATGTTGCTACTTATGTAGCTATAGCACTTGAATCTACGCAGGACAAGGAATGTGTTTACGCGCCATACGCCTTTGAGTAAGTTTTCATATCAACTACGAGTATATACATATAATCACGGCTGGACTAACCATTTCTTTTGCAGCGACCATTGGATAGTATTTCTTCTCTATCCAAAGTACAATGAAGTCGTCGTCTTGGATTCTCTTGATAAAGATAGCAATACATATCAAGAAATGCTCAGAATTATCGATCTGTAAGTTATATGCATGGACGTTTCTTATTCTTATATATTCTCATGACGTGTTGTTATCTTTGACGAATTTAAATTAATTATCTCTCCAAACAGTGCATATAAAAGGTATTACCAGCAAGGCGGACAACGGAAAAACTCCAGACAACGCATACTCATCCGCAATAAGTGGCCGGTAAGTAAATTTGGATGCCAAACAATACTACTTAATTTTTATAAATGCATGTGTTTTTCCATTTAATTAACTAATATACTTTATAATTGATGTTGAAAGTGTCATAAGCAACCGGTGGGAACCGTACTATGCGGATATTACACCTGCGAATACCTTAAGGTCAATGGGAGATATTGCGCGAATTACGACGATGTAAGTACAAACCGTCAATACTCTTGTTAAGTTAATCGCTAACTTGCATTACTGTGAACAATTTCGTAATTTGTCATGATCTCGATCCAGCTTCCAAAAATTCCCAAGTCTGAAAGGGAGCTCGATGATAAATCCATTGAGAACATACAACGGGACATGTGCTACTTCATCCACCGTGAGTGCGCACATCAGCTTGGGAGGTTTTTCGACCACGATGGAGTTTTGGCCCTGCCGGAGAACGAATGTCTGTCTAACTGGAGCAGGAGTATAATATAGATAGGTTTCACGCGTATGTATATCGCTCGGGTTGTAAGACATTCAACTACTTGTATATGTGGTGTCGGTCCAATTTTATCTATATAGGTGCTTAGATATTGTGTATATATATATATATATATATGTATATATTAATCTTCATATATTATTTCCGCGTGCATGTATATTAATCATCAATGGCGACTGCACGAAAGAGAACATACTTTATCGATAGCTCGATTAGTTATATCATCCACGTGTGACTCTAAAATACATGAACAAAGGTAAGAAAAAAATAATATATAATATTTTTTTATAAATATTGCATCTTCGCAGGCGGGCCACGTGTCAAAAATATGACGATGTCCTATTTTTACTGGCGGGCCATGTGCCTTCTCCAGAAACTATGGGCTTTTTTCCTAGTGGGCCACGTGTCCAAAAAGAGTGTAAGCCGCCAGAGAAGAACATTTTCGCTGGCGGCTGTCTTAAGCCAGCGGCCAGCGAAGATTTGGCTTCGCTGGCGGCTGACGTAAATTGGCCGCCAGAGAAAATATTTATTCGCTGGCGGCCTACATAAAGCGACCGCTAGCGAAGATATTTCTTTGCTGGCGGTCTATAACCGCTAGCGAAGATCTTGATCTTCACTGGCCTTTGCTTTGTGACGGCCCCAATTGCCGCCAGCGAAGACCCAAAATGGCCGCCACGAAAAACTCTTTCCGTAGTAGTGAACGTCCAAATAACTCATCGGTCGAAACGCCAATGAAACCCTTACTGGCAAGCAAAAAGCAGGTTAAAAATTATGGTTCTAAGTATGACTAGAGCTGATGCAGTGCAAAGTATGAAAGAAACATAATATCTAGACAATCAAGCCTTCAACTGACTTTCAGAGTGGTAGATACCTTAGCTAATCTAATCTAGCAAAGCAATTTAGTTGATACTGGCAAAAACCTTAAAGCAGATCCCAGCCAATACAAGTAAATTGAGCTACCAAAATAGATTAACTAAAACATATGATAAATAGGTAAGCAAATATATCAACCGAACCAGAAGCGATCCAAGAGGTCGAAGCGATGCAGCCTTGAACAACACCAATACAGCCAATACAGCCAATACAATTGCCAGGGCTGACGGAACGTTGGACTTACCCCTTCACTGGAGATCGAAAGTTGATGCAGCCCCGCGTCAAGTGCCAAGTTTCGCTGGTTGATAAGTAAAACCTCGAAAAAGAGGGTGGCGATGCGTCGAGAGTAGTTGTATTTGATCAAGAGATCAATTACATAGATCCCGGTGTACATATTTATACCCATGAGTAGATACTAGTTCTTATTGAACAAGACACAAACTTTCATAAAGATAAAGTAAAAGATATAAGGTCTATTTGGACTCTAAATAATCTTTCCTAAAAGTAAAAGGAAACTAATTGACTCTGCCTAATTAATAGATAACTTGCCATGCTGCATCCTCCTCGAACTCGGTCTCTTCTGGATAAGCTTTCTTTAATTGATTAATTTTCTTAACCGAATCTATTAAAAATTTAACTGCTGGCAACTTGATATGTCCATCGGCTCATCTCAGGACTCTAAAGCCGATACGATTCTTAAGCCGATGATAACTTTGGGGTTTACCAAATTTTGGCGTTAACACAATCCCAACGATTCAAAATTTGACAAATGAGGTAACTAAAAGAGATATTTTCCCTTATTTTTGAACTTTGCTAAATATCGTACAAATGAGTATCTATATTACTTAAAATGTTATTAGTGGTGGTGTCCATTCCCATACCCTTTACCACTGATATTTGGGCCCCACAATCTATACTATTACACCAATTTTCAACAAGTCATCCTCCATTTCATTATTGGCTTCCTTCAAATTTCAAATCACCTACTTGTGTAATAAGAAAAATCATAGTATTACTTAACTAAATAAATAAGTGCTTATTAATTGATTTAATAAGTTAGAAACTTAATTTGTTTTCTGTTGCAATGCATGGGCTCTAGACCAGGGTTTTCAATTTCGTTTTTGGCCAAATTTTTGACCATTTCGGTTCTACCAAAATTCCCATTTTTTTGGGATTTTCAGCACTTTTTGGACCAAAATTTTTTGAAAATTTAACATTATTTAACTGAATTTGACTAAATTTTGACCAAATTCGTAAAAAATTGAGAAAAACCAACAATTTTGGCCGAGATAATCACTTGCTGGGGGGGGGGGAGTCCGAAATTACCAAAATTTTGAAAATTTTGAACCGAAATTGCAATCACTGCTCTAGACTAGTATTTAGGAAAAAAGGGAGTAGGTTGTAATGTAATACCTTGGTCTAAAAGACTTCATTTGTTGCTAACTCATATAGCTAGAAATGAAGTCTCTTTGAACAAGGAGGTAAATATTATATGTACCTAGTTGGCCGCAGACAACAACATGTTGAGCGTTGTGGTTGTACCATTAACATCTGCTACTTGATGTCGCTCAATCGGAATACCACGATAGTAAACAGTTAAACACGGGTGGTACGACCACAATAAAAAAAATGTCGTTGTTGACATGTCGACATAAGTTATTTCTTCTTTTATTTTTGTCGTCTGCCACTTTTCAAAGGAGTAAAATACTTTTTATGGGAACTTTATGTCTTTTTTCTTTATTTTGAAAAGAGTATGAACTTTTGAGTTAATAGATTGATTCTAGTGTGTTACAACTAAGAAACAAATTGAAAAATCACTACAAATTGGGATTGAAGAAAAGAAGGCACAAGGCTTTGGGAGAAGCTCGCCTGGTAGTATTTCCGCGTTTTACAGGCCGGAATGGCTCACAACGATCATTCCAACCAGCGCTGGAATGAAATTAATAAGCATGGAATACAGTACACCATTACAGGCTTACAGCAAGATAACGAAGTTAGAATTAGCAATAACTCCGTTAAATATGAGCAATGGTTATGCGATAATAATAACCCGCTGGCCAATTTCTTAGATCTCAGACCTCGAAATCCCAGCTTTCTAGAAAGTTACTCAAAAGAGTATTCATGACGAAAGAAGGGGAATAAAGAGAACAGTTTTACGCTGGGATTCAGCTTAACAGTGCAGCACAGTATACACACTTTTTACAAACTAATCTTAGCAAGCCACATCGACCTCCAAACCAAAGTTTAAGCAAGTTCAGATCAGAATATATAGATCCCAGAACAACATCACGCGACAAAAAAACACAAAAGACATACTATACATCACTCAGTATTTCAATCCCAGCATCATCCCATGCGTGGAGCCTTCTCACCGCCTGACCGCCCCCAGATGATGCATAAGTCTTCTAAGACTCCTGCTCGTCTGGTTTCGCAATCTTGTCCACTGGAGTAGAAAGAAGACCAATTTGAAAACAGAAGTGAGCGGCGACGACGAGATAGACCGGATAAACACCATATATATGATTCCTATTTTCCCAAAGAGTGCAGCCAGAGATCGAGAGACCTTAATCGTACATTTATGTAGCTAGGTAACCCTACCGTCAATTGTTGTTATCTATATCAGTTTATTGCAATACTGATAATATTTTACTACGTATAAATATGTAATATAATCCGTAGAAATGATCAATATGTAATATAATCCATAGAAATGATCTGTATGTTCTACTACCGTTAGAAACAATTAAACTTCCTTAATTCTTAAGCTAGTAATTAATTAAGTTGGTAATATAAATAAGAGTAAATTTTAGAAAGCTACAAATATATTATCAAAACTATCAGTTTTTGCTACAAGTTTAGCTTGTTATTTCATAAAACTGTAACAATGGTGTACGATATTATTAGAAAGCTATAACTTTTGGTTGACTTATAAAATTAGGTCCACATATCATATACATTTGAGACACTCGCGCTGTTACAATTTGGACCTACATTTCATACATACATAAGGAATAAAGTTGCAGTTTTATGATAAAATTGCTTGCTATTGTTGCAGTTTTGTAAAATACAAAGTTAAAGTTGTAGGAAAGTGATAGTTTTGTTCAAATAATTATGGTTTTATGAAATTTACTCTATAAATAAATATTATCTAATGAATGGAAATAGACGAGAGACGTAATAGCTGTTACTCCCTCCGTCCCAAATTATAGGGCGCCCCCTTTTATAGAAAAATCAAACTCGATAACTTTTCACTAATAATCATACTAATCATATATATGTTAAGTATTATGCATGTTATATCACTAGATTCATATTTTGAAATACTTTCATGTGATGCCAATTTCATATTTATTAGAAACAAAACATGGAACAAATTAATGGTCAAAATATGTCATTAAAGACCGTGTAAAAAAAATATAGATCTTGTAATTTGGGACGGAGGGAGTACTATCGGTAGAAACTGCCGTAAAATGTATTAAATAATATATTTGTGTGGGGAAAAACAGAAATATCTGAATAAAAAACAACAAACAAAAAGAAGAAAGATTTACCAGAGAGGACGATTGGGGATGCCACCTTCAGTATCAAGACACTCGGCATTTCGCACTGATCCATTGCCAGAATTGATCAATTATATTGATGCAGGAAGGTTAACCGCAAGGGAGATGCATTTTAATTGCTCGACAGCGTATGGCCTTGTTTCTTGCATGTAGACCAAGTAATTTTGAAATATAATTTTTAAAGAAAATAGAAAATCAAGATAACTAATTATGTTCTAAATTACACACAAACATATAAGATCAAATACGATCTACACATAGAGAAACAAAAGTAGCAAATATAACTATGAAGGGGTTGCACTTTTTATAGGCTAATTCGTTGTTTTTGTTTCTTGATGTGTGTAGATTGAATTTTACCTTGCATTTTTTATAGTAATTTGCAATACGACATTCAATATTTTCCAAAATTTTCAAAATTTTCATAAGTATTTCGTCGGCGTGCAAGAAACGAGGGCATCCACAGTCGACCGCTTGTTTTTACCCTAACTGGAAATCCCAATTTGTGGGAGGTAGAATTCCTGTGTCCTGAAGACATTGAAGAGCGTGCCAGCGTGCCAGTCTGATCAGGTGCTGGCTCATTTCTTGGGTCGTCAGCCCTTCTATTAGGAAAAACATTTGGTCTGTTCGGGTGTTTCATCGCTGCTGTTTCCCACGTCTGAATTGTTTGTTCACCCACAGCAGGATGAAGAACAATTTCCTTGAGCTGATTGATCCATCTGAGTTGGATGACACAAAGATCAACTAGGTGCTCGCATATCAGCTGAAGTGAGGTAAGTTCTGGCAAAGCTCCACAACTGATTGTTAAAAGAGCTGGATTTGTATGCTTGAACACAAAACACATGCGCCGCAGGCTTTTGAATTTCTCGGCTTGTATGGTGAAACTGTCAAAGCGATCAGCGATCAGCTTGAGATAAAGCAAGCAAGTCATCTCACCCAGGGCTGACAAAAATTCCTGTGTCACATTCGTTGAAAGGCACAGCTCAGAGAGATTACGAAACAAGCGAACGAACTCCGGTAATGTGGATGTATTGCCGTATAGTTTCAATGAGTTGAGATAATACATTTTTCCTGTATGCACGCTGCGATTACACAGATCACGTAGAGCGTGCAGGTAACCTTCTGGCAATGCTTGGAAGTCGATTGACAATGCACGATAATCGCCCATTTTTATGGGAGCTTCGATGTACTTTTGAATGGCGTCAGTAAGGCCATTATTCATCTGGGCAATACGTTGTGCAGGAAACTGATCGGCCTCCACAGCCACAGTCTCACACCATATTTTGATCTTGTTCAGTTCCGTCATATGTTCCATAAGTTGGAGAAATCCTTCAGACCCATCTGCGATGAATCCCGTTAGCATCTTCATCTTACGTTCTGTTGGTAGTTGTTGTCTATTGACTGGATCCTGAAGCTTAAGTTTTCCAACCAGATGAATTAAACAAGGCAGTCCAATTACTTCTATTGGCAGCACATTCACCCTTGTTTTGCTTACAACGAGTGTCTCCAGCAATTAATTTTAGCTGGCCAATTTCCTTAGGAACAGCACTGATACTGCGCCCGAGGCTGAGATATCTCAGATTCCACAATTTGCATATGTCTATGAGATGTCCATCATTCACATCAGTGCACTCTTCCAGGTCCAACACTCTGATCAGTTTGTACTTGCGAAAATCAGAAATAGCAACGCCTGCATTTCCCAGGACAGTAAGAGAACGAACACAAGATAAGTCTGTTTTCAAGGTCATTCTTGAATCTGTGTCATTGTTGTTGTGGATAAAGAGGTGACGGACTTTTTTCTGCTTATTAGGACCGAAGGGCATAATGAATTTCTTAGACATGGACTTGTGCAGCATGAACTCGTGCATGATATCAGGAGTTTTGCATTTCTTCGCTATTGCATTTTGGCTTGGCTCAGCATGTATAATATTGCGGTCAACAAATGTCTTGAAATTTCCATCTGCAATTTTCATGTCTCTGCCCAAAGGATCGCTTCGTGCATATCCTTCAGCCATCCATCGCCTAATTATGACATTCCTTCTGACTGGACGATCAGCTGGGAATATACTTAGATATAACAAGCAAGTCCTAACAGTGTAATTAGACAGACTGGTGTAATTATCCATAAGCACACCTCTAAGCCTTGCGAAGTTAGGCTCCTCATCGTCTTCACGGTGCAGATAAGAACCCAGGTCACTGCACAATTTTGAGCAAAATTGTCCTGTGGGTTCATCTTCACTGTCCAATTGCTTGGCAACGCTTGCAAGAGCAAGAGGAAGACCATCACATTTCTTTAGGAGATGTGCTGAATTCTCCAGAATTTCAGTTGTGCATCTCCCTTGGAGAGCTATTAACCTAGAATCTTCCTTTCCAAGAGTTCTCATCTTGTACACATAACCAAAGTTTCTCACTTTGTTGTTTTCTCCTAATGAACTGCATGTATTAGCTATGGACTGAATGGCCGTGGTCACAATTATTCTGCCATTACCCTTGAAGATTTTTCGTATATGATCCCAGTGCTTCATGTGCTCCATCTTAATGTCATCAATGACAACCAAGTACCTAAAATTGGCAAATGCAAAGAAAAGGTCAGCAGATGTTACTGCGAGTGCTGCAGTTTTTTTTTCTTTTTTGAGATGGAGTGCTGCAGTTAACAATTACAGTGAAACAATTAAAACGAGATGATATAGATTGGAAGCCACATTTTCCGTACGTAATGACATATTTCTATTATATTAACAAAGTAATAAAAAGGCCCACCATATTCACTCTCATGGCCTAAAAATTCCACAATAATTGAAAAAAAAGGAAGAGTCCATACAGAAGCACTGTTTAGTAATATGTTAATTTCAGATTAATAAATAAATAATATTAAAGAAAAGTCCATGCAGAAATACAAGGTATATATAAATATATTAAATTCAGACAAGAAATTAAATAATTTTGAAAGAAGAGTTCATGTAAAAATATCTAAAATTCGGATTAATAATAATTTCCATATTAAGCAGAGTAAAAGGAAAAGGTCCATAAATAAATACAATTAAAAAACATAAAATTCGGAATATAAAATAGATAATTTTGAAAAAAGAGTTCATCTAGAAATATAATTTAGAAATTTCTAAAATTAGGACTAATAATAAATAAATAATATTGAAAGAAGAGTTCATATAAAAGAAATAGTTTAATTATAAATATCTGTGATTGGTATTACAACTAAATAATATTGAGAAAAGTGTCTAGGTAGGAATACAACTTAGAAATATTTGAAATTGAGGTTAAACATAAATACTTGGCTGAAGAATCCTTAGGACAACTATGATGTAGAAAATACTATGAATATATGAAGCTCAAAATGAACAACGTTGGCAACCAAGAGATAATGACGTTCCATCGTAAATGAGTTAAGCACTGTTGGGTATAAGCAGCATAGATGTATGTGTCATCTTTAATAAGAAGATCGATGAAATATCATCAGGACAGGTTCACCGAACCATTTTAGATGAAATTATCCTGACACCCTATGGTAAGACGGTTATCATGGTAAACGCAAACCGTGCGTTTACCGCGAGGTTTATCGTGGTTTCAAACACTGAAAAGGTTATTGAGAAGGTTATCGTATGTGATAACCACACGATTTTGCAAACCCTACATCAGTGATGGTGAGAAACACTATAAAGGTACGAAGACTATGTACCTAACTTTAACCAACATTCTAATGAAGATAGACCAAAAAATGAGAGAAATAGTGCAATCAACAATAGAGAACATAATATCTACATGGATATAGGGATAAATATACCACCTATAACAAGAAGCTCAAACAAAGATGAAAAATATTAAAAGATAATGTTTAAATATAAGGAGTTTCACGTAAAGCAAAGTGAGGAGCTAGCATCTCTGGCAGATCTTGGACATGTGTTTACATGACTGATATTACAATACTATTGAAGTAAATTTTTCTAAAAAATTGAAAGATAAATATTGTATTCCTAAGATGAAAACAAAGTGGTGAGTATCATAGAGATAAAGATTATATAGTTTGATGACGCAAGCTTTCGTAGATCTAGCGGGTGTTAATGCGCGGGCTCACTCTTCTGTTTGTTTTTAATATCACTCTCAATCAATGAAATTACATGATTGCCAAATAAAATCCTTCTAACTGATGGCACCATTTGGTAGTGGTGGAGGATATCAAATTCTACCCCGGCCTGCCACTGGGTACCAAATTGCTGAAAATTCCCATATAAACTGTATTCAAATGTAATAACGAATTTGGTACTCCGTATGTTTTTAACAGCTACACACAATTATGCATGATTTGAAGCAAACTCTACTTTCAAAAAAGATAAGAAAAAAAAGGAAAGGGGAGTCGTGAGTAGGAAGGAAGTACCCGTTGGCCTCGAGATGGTCGGTGAGAGATTTTTCGGAATATTCTTGCCCGGGACGAAGCTGCTTGTGTATCTCTGCTCGGACACCATGGGCATCGCGACGCTCCAGCAATCTCATGGAAACCCAAGCACGGGAAGGGAATTCTTTATCGCCGAGGCTGTCAAAGACTGCACGCGCGAGTGTGGTCTTCCCGGAGCCGCCAAATCCGACGATGACAACCACCGTAAGCTGAGCCGGATCTGGTCCCGAACGATTTGAAGTTTCGGTGTCTAGCAACAGCGAGCGGAGCTTCACCGTGGCTTCTGAGATGCCCACAGGGTTATCAGGCTGAGCAGGTTCCGGTTCCGGTGTCGCCGCGGCAGTGGTTGTAGCGGCGGCGGTAGGCGGGGTGAATATCCGTACGCGAGCTTCCTTCGAACGCGCATGGAGCTTCTTGATCTCTTTGGCGAACTTGAGGCGGGTACGAGATGTCTTCACTGCTTGAGCAGATCGCCCCGGCCACGACACCTCCTCCTTGCAGGCAAGACGAGGGAGAAATCGCTCGATGCAATCCTCGATGTCGTGAGTCAGGTCGCGCATCTCCTCGCTGAACGCCCTCGCAGTGGCCGTGCGAGGAGGGGCTCCGTTCGTCCGGCTCTCTTCGTCCATGGCGCTGGCGAGCATGAGGAGCTCCCTCTGGAGAGACTCGCACTCCTGCCACACCTTCCTCCACAGCCGGTAGTTTTTCTGCAACTCCGAAAATAACCAGCCGAAGACGCCGTTGAAGAAGGCACTCGCCGCCGCTTGCTCCACCGGAGATACCATGGCGCCGCCGCCTTCCGGCGCTTTGGTTGACTGGTAAAATGGGAGTGGTTGACGCTGCGAGAGTACTACCCAGACGGACAGACAGGTACTTACTTCTTTTGAGTCCGAGTGGGACGCGGCTTTGCCTGACCAGACGGTCCAATCAGCCTGTGCCACTGCCAGTACGGTGCGGCCCCGATGCATCGTTCAGATTTCAAAGAGAAGGCCCCGTTAGATTCTCCTATAACGAGTTGATAAAATTTCGGTTCACGGTGACACGCTTTTTAAAATGCTAAACGGTACGTTTTGTGTGAAAATTTTTTATATGAAAGTCGTTCTAAAATATCAAATAAATTCATTTTTTAAGTTTGTAATAATTAAAACTCAATTAATCATACGTTAATGTCACCTCGTTTTACGTGAAACACTTAATCTTTATCTTTATCTTCATCTTCAGGACATTCTAACATCACCTTAGGTTGCCTGCACCAACGTGGCTTTGTATCCCGCGTACAGCGATTTCCCCCGTTTTGTTGCCTCCGGACTACGGTACCCAAGGAACCGCCAAGCCAAGCTGAACGGAAACGCGAGATTCTCCTACGCTCAGTTGCCAGGCCCGGACCGCCCCGCTCGTGCAACGCGATGCACGCGTGCGTACATTTACAGTCGATGCATGTCGACTCACACCTCTTTCTCCCATGGGTTAATTGGATCCATGTCACGATAAATTTCACATTTTTATAAAAAAATGTCATTACTATTGGACAAACTAGTTTAGTACCACTGGTATTTCTTAATGTTCAAATCATGCCATTTTATTCATCTAGGACACCATTGATCAGCTTTTTGCATACCGTATTTTTGTATGGACCAAAATACCCTCATCACTTTTAGCTTCTCTTGCCTACCCTATCCCTCTTCTTCTATCTTCTTCCTTATGTTTGACAAGGATGGGGCAGCGTCGGTTTCTTCCGGCACCGGCAACCTCCTCTTGCCAGTGGTGATGGTGGTCACAAGCCTCAGCTGAGCGAATCGATCGGTGACCTTGTCCGTCTCCATTGGCAGTGCCTACGACTCGCGCCACTTCATCATCACCCACCCTCCCTACCCACCGCGTCAAGTAGCTAGACTGGACCGACGATGAACTGTGAGCTCAAGCTTGATGGGAGAGAGAGATAGAGAGGGGGGA
The DNA here is from genome assembly GCA_008326285.1 of Oryza officinalis. NCBI lineage: Eukaryota > Viridiplantae > Streptophyta > Magnoliopsida > Poales > Poaceae > Oryza > Oryza officinalis. The sequence goes on along the minus strand of BDMV01000011.1, from coordinate 28,104,768 downwards.
TATGTGTCGACGTTGTGCTCCCCATCGATCTATAGGTGCAGATCAGAGAGACGGAGTAGGAGCAACAAGAGGCGGGACGACAGACGAGCAGCATCGAGGGAGACGACCATGGCGTCATATCCATGACCGGAGCAGCGTGGACTAGTCGGTGTCGAGGGGCAAACTGCCATGGTGGTATGAGGTAGACTATGAGCGAGCTAGGTCAAGGGAGACAGCGAGCGACACGAGCCACGGCAGGGGAGTACACCGACGGCATGGCCATTTTGGTGTTGTGCGGCTCAGACCTCATCATTCCCGTCCTCCTTCCATCCATAGGAGGGCATGGGCCTCACCATCAGAATGTCGTCTGTCACGCCCTAAAAATCGCTTAATTTAATAATACATTTCTTAATGCATCAAAAATTATTTAAAAGCTTAAAAGAGAAACCCTAGTAAAATCCTTAATAATTTTCAACATAAAAGTGGGGTTGATAAAATTTTATTAAATACTTTGCTTGTTTATCTAGCTCCTGGATTTTTTTGGTAATTATTTGAACAAGGGAAGTATTTTTAATAAATGAAATAGCATTTCAGTGATTAAATTAATTCAAATTTTTTTAAAAAACCTTTCCCTAGCCACTTGGCTGAATTAAGCACAACACCTCCTCCTCCCCGCCCGCATGTGTAGGCTGTCGGTCTGCTACCAGCCTAGCAGAACCGCGCCGCTCTCTCCCCTCTCCCTTCCGCCGACATGTAGGCCCCACATGTCGGGGTCTTCTTCTACCTCCGGTCAGAGGTAGAGTCTGACCCGACGCCGCTCTCCCCGCCAATTCCGGCCGCTTCGCCCATGTCGAATTGGTTGAGGGGAAAAGCCTTCTTTAATTGTGCCTTCAAAGCTTCAATCTGAGTAGCTTGAGTTGGAGGAAACAACACAAGATGATCAGAAAAGATAGAAGGACTAGTTGGACTAAATATAGGCACGCGGGAACTTACTGCTGACTAATCCCCTAAACTCAAATTTGGCGTCGTGAAGTTCTCGGATTCCGTTCATTATTTGATACTCTTTAATAAATGTCCTGGACATCTCGGAGCTCTTGCCTAACTGCTTCAAGGGTTTTTAGATGAGGCACCAACTTCTCTAAAGCCTCTAATTTTTCTTGATATTGCAGATATACGTTTTACACCGAATACAAGCACGGGGGTTGGGGGCAATCTTTGTCAGAAATATACTCTAGAAGCTTAGTGAAGAATTTACCTTTAGAAGCTTGGCGGACTCATTAAGCCCCTTGACCAACAGGTCTTTCTCTTTGGCTTCTTTTTGCCGATTTAGGATGATGCCCTTGTCAGATCACGATGTCGACTAGAGAGGGGGTGAATAGGCGATTTAAAATTAAGTTACACCTAATCAAAACTAACCTAAGTTGCTAAGCTTGGTGAAGGACAAGACTAACTAAGCAACTAAGTTAAGTTTTGCATTCCTAGAGTGATAAGGACTCAAGTATGTCTCTATGAATGTAAATTGCACAAAAGTAAATACAATAAGTGAATGAGACAAGAGACAAGGAATTTTTTACCCGAGGTTCGAAAACTCGCTGGTTTCCGAATCCCCGTTGAGGCGAGCCCAACTTCATCGCTCAAAACCACAAATCTATCGCAAGGCCTCTTCGTCAAGGGGTGGGCAAGGTGGGAGCCGGCCTATGAAGTGGACTACCCAAGCCTCGATCACTATAGTAGTTCTTCCTTCACTCCGAAGATGGTGAACTCCAAACTACTCACAAACTGGCACCGGGCCTGCTCCATAATCTCCTTGAAGAGGTCACCAAGCAACACCTCCACAAGCCGTCTAGGAGGCGGCAACCTTTAAGAGTAACAAGTAACAACCTGGCTCGGAGTTGATCAAGTGCCACACTAGCTCTATAATGAAGCAATACACTTGTCTTGGCTTAATCAACTCTCAAACACACCAAATGGATGAACACAAACTCAGGAGAGTGTGAGAGTAGATGCAAGGGGTGTATGCAAATGAAGCAAGTGCCAAGAGAGTCCCCTTGCTGTTGATGGGAGAGTACTTATACCCCCATCCACAGAAACTAGTCGTTGGGGTCTAAATCCCTAACCTCTGTTGCCTGCTGGCCAGACCGTCCATCAATGTAATGACTAGAAAACTAGCCATTACAGTGCATTTAATGCACAGGCACAACTAGCACGGTTTGACCACCATAGGCTGGCCGGTCAGACCGCCCGAGGCTCGGTCAGACCTACAGGGGCTCAGTCAGACTAGCCTCGGCTCTGGCGGCTTTTGATCGCCAAGCCAAGGGCGTCCAACTAGCTCAGAGGGGGCTCAGTTAGACCGAGCCTGGCCCGGTCAAACCAGCCAATACATGCTAGTTAGACCATCATGGGGCCTGTGGTTAGATCGGCCATGGGGCCTGCGGCCAGACTAGCCATGGTCAGGGGATGCATGAATAAAAGTAGTCGAACCAAGTAACAATGCAAATAACCTAATGTGTCATTTTTATCAACTCTTTGTTTAGTTCATTACCCCTCTTGATAGTACGGCAAAGCTATAAATAAATCTAGAAAAATTTGATCGCCCAACGCCTCGATCAATTAAAATAAAACCACTAGATTTACCATCTTCGTTCCATCGCTTTGATTTATCAATTTTAATCCTCGGTGATCATCCATGACATATGCATTATGTGGTCCTAACTCAAAATATATAACTCAAATAGAATTGTTAGTCCACAAATAGTGCTTATCATTAATTACCAAAATTAGCAACGGGGCCTAGATTACAATAGAGAACAACAAAACTAGCGAGTTACCAACTAGACCCCTATCGAGAATGGCTCGACGAGATCAACCGGTGAATTGGCTTCAAGTTCTCCGGATTGCTTCTGCTATGGTTGTTGGCTATGCTATGATTCGATGATCCTGTACCTCTTGGAGAGCTTTGTATTTATAGCTCAAACTGCCTTGGCTCCCAAATAGAACTCGAAGAGAGCCTTCTGCATACGAGATCACAAAGTCTACATCCCCTTCGAACAGGACTCTAGCACCTTCTATTCGGGGACTCGGTTTCCTTACGCATTGGCCAAATTCCTTAAGACTAAAGTAACCTTCCTATATACTTGAGGATATACCGTATTCGTTTATTTCATAACCCCAAGAATAGGAGGTATGCCTTATCCATAACCCTGACAGTAGCCCCCGACTTCAATACAAATGAACCCACCATCTTCTCGAGCCAAAGTCCGTGAACAAATGATGTCGTACTCATCTAACTGTTCTTGAGTTAACGAGAAGGTATAGAGTATGCAACAACACCGTTGAAGAGCAACGGTCCGCTGTGAATTTGAATTGAAGTCAAAAGAACTACCATAAAGAAACCGAGAAAATCACGGCAGCAGTTTCTCTTTCTTCCTTGAAATGCGAACCACTGAACGTGACCTATAAATCCTAGTTTTGAGAATCATTTGAGTCCCGTTTTCATAAGCGATTCTCCATCTCCTTGTGCTCCCCAACTCTCGCAACCTTCGTCGGTCGAAGAACCCTAAATCCGCTCATCTCCTTCAACCTCCAACCAATCCAATGGATTTGAGAAGATCCACCTTTGGCACTGAGGATCTGAAGCAGCTGCATATTGAGGGATCCCTCCCCGGGAGGAAGACCTTGGATCGGTTGGAAGGAGGTACCAGTCCTAACCCCGTACTAGGACAAATAGTTTGTCTTGAAGATTTCGTTCAATGCGATTTTTTGCTCCCTCCTTCCGAATTCCTTCTTCTTCTTTAGATTTCTACGGCATCTACCTTCTCCACCTAAACCCGAACTCCATAGCTTTCCTGAGCATCTTCATACATCTCTACGAGGCGTACCTTGGGGTACCGCCCTTCCTAGATTTATTTAGGTACCTTTATGAGCTTAGGTGGATGGAAGCTCGTCGAATCTCCAGTTGTTGCGGCTTCTTCCTCCGAGATGGAATGAAGGCAGAGTACATCCCCTTCAACTGCCACACCTCTCGAGGATCATGGAGGTCAAAATGGTTCTACCTCCATGTGGAAGACTGCTCGCTAGCCTTGGCGTCCTGAACGAGAAGCCTGAGTGCACTCCTTCGTGGACATCAAGACCCTCCTTGACCCCTTCTCTCAAAAGCTTTGTAAACAAAATCCATAGCCTCCGAGAACAAGGGTTGTCGGGGTATGAAGTTGCTGAAGACTTCATACGTCGTCATATCCAGCCGCTGCAGGCCCGCGCTCACCCTGCGTACAAGTACACGTGGGTAGATGACAAAACACGGATCTCAGTTCGAGGTACACGTTCTCGTTACCCTCCTGACCTTCATCCATACAGTGGCTAAATCTCATGTACTCACATTAATGTCCTATTTGTAGATCTTGACGACAACACCGTGGCCACACGAGTGGGCCAGATGGTGATTGACGCCCCATCGGACCCCAAGAAGCTCCTCACCCCGGTGTGAGACCTCCCATCCTCGGACAAGGATGCCACCATCAACGTAAGTGATCTCAGACTACCATCCTATCTCAAGACATCAATGTCCGAAGGAGTAGTAATCTAAATTTTTCCAGGCCTTGCCTCTAATGGACTTCATCGGTCCACTTATTGATCACCAGGCCGGCGCCTTTCTACAAGAGAAGGCGGCATCTAAGCAAGCAACGGCGGCGAGTGTCCCTAGCGGTAGCGGGACCAAGTCCACCAAAAAAGGCTGTGGGCGACCTTGGGAAAGTCAAAAGGAACCGGAACACTTGTGTAGACAAGCGGCTTCGAGGTTAGCAATGTCTTTTAGGTCTATCGATCACCCATGGAATCCCTTAGTCCTGACTTACACATCTTGCAGACTACTCTCGGCGCCAAACCCAAACCGCAAGGGACGGGAAAGCTCTTGAAGCGGCGCAAGCCTAAGTAAGTGAACTCGAAACCTGATCTTGTTGTTCTGTACTCGTGTTCTCTTTTGTGATGCGTTTTTTCTTCATGCAGTTGTTCTCCCACGGACTCTCCTCAGAGTGGTGGCCGCGAGGAAACAAGCTCCCTAACCCCGTCGTTGTCACCACCACGCCAGCACCACCCTCTGCTTCTCCGATCACTCTAGCCACCGTCGATTCGTGTTCAGCGATCGATAGGTTGGTTGAGGCTAGCCAGGTGCTGCAAGCTAGCGCTCGCGACATAGTCACGAAAGTTGAGCAGCTCAAGAAGGTTGCCACTACCGCCGATGACCGTGTCACAAGGCTAGAGGCTCAGCTGTCTGAGGCTTGGGCGGACATGAAGAAACTCAAGGAGATGGTCATCGACCGTGAACGGCAGTGGCAAGGTTGGGAGAAGCGCATGTAGGCGGCCTAGGAGAAACTGGCTTCTCTTCGGCAAGGCCTCCATGACAACTACGGGAGGCTCGACGTGGCGGCACGCAGCCTAGGGATCCAAGAGAAGGGACCCGAGTTCCCCGATGAGACCACGGTCTTGGGGTCCTTGGGCACCCTAATTGGCAAGCTGGAGACCACGACGCTCAAGCATGCTAACCAAGTCGCCAAATAGATGCGCACTGGTTTGCGGACCGGCGCATGTCACGTCCTCATGTTATGAAGCTCATGTACCCCAAGATCAACTGGGAGGAGGCATTGGCTAAGGGTGGGGCTGAGAAGATGCGCGAGGATGTGATGGAGGAACTCTTGGATCTGGGGGAAAGCGTTGTTCCCTACTTTGAAGAGTAAAAACGCTGCCCCATCTCTTTTTAAGTTGTACCCTTAAGAACAATCATTAGGCTTGTTGTCTGCTAGAACAATGTCCTTTTTTTGTTGTAATTAAGTCATCAATGTTGTTGCGATTACTTGTAGATGTATTGAGGACGAGGTCGACCAGCAAGAAGGACATCATCAGGATTATACCACCACGATCTCATCACCACATGCTTCCTCGACTTCGAGTGGCGGCGACCAAGCCTTGGTCATCGTCAACCCAGATAGCGCATTGAGTTCACAAGGACTCCAACTCAGGTCCCTTCTTGAGCAGAACCAAGGTGCAGTTGTTAATCATTGTAGCACTTGCCCTTGTGCGTACATAGAAGAAGCGAATCGAGATCAAGAACTGTTGGCAGGCCTCGAGCATGCTCTTGAAGAGAGAGGACGTCGTATCGAGTACTGGAGGACTAAGTTTGAGAAGGCGGAGTTGGAAAAAAGGGTAGCAGCTGCCAACGCGGCCTAGGATGCAGAGACACTCCAAGGTAGGAAAGTCTGGTTTCCTACCTACCTTGAGAGTTGTTGTCTAGCGTTGATGCAGTTATGCAAGGAACTATGTGTGGTCCGTCCTCCTCCCAAGAAGTCGATGAGCGGGTATCTTTCATGGATGCGGAGCACATGCGACCAGCTGGCCGAGACCGGGAAGCGTATCGACAACAGCTTGAAGCAAGAGTGTCGCCGCGCTAGCCGGCACGCCTGTGGCCATGTTCTCGCCTGTATTCGAGATGCTTGCCCGCAGATGAACTTAGGATTTCTTCAAGAGGGTTTCAGCCGTTCTCGGATGATGCCGACTGAGAACGACCACCTTGCGTAGTCATTCGGTCCGCTGGCCGAACACATCTTCTCTTCAATGAACTGGCAGTGGCCATGCTGGTAGTCTAGGTTCCTGAAAAACACTCGATGGATATATCAATACTTTTGTAAGACAAAGCTTAAATAAGAATTGAAATCTATGTCTAAGCCTTTGTAAAAAAATAGTGTGTGAGTGTTCTCGCACGAGCTGTTCTCAGCCAATGGAGTAAGGTACTCTCCCTAGCCCCATGATGTTTTTATGGGAAAGCCGTTTTCCACAAAAGCAGCTTGAATCTTATAACTTAACCATGCTGAAGCAGCGGATTCCTAGCCCCCAGCCGTGAAATCAGGAAAACCAATTCCCGGTTACACGACTTGGTTAATACGCTCAAGTGGGTACTCTAGCATGACCAAATCTAACATGGTTGTTTGACTTTGCATGGCCTGACAAACTTTAACAGTGTTAGACATCCCAAGCTGAGGTTCATGGGACCCCGAAGCTTGTCAAGCTAGCGTAAGAGGATAGTAGGATCGACTTTGAGACGTGGTGATGTAAGAAAAGGGGGTCACAGGGCAAAACACTTTAAAGAGATGAAATATGGATACTGTATATTATTGAACAGAACTTACAAATTTTGATACATCGATCCTATACATAAAATTTAAGAAGTTGGTCAATGTTTCATGAATTTGCCAACTCGCGGCCTTCATCGTCTATGATTTTGAACGCTCCTGGCTTTAGGACTTCGACCACCGTGTATGGTCCCTCCCACTTTGGTGAGAGCTTGTTTTGTCTTGCCTGGTTCTAAACTCGTCAGAGGACGTAATCACCAGTGGTGAGTGTACAGGAACAAATACATTTCTCGTGATAACGGCGCAAGGCTTGTTGGTACGCGACTGCTTGAATGGCAACACGTTCTTGGTGCTCCTCTAAAAGGTTGACATCGTTTGCTCGCCGTTCCTCTGGTTCCTCGTCTGAGTACTTCTCGACTTGTGTAGATCAATGCCGTAGCTCCGAAGGGAGCATGGGTTTGGAACCGTACACAAGAAAGAAGGGAGTTTCTTTGGTGGAGGTTGTCGGTGTAAAACAGATGGCCCACAAAATAAAAGGGAGTTCATCAACCCAGCGTGTGTCGTAGGCCATAAGTCTGTCATACACACGTGTTTTGATTCCCTGGAGCACGATGTCGTTTGCTCGCTCGACCTGCCCGTTACTCTGAGGATGGAAAACTGAAGCGAAGCAGATTTTGACTCCATGTTCGATGCAGTAGTCCTGGAAGGCACCACTGGTGAACTGGGAGCAATTGTCTGTGAGGATCCAGTGTCGAAGTCTATATCTACAGAATATCCCTCTCATGAACTTCACGGCATGTTTGACTTTGATTTTTCTTTTTGGCTTTGCCTCAATCCACTTTGTGAATTTGTCGATAGCCACCAATAAGAACTTGTAGTCGCCTTGTCCTTGAGGAATAGGTCCGAGGATGTCGAGCCCCTAGCACGAAAATGGCTAGGTGAGACGGATAGTCTGGAGCGCTTGGGCTGGCCTCTTGGCGTGTTTGCCGTGGAATTGGCAAGCTTCACACCGTTGTACCAAGTCACAACCATCCTGAAGGGTTGTTGGCCAGAAAAATCCTTGTCGAAAGGTTTTTCTGACCAGAGTTCGCCCGTCGACGTGAGATCTACAGATTCCTTCATGGATGTCGAATAACATATCCTTGCCGTCCTTAGGAGAGACACACTTGAGCAGAGATCATTGAATCTTTTTCTTTTTCTTTCCAAGAGATCATTGAATCTTCTTGCACAAAGTGCAATCTCTTCTTCCAAGTCATCCTTTCTTCATCCACCTTGACCTTTCCCTTGTCTTCAACTTCGGCCTTGAGAACAATGCTCTTCTTCCATTTCTTTCTTGTTCAACTTGTACATGTCATTGGTATTGATCTTACCCAAAAGGCTTGCAGGTGTCATCCTTGACATGTCGGAGTTGATGAGCAAAGTGATTAGGGTTCATGCTTCTCCGGTAGAGCCCTAAACATTTTTGAGCAATCTCAATATCGGAGTAGGTTGCCCCAAGTTCCTTGAGATCATTCACAATCACATTAAGCCTTCCATATATGTCATTCACACTATCACCGGGCAACATGCCAAAGGTCTCATATTGTATCTTGAGAAAGTGAAGCTTGGCATTCTTTTACTCACTTGTGCCCTCATGAATCTCACTCAACTTGTTTCAAATCTCATAAGCTGTCTCAAGATTGCTAACTTTATCAAACTCTTCTTAGCTCACTGAGTTGAACAAAGCATTTATGGATTAGGCATTGAGTTGGAGATTGCGATGATCAACTTCTGTCAAGTTGTTGCCGGTGATAGCATAACCTATATCAACAATTCTCCAAATATGGAAGCTCATAACCTTAAGGTGAGTAGACATCTTAATTTTTCAAGTTGAATAATTTGTGCCATTGAACATGGGAGCCTTCCCTACATGATTCACCTCGTTCGACATCTTCTCTCTAGGCGGTGAAGCCCAATCAAGAGAGACCAAGCTCTGATACCACTTGTAGGATCACGATGTCGACTAGAGGGGGTGAATAGGCGATTTAAAATTAAGTTACACCTAATCAAAACTAACCTAAGTTGCTAGGCTTGGTGAAAGACAAGACTAACTAAGCAACTAAGTTTAAGTTTTGCATTCCTAGAGTGATAAGGGCTCAAGTATGTCTCTTTGAATGTAAATTGTACAAAAGTAAATGCAATAAGTGAATGAGACAAGAGACAAGAAATTTTTCACCCGAGATTCGGAAACTCACCACTCACTAGTTTCCTAATTCCCGTTGAGGCGAGCCCAACTTCACCGCTCAAAATCAAGAAGCCACCGCAAGCCCCCTTCATCAATGGGTGGGCAAGGTGGGAGTCGACCCATGAAGTGGACTACCCAAGCCTCGATCACTAGGGTAGTTCTTCCTTCACTCCGAAGATGGTGAACTCCAAACCACTCACAAACCAGCACCGGGTCTTCTCCACAATCTTCTTGGAGTGGTCACCAGGCAACACCTCCACAAGCCGTCTAGGAGGTGGCAACCTCCAAGAGTAACAAGTAACAACCCGGCTTGGAGATGATCAAGTGCCACACTAGCTCTACAATGAAGCAATATACTTGTCTTGGCTCAATCAACTCTCAAACACACCAAATGGATGAACACAAGCTCAAGAGAGTGTAAGAGTAGATGCAAGGGGTGTATGCAAAATGAAACAAGTGCCAAGAGAGTTCCCTTGTTGCTGATGGGGGAATATTTATACCCCCATCCACAAAACTAGCCGTTGGGGTCTAAATCCCCAACCTCTATTACCTGCCGGTCAAACCGTCATAGGGTGGCCGATTAGACCGCCCATTGGTGTAATGGCTAGAAAACTAGTCTTTACAGTGCATTTAATGCGCATGCACAACTAGCACAGTCTGACCACCATAGGCCTGCCGGTCAGACCGCCCGAGGCTCGGTCAGTCTTCCAGGGGCTTGGTCAGACCGACCTCGGCTTTGATGGCTCTGGATCGCCAAGCCAGGGGCGTCCAACCGGCTCAGAGGGGGCCCAGTCAGACCGAGCCTAGCCCGATCAGACTGGCCAACATACGCCGACCAAACCGACATAGGGCCTGCGGTCAGACCGGCCATGGTCAAGGGATGCATGAATAAAAGTAGTCGAACCAAGTGACAATGCAAATGACCTAATATGGCATTTTGATCAACTCTTTGTTTAGGTCATTACCCCTCTTGATAGTACGGTAAAGCTATAAATAAATCTAGAAAAAATTTGATCGCCCAACACCTCGATCAATTAAAACAAAACCACTAGATTTACCATCTTCATTCCATCGCTTTGCGTCATCGATTTTAATCCTCGGTAATCATCCATGACATATGCATCATGGGGTCCTAACTCAAAATATATAACTCAAATAGAATTGTTAGTCCACAAATAGTGCTCGTCATTAATTACCAAAATTAACAACAGAGGCCTAGATGTATTAGCCCTGCAGATTTTCTTCTTCATCACGCCATTAGACTTTGACCAGCGGCCTAGAATCTTTTGCCAACTTGATGCGAAGTACTTATTCGTCCTCACCCATCATAGTCTTGGGAGCGGTAGAAAGCTAGAGGAAGATAAGTTGCAGCAAGGAGGCGTAAGAGCTTACCTTCAATTATTTCTGGCCATTGGCACGCAGGGCCTTCAATTTGTGCTTCTGATTCCGACTGGTTTCCACTCGGAGCTGTCTGGTTTTCTTCATGCACTGTTTCTGCTTGGGGTGGTTCCGTGGATTCTGCTCCTGGTTGGTGGCTAGATTGAGCGACCTGGTCTGGTGATATGTTCTCCTCATTGGCCGACTAGTCCCCAGTCGATGGTTCTTGGTTGGCACTAGCCTCGCCAGCGATGGCCAACGGGTTTCCAGTCAGGGACTCTTGGGAGTTGTCGCCATGCGTCTTGGCTGGTAGTTTCTTTGTTTGCTTCAGGCGATTGTTTTTCCTCTGAGCGGCCAGTTGGATCAATATTTAAGGGTTTCCTGTAAATTGAAGACAAGACAACAATGAGCTCAAGTAATTCAATTCCAATTGATCAACATTGTCCATGCATTATTTCTGCCAATTATAACATAAGGGAAGCTACATACCTTGAAGAGGTCCTTATTTTGGTGCCGGTTTTCTTCAGAGGAGTCACGGTAGCAGTTTGGTCAGCACTTGGAATTTGCTCATCTTCGTCCTCTGACGATGACATGACCAGTTTTCTCTTCTTCCTGGTCTTCTTTATGCTTTGCTCGGTGGCTGGCCTCTTGCTCCCTTGACCCATCTTCCCAATTCGAGGACCTCCCGTTGCTTGTCTAGCACCGCCTGGGGTCTTCCTTGGGGTGAATTGTGTCGGACTAGGAGGGTTGGAGATTATAAGCTTGTTTGCCTATGGCAAGTGCAAATTGTAGTTACACACAAAACAAGGAACCAAAAATGAGTAGAAGACTGGATGGAGTCAACAATCACATAACTGAGGTGGAGGACTGTAGACATGAAATGGGATGACCGACAGCTTGTGAGAGACTTCCACCGCAATCCCGGACGAGAAGACTTTATACATACGTTTACAAAACAGCTTATAGCTGAGTGATTCCAGGTCTTATTTCGTTGAAGATGGATGTAACTCAGTGGAATAACTCGGAGGTGCTTGGATTATGAGTACACAGCTCGTTTATTTCTTGTCAAAAGGATCTACACCAAGCTTAGTACTTGGGGGCTACTGTGGGGTACACGGTACCCGGGTACCTCATAGTGGGCCATTGTATTGTTAGCATGGGTGGGCCGAGTACTTTAGGCCCATCCAACCTACTTATGATTTAAGAAAGAGATTAAAGATAAGGCTATAAATCTTATTCTATGTAAATAGGTGGTAGGTACCCGGATTTTAAAGTATATCATACCAACCTTAGTCGGTTTCCCTGATGGTTATATAAGGGGGTAAGGAAACCCTAAGGAGGGTGATCGCTACGAGCTATTGTCAACGTCATATTGTGAAACCCTATTTACACTGGATTAGGGTATTACCTATTGCCGAGGGCCTGAACCAGTATAATCACTGTGTCACCGTCTCTTCTTCATCTTGTGCACCCCATAAGTATTATTGCCGATCACTAGAATCGACACCTAGCCATGTCATTGGCTAGCAAGGATGGGCTACGATACGGCAAGGTGGTCGGCACCTGTGACATTGACATCGTTATGTACGGTAGGATCTATTTCTTAAACAAGTGTTTCCTAATATCTATTTATTGTATATAATAAGTTTTTAAAACATATATACGTATCTATATGGTGGTCCCTCTGGGTCTCGGGAAAAAAACATAGCTATCAAAGAAGGGAACTAGGGTCCCTCGTCTACGGTTGCTCGGGGCACATTAGGGCCCGCCACGACCATGATGGGGCCCACCGTAGAGTGCCAGGTGGCTACCCCGAGGACAGTGCTAGCTTGGGTGCATCTTGACCGCCGATCAATGAGCTAGGGCCCCGAGGTCAGCCTCGAGGCTGGAGGCTTATCCCAGCTATACCACCGCAATTAAGGAGATATGACCCGACCACACGCGCTTTCTTGCCGTGTCATTTGGCATTAATGACTTGGCATTAATGACGGAATGTTGTGTTTCCTATGGAGAATAGTGGGGATGAGGTGTACCTCCTGCCACTTGCCCACGCCAACCTTGAAAAAAGGGGCGATGAATGGGTTGCCAAGCGGCGCGGCTTTGTACCATACTGCCTGTCCTAGGCCACTGGTTTATGTCCCCCCACCCAGCCTCAGTGGCTGACAGGTGGGCCCAGCGATAACCAGGACGCCTGCCTCAATCATCTTGTGCCACGCGTCGGAAGAAGGAGTAGGTGATCGCATAAAACAGGCCCCACCGGATGAGCCAATGCAAAACCAAGCTTACCGGCTCCTGTACATCGAGTCCCACTTGTGTGAGTCTAGGCGCTGAGGTATTCGCTTACCATTATAAAAGGAGAACCAATGCCTTCGGAAAAGGGGTTCGAAACCTAAGACAAGGAGAAAACACTCTCTAGTAGCCAAAAATGACCTAAAGAACATCTTGTAAACCAAGTAACTAAGCAACAAGACAGGAGTATAGTATTACATCCCCAAGCGGCCCAAACATGTCTACATCACTTTTCTATTATTTGTGCACGTAATTCAGACCCGATCTCACATACCCGCACCCTTGCCGGATCTTAAAGAGGAGATACTTTGCCTTCATGTTAGAGGAGCTCGTGCTCCAACAATAGCCAATGGCCCATGTTTAAGAAAAAAATAACTCTTGGGAAAAGGAAATAAAGAAATTTTTTATTATTAATATATCATTAATTTTACTATTGTATATTATCTTATTATATTTTTAGTATTTAAAAAATTATGAAAGTTGAACCACTCTGCTATTTAAAATAAGAGAATACATGCAATGCTTCTGTATTAGGGGTAGGTACTAGTACTATAAGCAATGCCGACAGAAACTGAAGACCGTTCACCTGCCGGCAGCGATGCAGGATGGCAGCTATGCAGGATGAGGCATGCGATGAGCCATGGGCCCCAATCAAGACGATCATAGATTCGCAGAAAAGAAGACCTGGAACGGCGTGGGGCGTTTCTTTTCTTTTCTTTTCTTTTTTTAAGACTAGTGGCTTGGGGCGGGAGTTCTTTTTTTAAGACTAATACTAGATCGATTCTTTACAGTTTTTCTTTTTTAAAGAATTATTTTACAAATAAACCTATGAAAATTTTATCGCAGGAATAGATATTTTTTTAGCGCCAATGTCACTGGTATCCACGGTCTTTTTACAAGAATTAAATTTTAAAAGGTCCAGTTAATACTACTATTCCATCCGCCCAATAATCTTAGCAATTATCGGATGAGACAGCTAAGAACGGATAAGGGGCGTTGACTGGTTGTTCGGCGTCTACTGAGTCGTGACACCGCAGTCACGTTCACACGAAGAAGTCGATGCCTGCCCTGTCTCGGTGTCACCGCTCACCCCGTCACTCGTGATAAGAGCCATGACAGGATTAGGATTCCTGTCTCATCCGTTATTTCCTAATAAATCAAAATAATTTGTTCAAAATAAAAATTAATTTATAGATAAAATTTTAATACCTATTTTTAGTGATTTAAAAACCACTGCTTAAAAAATTACATCAAAAATATCTTAAAATTAATTTTTAAATTAAGTTTAAAAATTTAAATTTTGGTTATAGTTTTGATTTATTAGGACAACCAATGAAAGTATCATATTTCCTTTGTCTTAAAATATAAAAACATAATACTAAATATGATATATCCTAGAAGTACGATGGATATATTCCTATCCAAATTTATAGTTTTAGAAAATATACTTATTCGGTCTAAAGTTTTTAAATTTTGTTTTTATATTTTGAAACAAATTAAATAAAAAGAAGACGCTCATGGGTTAGTAAACCGTGGGTAGTGGGTAAGTTGGTTAGAGCCAACATGGTGAATCGATTCTCCCACATGGGCCCTGTTTGTTTCTCCAATAAAAGTTGGATAAAACTTTGGATACTCGTGGTACGCTTTTCAAACTGCTAAACGGAACGTTTCATGTGAAAACTTTCTATATGAAAGTTGCTCTAAAATATCAGATTAATCTATTTTTCAAGTTTGTAATAATTAAAACTCAATTAATTATATGTTATTGTCATCTCGTTTTACGTAAAACTCTTAATTTTTATCTTCATCTTTATCTTCAGGAGATTCAAACACACCACCTAAGATAGTATCTCATGTGATTAAAGTTGGAACAAATGTAGTAAAAAGGAAGGCATGCATAGGTTAGTGGATCATATCGTGGGTAGTGGGCAAGTTGGTTAGAGCCTACATGGTGAATAGATTCTCTTTGGGACATGAAATATATACTTAGGGCCTGAGTTAGGGTCTGTTCGACAGCGTGAGTTTCAAACGCACACAGTAAATACGGAAAACGGAGCGGTCATTAGCGCGTGATTAATTAAGTATTAGCTAAATTTTTTTTCAAAAATGGATTAATTTGATTTTTTTAAGCAACTTTTGTATAAAAACTTTTTACAAAAAAGTTCACCGTGTAGTAGTTTGAAAAACGTGCGCGGGAGGAAAAATACTGTGCGGCTGTGCGGCACTGTGCGCGTTCCGAACGCATCGTGCCGAACAAAGCCTTAGTTGTCGTGAGTTCTCAACTCACCCACTCATTTTTCGTGCGCACGTTTTTCAAACTGCTAAACGGTGTGTTTTTTTGCAAAAAGTTTCTATACAAAAGTTGTCTAAAAAAATCAAATTAATTCATTTTTCAAAAAAAAATTAGCTAATACTTAATTAATCACGCGCTAATGGATCGTTCCGTTTTCCGTGCATACTATGTGTTTTGGGAACTCACAGCAACGAACACACCCTAAGATTGCAAATCACATCTCATTCGGTTAAAGTTTTTTTTATTTTAGAACAACTATATTAAAAAATAAAAAGGCGCACATAGGTTAGTGGACCGTGGGTAGTGGGTTAGTTGGTTAGAGTCGATATGGTGAATCGATTCTCTTGGGATATTCAATATATACCTAACGCCTACTTTTTTTTGTCTCATAAAAAATAACTTAAAACTAAACATGACATATTATAATACTACGAATCTGAATAACTCTTCATTCAGATTTGTAGTATTAGGGTATGACACATCCGATCCTAGGTTAGCTTTTTATGGGACAAAGAAAATACTAAGGCTGTGTTCGGTAGGGAGAGTATGGAACTCTCTCTCCAAACACGCAAAACGAAATGATTAATTAGCACGTGATTAATTAAGTATTAGCTAATTCTTTTGAAAAATGGATTAATATGATTTTTTAAAACAACTTTTGTATAGAAACATTTTGTAAAGAACGCACCGTTTAGCAGTTTGAAAAACGTACGCGTGGAACACGAGGAAGATGAGTTGGGAACTCATTCAGCCGAACTCAGCCTAAGGCTATGTTTTTAAGGGTGAGTTCTCAACTCATCTCTCTTCTATTTCGCGCGTATGTTTTTCAAACTGTTAAACGGTTTATTTTTTAAAAAAGTTTCTATACGAAAGTTGTTTAAAAAATCATATTGATCCATTTTTTTAAAAAAAACTAATACTTAATTAATTACGCGCTAATGGATCGTTCTGTTTTTCGTACGCAGGAGTTATGTCCCCAACGTACTCTCAATAACACAGCCTAAGATTGTTAATACATGCATAGTTAATATATTTTAGGATAGTATCTTATTCGGTTGTATAAAGTTTTTATATTTTAAATAAATATAGTAAAAAAACAAGATGCGCCTAGGTTAGTGGACCGGAGTAGTGTGTGTTACTCTCTTCATTTTATAAAAAATCAATCTACTATTCTAATCTCGATATGTCTCTGTTTATTTTAATATTAGGATATATTAGTATTAGGTTGATTTTTTTATAGTAGTTTCACCAGTTTGTTAGAGCCGACATGGTGAATCCATTCTCTTTTAAATATATACGGCCTACTAGTGCCTCGCCGTACGCAAAGGCTGCTCCGTGACGAGCGGACACGTGGGTGGGCCCATGCTGGAGTTTTTTTTAGAACGCCATGCTGGAGAGTTTACACGCATGATTCTGCGTCAGTTTGTCAGTAGTACTCCTCCGTTCTCTTCATTTATTTTAGGAAAAACTTTATCCCGAGTCAATTAATAAAATGCACTTCCTCTCTATCCTAAAAATATAACAGCCTATAAAATTTAAACTGATTTTACCACGAACTACTCATAACATTCCAACTATACCTTGGATTTACTATGGCTCCCAACTAGTCTAGGCCTATATATCGCTGGTTTTTTTTCAACTTCAAACATCAATTTTTTTTGTTTTCCATTTTTTATTATCAGGATTCTTGTTTTTCATTAACACATATTTTTCAAACGGTTAAATAGTATGTTTTTTTAATATATATATATATGTATATTTAAAAATTCAAATAATCCATTTATCATGATTATAATTATTAATACTTAATTAATTATATGTTAATAAGCTTTCTAAAAACATTCTCATTTTTATGTGCATTGAAAATCAACATCCAATAGGAGGGATCAAACGAAGCCTAAGGTTGCTTTTTGAGAGAAAGGGAAAAAGAAGAATGAGAAGATAAGTTAGATGAAATTAGCTATTAGCTCATAGAATTAATTATTTCTACCTTAAAATGAATTAATATGATTTTTAAAACAACTTTTCTATAGAAAGTTTTTGAAAAAAATTCAGGAACATGCGTGCAGAAATGAAAGGAATTTTTCCTCCATGTGTCGTTTAAACGAACGCAACCTAAGTTTTTCTATCCCTCACTCTAATACTTTTAACCAAGACTAAAACATGCTATATATTGTGACGAAGAGAGTATGAGATAAATGTATTGGAATTTGAAAAAATGAAAGACAAGTACATTGAAGTTTAAAAAAAAGTAGAAATCAGTTGATTATTTTGGCTATCTATTGGTATGCATGATATATGTTTCCATGATTCCATACGTAGAATATAGATGCAAACATGATTAATTTTTTTACTGAGTTATTTTGACCTATAAATGAAATCTTATAATTTGTAATATTTTAAATTCCATCCCTAATAGAATTTTTTCTTGTAGAAAGTATATGAATACAATTTTTTATTTTGTAGAACGTTTATGATTAAAGATTTTCGAACCTTACAACGTGTAGTTTTTTAAATGTCATAAGCATTTTTAATTACCACGGAAACTATCCAAATATTTTTTCTAGGAAAGTTTATGCATATAGAACTTTTTTTATGTTTATTAATACAAACTTTTGTAGAGATTTTTAAATCTCACTAGGTTTTCATCTCAATGGAAAGTACAAAAATTTGGGAAATAATTTATTCAATAGAAGTCATTGCTATCAAATAGTAAAATCCCATCTACTATTTGATTGCAATCATGTATCTCGGTTGACCAGAGGCACTAGCTATTGTGTCCTGCGACTAGCACAGACATCACGGTTCCGTGGGAGTCGTTCATGCCGATTTTCTATGGCGCACACCCTCTCACGTTAGGGAGAGGTTCATGCCGAATTTTTATCGCGCACACCCTCTCATGTTAGGGAGGGGTGTGATAGAGATGGTATCAGAGCATAAATTTAGTTTAGGAACAAAACCCCTCTCTTATAGGATGCCGTAAGGACCATATATTTAGTATACGAAAGCTATTTATGAAAGAATAAAGTATACGGACGATCCTTAAACTTATAGAGCTGTGTCATCTAGGTCCCCAAAACCTCGAAATGCAGATCCAGATCTCAGAACTTGTCAAAGTGTGTTATCTAGGTCCCAAATAACCACAGTCCCTCTAGGATCCTACATGGCACTGATGTGGCATGCCACACGGACGTGATGTGGCATAATCTTGACTGACAAATGGGACCCACTTAAAAAATTTTCTTTTCCTTTTTTCTTCTTTTCTTTTTTTTTCTTTTCCTTCTCTTTTTTTTCCTTTCTTCTCCTTCCTCTCTACTGCAACCGTAGGCCACCACCACACGGGGTGCTAGGGTCACAGAGAAAGGAGAAGAAAAGAAAAAAAGAGAAGGAGAAGAAAAGAAGAAAAAAATGAAAATTTTTAAGTGGGTCTCTTTTTTTAGTCAAGATGATGCAACGTCACATCTGTGTGGCATGCTACATCAGCGCCACGTAGGATCCTGGAGAGCATGTGGTGATTTGGAACCTAGATAACACAATTTGACAAGTTCTGGGACTTGGATCTGCATTTTGAGAGCTTAGGGACCTAGATGACATACCCCTATAAGTTTAAGAACCACCTGTGCACTTTACTCTTTATGAAAATTTTTACTACTTTTCCTCACTCTAGATTTCAAAAAGAAATTTCCTTACTCTCTCGTTATTCAGTGTAGAACTAGCCCTCCCGCCCAATGTCGAAGGAAGGCAATCCTTCGATCTGATGGACATGGTCGTCTGCTTGTCTATTCTTTCTGATCATGCCATCTTCTCATAATCACCTTAAGCTCTATTGTGTCACTACTAAAAAAATACTATCTTATAATCGTTTGCCAAAATAGCTAAAGAACCCCTAGATTTAGTCCCGCTTGCGAAAATCAACTTTTACAGGCGAAACCTTAAAAGGTCCACCCTTGAAAATACCTTTATTTTCGCAGGCGAACCTCCTAAGGCTGCACCTGGAAAAATATAATTTTCGCAGGCAGGGCCTTAAGTGGTACGCCTGCAAAATATGAAGGCTCTATTAAATTTGGTTAAGTCCTGGATCCTCCTTCATCTCCTCTTCTCCCTCCACCTACTCTCTCTACCTCACACTACTCCCTCACCTCCATCCCTATCCCCCACCATCTCCTTCAACCATCCTCCACCTTCAAACAACGACAACGCCTGGATCCACCGTCACCCGTGACGACGACGACGCCTAGATCCGCGCTGCCGGCCGAGACGACAACGGTGACGACAACAGGATCCACTGCTGGTTGGCCTCAGGCGCATGGATCTACCACCGGCCACGACGACGGCAACGAGATCCACTGCCAGCATGCCACGGGAGCGGAGATCCGCCACCGGCCATCCTCAGGTGCCTAGATCCGCTGGTGGAAGGAGTGAGCGGCGGCGGCTTCGACCGGCAGCGGATTTTTTATTTGTGTTGATATGTGATGATATTGAATGGATTTGAGTATTGTGATGAGTTTGTTAAATGGATTTGAGAATTGTGATGAATTTGTGAATGGATTTTTGAATCTGCTCATACGAGGATTTTGAATTTTTTGACCGAGCGGGGATTTTTTAATTTGCCGGGGTTTTTTTTGCACTCTATAAATATTTTTGCAGGGCAGACCTCTTTACAGGCGGCCGTCCGTCTGCCTACAAAATGCACTATTTTCGCAGGTCTTTGCCCTTAGGCGGTTGGGCTGATCGCCTGCGAAAAGCTGATCCGTCCAAACTGAAAAAATGATTTTTCTAGTAGCGTGTAGAGCTAAACTGCACCCCAACCTTTGCATAGGTGGAGGGATCATACCACCCCCTTGATTAGAAAGCCATCCACGTCTATACTAATATCGTGACTCCCACTAACAAAAACTGCCTTCCCTTTCTATCATACCTTTGCTCGCAATTTAATACAAATAATTTTCCTAGAGTTATCCTTGTGGCTCGCACCCTCTTTGATCAGATCCACAATCGAGTACACTCTCTCCCACCTTCGCAGTTTCCCTTTTGCTCCGGCGCCAATGCTCGATGGCCTTTGCTTATGCTCCAGCGATACATGGAGAAGAGAGGTTGGAGAGGAAGTGAGGAACGGGAGAAAGAAGGGATATTTTGGGATGAAAACGTAATTTTGTGTGCTATCTCCGCACTGGTATGCCTGCGTGTCGTTCCACATCAACAAAAGTATCAAATTGGTAAATGACTCCTCTCTTATAGCAATTTTGTATTCCTTCGATCGCAAAAATATTATAATCGTATAATGGAATTAGACCTAACGAATCTTTTTTTTCTCATTAAGATTTAGATTTTACCTTATTTCCGTTAGCACATTTTTCAAACTACTAAACAGTGTGTTTCATGCAAAAACTTTCTATATAGAAATTACTTTGAAATATCAAATACATTTATTTGTGAAGTTTTACGTGCATCAGCTTAATCTTTTATCTTCATTAGTTCAAACATGTAATAAAAGTACGCCAACTTAATAGTGCAAACCGCTCCATGAAAAGTTCTATCGACCCAGAGCGCAGACTGGAGGGGTCAACTACCCGACCTTCTGCTGGAAGCAGCGCTGCATCGACTCGTCACGCCAGCGTCGGCGAAGCGGCGACTACCGCTTCCTCGTGATCCGTCTCCAGGTTTCCTCCTCTACACTTCTGAGCCGATCTTCTTTCTTGCTCCAATCCTACTTTTGTACTAAAGGCTATACTATAAAGGTATTTGTTTGCTCCCACTTCATTACATTCTGATCCACCAGATAATAGATTCACTCCTCACTAATTTCGTGCTATTTCTTTTCCTGTTATTCAATTCGCTGGCTTTCTCTCCAGGGATGGGGATATTCAGATTTGGTTCTATTCAATTATTACCTCTGTCACCAATTTCGTGCTATTCTTTTTTTCCTACTGTTTAATCCCCTGATTTCTTTGTTTTCACCAGGGTTGGGGAGATGGAGGCTACCATCACTGCCTCGCTGGGAGCCATGCGTTCTCTTCCTAGCAAACTCGATCGGTTACTATCCGAACGGAAGTTGGTGTTGCACAATGAAGAGAAGATTAATCTCTGCATCCTTAAAAGCGACCTGGAAGTATTGATTGAGAAGTACCTTATGAAGCCATTGTCAGAGGTGGGGGATCCTGCCTTCACGACCAACTACTGGTTGAAGGAGGTGCGAGAGTTGTCTTACGATATCGATGACTTCGCTGATAAGCTCTTACACGGCGTTGCCACTGCAGCAGCTGATGCCAAGAATTTTAAAGTTCCCCGCTTAAATGCTTCTAAGTTTT
This sequence comes from Oryza officinalis, assembly GCA_008326285.1. Lineage (NCBI taxonomy): Eukaryota > Viridiplantae > Streptophyta > Magnoliopsida > Poales > Poaceae > Oryza > Oryza officinalis. Next base: position 28,083,180 of record BDMV01000011.1, on the reverse strand, counting down.
TGGGTCAAAAGAGGCCGAAAATAGGGAAACCATTGGTACGATTGGTTGTACCGTCGTTGATTATTGCTGCTGCCTCTGCTACGGTCGATGCCAAGATGGCTTCTCTGCAGGATCAGAAGAAGCGGCTGTGGATTGCCGGCGAGGTATCAAGGTTCAGGGCTCGCATAAAGGAAGTGATTCAACTGCATAAGTCTTATATTAAGAGTGTAGTGAGTCAGCCTGGTTGGCGTTCTGATGAAACCCTGCCTATGGCTCTACCATTAGCCAAAGAGACAGACCGTAACCTTGTCGGTATAGACAAGAACATGGATGAGCTTTCTGGCTGGCTAGTCGATGATGGCCAGCTAGAGTGTAAGGTTATTGCCATTTTTGGACCTGGCGGAGTTGGCAAGACCACCCTTGCCAAAGAACTTTTTCAGAAGTTTGGATGGCAATTCGAGTGCCAGGCCTTTATAAGGGCATCTCGAAAACCTAACATGAAAAGGGTCCTCTCTAACATACTCACACAAGTAGGGCATCACAAGCCTCCCATCAATTTGGAAGTGGATAATCTGGTTGATGAGATCAAATCATATCTAAAAGTTAAGAGGTATTCTTTCTTTAGAGATAGATTGGTGTATTCCTTCTTTAGAGACGAACTTTGTGGTTTTTATTTTTTATTAACTTTAACTAATTTTTGTTCTTTAGTAATTGGTTCCATCATTTTTATTTGGGTTTATTAATCTTAATTCACATGTGTTAGTTGTGGAGGGTAGGCCTTAGGATTACTTCCTATTCAGAATATCAGATAGGATTGATTGTTTTGCTAGACTGTTTTCTTATGAACAAACCATCCACGTACTTACTCGCAACAACATAGTATGGTCGTTTCTTCTCCACTTTCGGTGACTTATAATTGTTGACTTGTTTTTTTGGTTCACTACTATTTTTGGCAGGTACTTTATTATAATTGATGACGTATGGGCTCTATCAACATGGGATACTATTAATCGTGCTTTACCAAGGAGTAATTGCAGTAGAATACTGACAACTACAGAAGTTTATCATGTAGCTCAAATAAGTTGTGCTGATAATTCCAAATATATCTTTAAGAAGGAACCGTTGGACGAAGATGAATCTAATGAATTATTCCTTCGTAGAGGTTTCAGTCACAAAACAAAACGTGTTGAACACCTCAAGGAAATTTCATCTGAAATTACACAGCTATGTGGTGGCTTACCTCTAGCAATTGTTGCTACAGCTAGTATTTTAGCACGCTTGCCAGATAGCATAGAGCTGTGGAATGACATAAAAAATTCATTGGGTTCTAATTTGGGGACAGAGCAAGTTTTGAACCTTGTTTACAATACTCTTCCTTATCCTTTGAAAGCATGCATGCTACATCTTAGTATATATGAAGAGGACTACATAATTTTCAAGGATGATTTACTGAAGCAGTGGGTAGATGAAGGTTTTATTGGTACAATGGATGGGAATGACAAGGAAGAAGTTGCTATGAGCTGCTTTTATGAGTTCGTTAACATGGGAATGATCCAACCTGTACAAATTAGTTCTAATGATGAAGTGTTGTCCTGTACAACGCACTACATGGTGCTTGATTTTATTAGACACAAGTCAATAGAGGAAAATTTCAGCATTGCAATAGATCATTCACAGCTTGCTATACGACTGACTAATAAGATTCGTCGACTATCTCTTCACTTTGGCAATGGAGAAGATGCAGCAATGCCAACATATTTGAGATTATCACAAGTTCGAACTCTTGCTTTTTTTGGACTATTTAACTATCCACTTCCCATTGGTGAATTCAGGCTTCTTCAAGTTTTAATTCTCCAGTTATCAGTTGGTCATGATGACATAAGTTACGATCTGACGGAGATCTCAGAACTATTTCGACTTAGATATTTGTATATCAGTGCATGCCATTTGAATATAAAGTTACCGATACAGATGCAATGGCTGAAAGATTTGGTAACGCTAAAAATAGAAGCAAAACTAAATACTGTTCCATCGGACATTGTTGATGTGCCACGTATTTTGCACCTCTACCTTCCAAGTGAGGCTAATCTGCCCCATGATATTGACCACATGACATCCCTTCGCACTTTAGGGTATTTTGATCTCAGCAGTAACTCAAGAAAACTTATTATGAATCTTGGCAAGTTGACCAATCTCCAGGATCTTTATCTAACCTGTTCTAAGTCACAGCTTGACACTCTCAAGGACAAAATGAAATGCTTATGTTCATTTCTTGAGAAACTGAAGAAACTCAGGTCTCTAACTTTGGTATGTACAGGCTCCTCTTATGGAATTACTACGGATAAGATTGATGCTTCAAGCACGGGGATTAGTTGTGATGATTTCAGTGTCATTTCTCCTTCACCCTTTCTAAGAAGATTTGAGTTGTCACGACGCTCTTGCATCCTTGCTCACCTACCTAAGTGGATAAAAGAACTTGCCAATCTCAGAATTTTAAAAATTGCAGTTAGTAAGCTGTCAAGACATGATATTCACATTCTTAGTGAATTGCCTACACTCGCTATTATCTCGTTGTATATCCAAACAGCACTTGAAGAAATGATTGTTTTTGGCAACGCGGGATTCTCAAATTTGAGGTGCTTCAAGTTCAGGTGCAGTGTACCTTGGCTAAAATTTGAGGCGAATGCAATGCCTAGTCTTCAGAAGCTCAAGCTAAAGTTCAATGCTAGCTTTAATCTTTACAGATCAGATACAGATGGTACTAAATCCATCAGCATCGAGCACTTGTCAGGTCTTAAAGAGATATTTGCAAAAGTGGGAAATGCAGATGCTAGTGTCGAGCCTGATTTGATGGCTACAATTAGCAATGATCCGAGCAATCCTACAATAACATTTCAAATGGTAGATAATATTTTTTATGGAGATACAAGCAATGGTATGAGGACAAAACATGACAAAGGCTCGACTCTAGGGCAGCAAGACACTATAGTGGAGGAAGGTCCAACTGAGTCCTATAGAACTCAGGATGATGTTGAAGAGAAAGATGAGAAGAGAGAAGTTGATGATAGCAGGTTACATCTTTTCTCTTTGAATAATTTTACGGTTCTTAAGGAGATACTTAGATGTATCACAATTTCTAAAATAAAATTTGGTATCTCTCTACACCTCAGGTACAAGGAGATACCAAATCTTACACTAAGAAATTTTACACTGTAGAATTTATTTTTTCTTTTCAAAAAAACCTTGCACCCACTTTGGTTTTGTTTTCTAACATGGTTGTCTCATGTGACCTTAACTCTAATGAAGCAAATTGTATTTGTATTAGGATCTCTATGGTAGAAGGGTTGTGTTTGAACCTGTCTTCCCCGCTTCCTCAGAGGCGCTCCGGTGAAAACATTCCCTGGCTTCTTCCTGTGTGTGGTGGGGTCTGGCCTACTTCAAAAGTTGCCATTGTAGGCCACGACCATGTGAACTGTCACACTGGCAACCTCTCCATTGCTGCCACACAAGCCAACTATTCTCTCAACTATCAGAGCCGTGTTGAGTCTTCGCAGGCCTTGGGCACTATGATTGGCATCTTCGATGGCTATGGTGGCTTCGAGGCCGCCAAATTTGCATGTGACCACCTCTTGCCGCACCTCCAAGGTGAGTGAGCCCCCAATTACAAGAACATTGAGCCATTGGCTATCAAACCGCACATAATTAATCACATATATATGGACTATGTTGATGCGACACGGGTTATGTGGTATGATCTACGCATGCAGATATTATGTCCAGCTCACAGAGTGCGACAGTTGATGCTATCAGCAAGGCATTCAAGGCCACTGAAGAAGGGTTCATCGAGCTTGTGTCGCACAAATGGAAAACCAATCCGCAAATGGCCACCACCGGGTCTTGTTGTCTCGTTGGCATCATGCAACAAAAGACACTCTTCATAGCTAACCTTGGAAACTCCCGAGCTGTTCTTGGAAAGGTCAGTTGCACTGGAGAGATTTCAGCTGAGCAGCTATCTAGTGAGCACATAGCTAGTGATGCGGGCATCAGGCATGAGCTCATGGTTGCACACCCCGATGATCCGGATATTGTTGTGCATACACAAAGTGGATGGAGAGTGAAGGGCATCATAAAGGTTGGCTTTGTCGTAAAGTTTCATTTGTGTCATTATATTTCAATCTATACGTTTTGCTTACGCATTGGATGCATGATGCAGGTATCGAGATCAATAGGTGACGCATACTTAAAACACCCAGAGTATAATGTGGAACCGTCCCAGTTAAGTTTTAAACTTTCTAGACCATTCAGAAGTCCAATATTAAGTGCCAACCCATCTATTGTCTCGCGGAATCTTCAACCAAGTGACCGTTTCATCATATTTGCTTCTGCTGGTTTGTGGGAATACTTGAGTCACCAGGAAGCCGTTGAGAATGTACGAAACCATCAACGTTCTGTAAGTTTCCCCTTATCTCCTTTCTCTCATTTATCTTGTGTATATAATGCTTCATTTGTATGATTTTGACATTTTTTTACTGCTAAGATGACATATATTCAGCCAATTTAGAAAATTTTTATGGCCATATATGCCTTCAGCATCTCAATCCAATGCAACATATTTCACATGGTAACAACAGCTTTTGTCTGTTATTATATTTGTTTTGCATTGAAAACAATTATGAGTACCAAGGAAATTGTTGTCAAACTCCTCTAACCTTTTTGCTAACTAGGAAGGTGGCCCACGCGTATGCGTGGGCATTTATATTTTTGAAAGGTAAGATTATAGTTTATTCAAAAATTGTCTCATAGATAGGGAACTAAAGATCAAACAATGTCCTTTGAAAATGATTTAGGGGTTCTATTTTTAAAAAATATCTCAAAAAAGCATTCATTGACTCTTTAAATAGAAGATAGATTAAGTTCATATGACTTTTGCATCGACTAAATATTAAACTACTGCTAGCTAATTATCATCTATATCATTTGTACACACACGGACATACCGTGCAAATATGGTTACAAGTGAAAATTGCGAGATCAAAGAGTTGAATCGCCTCATGAAGGCACATGACAAACAAATTAAGGGTAAATTAAAGTTGGATTTTTTTCCCTCTTAAGTTCAACAATTTCATATTTTCTCCATAGTTCTGAAGAACTTTAAAGGGCGTTGGTGCACACAAATCACACACACAATCCCTTTGCTTGGTAGTGCAAAATATCAACATTATTTGAAGCTAATTTCTTTTATTTTTGCAAGTTTGATGGTTTTCATTGAAATAATATTTGTTTGAAATAAGACCATCATTATATAAATTTAATTAGTATGGGTAGTAAATTTTGAAATGTTTTATAGTAAAGTTTATTTCTGTTATGTAGTCTGGTTATATAAAAATATAGTTTTGTTCAATAAGTTCAATATAATTTACATCACTAGAATTTTAAAAACTGTAAAACCATCCATGACTACTTAAAAAATTTTGTTTGTCTAATTTTTTAATTCAAATAAGCACATATTCTCCTTTTTATTGGTGTCTTTGTCATTATTCATAATGAAAGAAAAACTTATTGTACAACTGATATATCATGCCGTCACTCGATCACATATAAATGTAAACTATTTATCATTATTCTTGGTCCACTTATTACTCTGTGGTATCCTCTACTCACCCATCATCTTAGATAGTATAAACCATATTTTATCTAATTTATCTACTTATTTAGTTTATATAAGGGGCAACAACACGCTGCTCCTTGCATGGGACACATGGTCTAAACTTTTTTTCCCAAAGCAAGTTCTTAATTAACACATGTAATGTAATTAGAATATTACCTGTGTAATATATATGTACGTTGTCAGTGTTATGGATAAGACATACCCAATAGTTTTGAGTTAAGCTCAGAGGGGCCCACCATATACCAAGTCTTATACGAAATCATGCCTCATATACGAAAGGTATTCCTGATAAGGAAGGAGAAGCAGAGTTCTACATGGAAACTACAAGGACTACTTAGATCGTATTCATACTTGTTTCTCTAGTTCTACTTGGACAAAGGAACATCTATTGGTATAAATACAAGACCCCCTAGGAGAAGAGGGGATAGGCCCAGTCAGAATAGACACCAATACACGCCGCCAGACACCAACATCAGAGATAAGCTTAGACATACCCAATCTGGTGCCACAGAGGCTGACAAGAGGGATCTAGCGCTATCTCTAATCTCGCTGAATTCGTATTCGAGGAGGAAGACTACCCCGTCGTCGACTACGTGTGGTGCTCCATGCTGCCAAGTCGACAATGACTAGATAGGTTATCCCAAATATTATACTTGAGTGATTCTGATGAATAAGAGCAACACCGGTTTCGGCCAACAGGAGTAGAGCTATTACCTTACAGATAAGGGGTCCGAACCTGTATAAAAATCATTGTCTCCATCTCTTTTACCTCAATCTCGCATATACCCTGGTACCAACGATCCCCATACTCTGCAAATACCGTAGTCGCGATCTATATCGTCGACATACGTAACAAGGGTAATTTTTGTTCTAGCCTAACCCTGTTTATATACATATAAAGAGAAATTAATTATATTTAACTCGCGGTGCTTGATTCTTCTTCTCTCTACATCACATCTTCGATTTGTTTTCATGTTATTAAAAAAACCAATAGTTATCCATTGATGATTTGATATGTCTTCACCTTGACAAAGCAGTAGCGCTGCAGCGTCGTGATCACCCTAGGTGCCTTAGTTACGACGCCTTGTCATACATGCGGAAGGTAAAGACACGCACGTATGTTATGCAGAGAAACATAGAGAGGTCTTCCGAGGCTTTTGTTTTTTTAATAAAAGATAGGTTTGATTGTCCAAAATAATAGGTCCACTGGTTTAAGAAAAAATTGATGGACAAATATTTTTATTAAAAAATAGTCTAAAATAATGGGTACATAATATAATATAATGGTGTAAACTTTACTTTTAAATATGGTCGGGCTAATTTATTTACATCCATACAAACGGTTATATGCTGATATATTCCATGTTTGTAAAGTAACTATTATTTAAAATGTATTATCACTAATAATAATAATAATAATATTTGGTGTCTCAACTAAATACATGGAAAAAGAAAAAAGGGAAAAAGAGTGAAGGTTATGTACATACCTCCTGAACGGATGGAAGGAAAGGTGGGACTACGTATACGGGAGGAGAGTTGGAACCATACCTCTGTTCAGTTTATTTTTAGAAATCTAAACTAACGGCTTATAATAATGGACCCACCGATTTAAGTGAAAATCAAAAACGGATGTTTTGCTTTTTTTCTCAGTTTTTCTAGGATTTTCTCTAATTTATTAGAGCGTCACGTGTCGGCTTAAGAGCGTTTTGAGAAAATTTAATGGACTTTTAGTATATAATTTTAGTATATAATAGATAGGCCATGTTTGGAAAATAATGGGGATGAAGTTGTCACTTGTCAGACATTGTTGTCTATTTATAACTTAAAATAATGGGGATGAAGTTGTCATTTGTCAGACATTATTGTCTATTTATAACTTATAAGCAAATCAGAATATATAATGTCTTAGCTGTACCAAAAAATCCAGGTGTTCTTATTTTTTGTGACACCGGCACGAAAAATCCATGGCTAGGGTTTCACTAGTAGTACAAACAAAATTAATTTGTATTGGTAACAGAAATGTGTTATAGTGTCATTTGCAATTGTGCAAATGTTCACGTTACACACCTAATATTTGGATCCTCACAGGGTTGAGAGTGTGCAAGACCATTAAGGCTAAGTTCGTTCCGTGAGTTTTTCAACTCACCTCCCTCGTTTTTCGCGCGCACGTTTTTCAAACTGCTAAACGGTGTGTTTTTTGCAAAAAGTTTTTATACAAAAGTTGCTTTAAAAAATCAAATTAATCTATTTTTCAAAAACTAATACTTAATTAATCACGCGCTAATGGACCGTTTCGTTTTCCGTGCGCACTGTGTCTTAGAAAAAGCAACAAACGAACCAAGTCACCAGTTATTCCCTTGAATGCTTTTTTTAATCTAGAATCATCCTTACACGTAAAGGAGCTCGAGGCAAACTTAATTAATCACGCGCTAATGGACCGTTTCGTTTTTCGTGCGCACTGTGTCTTAGAAAAAGCAACAAACGAACAAGTCACCAGTTATTCCCTTGAATGCTTTTTTTAATCTAGAATCATCCTTACACGTAAAGGAGCTCGAGGCATGTTGTCTGTGAAGTTCACTCATTTGAACATATAGTATCACTGTATTATATTAGCCATACGAAAATAATAGCTGTGTCAGATAAACTCCGGGAATGCTGGTAGGAGTATCCAAGTCATGGTCATTGATTATTGTTTGATGATGCAAACTGTGTACAGAACTATTGTAGGTGCATATAAATTACTAAAATGTTAGTAAACACTGGTTCTTTCGCTGTTCTTAAGCACTTGAGATTTATAGCCTGCCGCAATAAACGTTTGCTTAATTTGTTATACCCCCGTAGCACTTCTTTTTTTTTTCAGAAGGGTATTTTTTGCCTGGTCTTTACATCCAACCGGATATATGTAACCTTTTAAATTGAAAACTTAGCCCCTTAAACAATCCAATCTAAATTTCACTCCTATAAAGATTTGAACTCAAGACCTTAGGATGCTATTCAGGTCACTGCAACTACTATACTGCATGCCCTTTCGCATACCTCCATGGCACTTAAGATTTTTAAGATTTATAGACATGACTATCGTTTATTTTACTTATATTCTAGTGCCATGGGGCATGTTTTATATATGAATTTGAATTCTACGAGTCTATGTTTGCTTTGTTAATCGCATCTTTGAATTTCTTAAGACTATAGTTGTCTATGTTTCTCAACTTAGTTACTGAATTAGACCCTATTTGAAGAGCTTAATATTCTAATAATCTGCTGGTTGGTAGCCAGCTTCCAAAAATCTAGAAAATCTGGGTTTTTCAGCTTCTGCTTTCTAGTTTATTTTTTGATTCTACAACCACATATTCTTAGAATCTAGGTGACAATCTGAACCGTTTAAGAAAGTTGTAGATTTTATGAGAAGCTGCAACTGCTAGAAACTTTTCCAAACAAGCCCTTAGTCTTTTAAACCTACCCACCATATTCGTTGTGGATTTACTACTGGTCAAGACCTCTCAGAACCATCAGGTCATAGCGCAATCCTGTAAGCACAGTGTCCCTTTTCATACATAAACTGCTTCATCAGAGGATAACACAAGAACTAAACCTGATAACAACAGATAAGGCAGAATCCTAATTAATCTGCCTAAACTAGTTCAAAAGAAAATTTAGACATCTCAATCTATTCATTTAAATGGTGGCTCCCTTTGTGAGCTGGGCCTAGACTGCTTATATGGAGGTACATGTTTCTTTTAGTTGAGGGACTTATCTGAATTCAAGCATATAGTGTACAATGGATTCTTTTTCTATTTAATAATAACTTTTAAAATGTTGGATATGAGAGGAGGGGCTCTCATATTAGAATTTACTAAGAGAAGTGAGGCTCGAACCTAGGTCAGCTAGCCCACTACCTTATGGTGCTAGCAAGAAGACCATTGGGTTTTTCTCGTAACTTGTGTTATATGTCACATATTTGTGTTTGGTACTCTGGTTCCTTGATGACTTAGAAGGATTGCTTTGCTGCTGTTGTTACTGCTGCTTATATATGCTGTGGTTGAAGCTGCTAACTTCGTTTTGGTTTGTTCAGGGAAGTGCAAAAAGGCTCATAAAAATAGCTCTTTGTGCTGCAGCAAAGAAGCACAACTTGCGTTATTCAGATCTCTTGAAGACAGATAGGGATGATCATAGACATCTCTATGATGATATGACTGTCGTGGTCTTATTTATAGGTCATGATCAATTACGGAAAGGCGGACAAGGACAGCCTCTTTCCATCCGATTACCCTTAGAAAATTAATCCACATGCTAGCTACTTAAGTCGTGTTGCTAGAATATTTTTGCAGACCTGCAAATCTTCCTACCGTTTATGAGGGAAGATAATCATCATCATCATCCTTATATTTGTAAAATTAGATGATGATTTAGTCTTGATGATGAATAATTGTCAAATGTAATGAATAAGTGATTGTGTCGAAATTTGTAAAGTAATATTGATTGATTGTGTCAAAATTTGTAAAGTAATATTGACTTTGTTGTTTTTATGGATATTCGTGATTGCTTAACGTTTATGATTTCAAGATGGTTTTTATACGTGAGATAATCTTGTGTGCTAATGTGAGTCAAGTTGAAGAAGAACATATGCTGGAATATGATTTCTTTGGTTGCTCATGTGTAGATTGTTGATATTTCTTAGCGACATTACTAGAAATATAATTACCAGCAATGGCGCTCGAAACATTAGTCGGTATTCTTACGGTTACAGATATAAATCCGCAAGCGCACGGATATATCGCTGTAGCATTTCATCCGAAAGTATTCCAAGGTATCGTATTTATTTAATCCCAAGAAAAGATATGGTTAAGAAAATGTCATGTTACCAATTTATATCATACTTATGTAGATCAAAGTCTATGCAGGGGTTATAACAATAATGCATAGGGTAGGTTGACACACAGAAGAGACAATAAGATATAACTCTCCCTAAATAATGAATCTAGGCTAAGTAGAGAAGAATAAAGAAAAGCCACATTTCTATACTTTTATTATATACTCATTTTAGTATATACTTGCTATTATACATTTACATGGCTGAGCCCCCTAACTATGCCCTCCTAGTATATCGAGAAACTACCCCGGAATTGTCGAGTTCCTTACGACAATTTGCCATGGCCATCCAACCGGTTATAGATACGGAGGAGTACCCACACCAGGAACCTCTCTTAGCCCTATATACGCACGTGGAGGAATACCTGTACTGAGATGTCACCATCAGCGGCCTACCTCTACAATTTCGTGGCATATAGCACCACTTAATGATATTTAATAATCTAAGTACCATGCTTATATTACTAAATATTACTATACACCTCTGCAGTTGATATAGAGCAATCATATAAATGAACATTAAGCCAATACCATTGCATATCTCCAATAAGCTAGCCATATAATTAATACAAGGCAAGTTTAGACTAAAGTCGGTACTCAAATAATTATGCAAATAGAGTAAAGTACCATGACTATATAAAGAAGAGTATTTCATTATTCTAGCATAAAGTCTTACAAGAGAGATATTAGCTACTAGAACCATACTAGGATTCTCCCGGAAGACTTGAAGAATTAAAGCACTATTCTATTCCTAACTCTACTAGCACTAGAACAATGTAAACTATGGAGAGCTTCTTCTTGTCCTTCTTTTTGGTGTGTGTTGGAGGAGAGGATGAGAGGCCTTTATATAGTGGTAAAGGAGGTGGAGATTCCTAAAAGAGCATCTTCACTATTAAGCTGCCATGTGTCCCTCCTAATGACGGTTCCCTCCTAATGACGGTTTTCACCGGTAGAAACGGTCACAACCGTCATAGGTAGTTGGTAGTAAAGTTGGAGGGCCAGATGGGCTGGGCCTGGGTCGACCGACCCCTACCTGGCCCCTCTAGCCCAGTCCTTTCTTCAGGGCTTCTCTTGGTGGATCCTTGGTCTAGTAGCATGGTGGTTGGTCCCATTTGTAGATGTTTCATTGGGTTTGTGGGCCCTTCCATCCATATGTAAACCACATGTCGACCTCTGATTGGTTGAACGTGTATTTTCCACCATTTATCCTCCATTTATAAGATAATCTCCTGTAGTCAAATGCTTTGTCAAGTACATGTGGAACTAGGTTATTTCTAAATAAATATGCATGCAAGCATTACTAGTTATTTATCATTTTTAGGAATATTGACGGTCGAAATTGGGCTATAATGACCATCAACAAACCCCCAAGCTTGAACTTTGCTCATCTCGAGGAAAGCTAAGGACATGCAAGGCTAATAACTTGGTTGTTGATCAGGAGTTGCTGCAATGTTTTATTTCTCAAAGGTACTAAGTACAAAGTATGGGCACTCTCTCTTGAGTTAAGTTAATTGGCATGAAGGCTTAACCATATGCCTAATTCCGGTGGAGTATCATGCTTCTCCTTGTCTTGAGCGGTTGAGAGATAGAACGGTTAGCAGAGCACTACTCACCCATTCCTTGTCTTACTTTCCTTCCGAAGGTTTTCAAAAGATTTTGCAAATAAAAACCAAGTTCCTCAAGTGATTCTCTCATTCACTCATAAATGTGTATTGTATTCCTCACCAAGATATTGCATTTTTTTCCTATTCTACTGGTCATATATGAGGAGCTCGGTAGGGATCAAATGAGGCATACTTGCATCTCATATGTTGCCAAGTCAAAAGAACGGACCCAAGAAGATAGCAAATCATACTTTCTGATCAAGAATATGCATGTGTGTGACATGGATATAAAATAAGATTACTCCTTTTTGTATACTTCTTTCTCCCGCTTTTGTGTACCTCAAATTTTGAAAAATAATTTTTTGAGAGAATGCATGGCTATATTTTTTTTCTTATCTGCTCCATACTTATACGAGCAAAATTGTTTTTCTTTCTTTTTGCATAGTCATGCCTCTCTTGTATTTGAATGGTACTTTGGAGAAAAAGGCATAAATAATGTGGAGTATTTATTTGTGGATGATGGATGAAATGGATGCTAGCTTACAGTGTAAAAGTTTAGCTTATGTGTATGTATGAGGGTGCACGTGTGATCTTGATCATAAAAGTATAAAGAGCATCTCACACGGATCACAATAATTTTGACAAAGCTCAATGAGAGTACAAATAACCATAGTATAAGGTTTGCAATGAACATGTGGCTCTGGTAGGAATTTATATCAAATGAGGAACTTGCTAGGTTTTTATTTTGAGAAATAAAACTCCAGAGTTCAAGTCAAACTTAGAATAGGATCATAGCAACTCTGGTTTACCATATCATATCTCACAACAACTTAGACTTAGATCATGCAATATGCTACTCACAAGTTTCAGGTTCCCGGATAATGGTTGGCCTTATTGACTTAAAATTTGAGAGGGTACTTAACTGTGAACTAATACATGAGAGAAATGGAACAGAGCAATTGTTCATCATTTCAACATAAAGAACTAAGCACTCTTACCTAGCATAGAGAAATCTATCCTATATTTTTGTTCTTTTTTTATTTTTCACTTTTTATTTTGTTTTCAGGTTATAAATGCAATGTGAAAAGGAAAATGATATAAGTTACCTTAGTGGGGGAGAGGCATCTTTCCCCCAAGCTTGCTTTTTTTTGCTCATAGTCCATGATGGGGGTTGAACCCCTAGTGGCGAAAGTAGGCTTGCCAGTCGGCCTGTTGTTGATGCATCATGTTGTTGAAGTTGGAGAGTTGTGCGTCAACATTTTGCTGCCACTCCTGTGTCTGCACGACGTGTTGTTTGAGTGTGTGTTGGCTATCTCCGGCCTGCAGCTCGAGGTTGCCTATCCTCTGAGTGAGTTCACCCATATCCCCTCGAGAGGAAACAGAGTGATGCCTTCTGGATGATGGAGGTAGGCCACTTGAGCTGGAGGAGTGTGAGTATTGTCCCCAATGCATTTCGTGAGGCGCTTGCCACCGGCTGTCACTTGCGCTTGGCCAAGATGAACTTCCGGCCTCTTGTTGAGGAGCTTGGGTCCAGCCGAGGGCATCCTTAGTTGGAACCCAATTGGCTTCATAAGCTTGTACCGGAGGTGAAGAAGATGACACCTCTTGATGTGCTTCCCTTACCATGCTTCGTGTCATCCTGCGAGAAACATTATGCACACGAGGTTTCGGTATCGACTGGACAGGAATGGTTAGCACTCGGCAATTATACAAATAAAACCCCGAGTTAGATAACGGGATTTCATTTGTATATCCAAGGGAGAAAAATATAAGTGAATCATCCGGACCATGTTTGAGTGTATGGCCTTGCACCAAATATTCCTCATTAACATAAGAGTGGGGTGTAGAAATGTAAGAAATTTGAGCATTTGACACTACCCAGCTTCATATGCTATACGAGAAATTAATGAAGTACACTCAATTGGTTCGGTCAACTTAAAATTTTCTAACCACTGGCAGATCATGCACTGCATAGGAGAAACTTTTATCTTCTTAACCATGGCATACAAGAGAATTAATTCATCTTCACGCACAATTCTAACATCGGCTCTAGGAAAGAGAGTCATGCCAAGCCATTTATGCATAAGCCTCAAAGTAGGATTATGGATGTCATTAGTTCTAGGCTTTCTACAGAATGGTTCACCGGTAATACTTTGCCAAAATCTGTGCTTGTCAAAGTTAGGAGTTACCTTCCTAAAATTGATTTTGCAAGATTTGTCAAAGCCTAGAAGCAGACTTAAATCCTTCTAAGCAAGGTGGTACTCTTTACAGAAAAACCAAAAAGTAATACCATCAACTTCTAGTAGGGTGCATAAAAATTGAATAGTAAGTAAGCGAGAACCTGGCTTATTTACACATGCAAAATTATCCCATCCTATAGCTTGCCAAACATTATGGAAATCAACATCCATACCTATCTTTTGTAGAAGGTTCGGGTTGTAGGCTCGGGTGTCAGCAAACGTCCGGTCCTTGAGCATGTTGTAGGCTTGCATTTCTCGATCACCTACGAGGTCGAGGTCGGAGTCGACGAGGAGCCTCGATGTAGCGTCCACCTCCTCCATGGGTACATCTTGCGGCCCTTCATGTGTTGGCGTGGGCTCGTCGGAGGAGTACGCGCTTGATTCTTCATGGTGACGGCTTGATCTTGAGCTTCATCCTCTTTTGAACATGTTTGAAATCCGTCTCTTCATGGCTATAGCAAATGAGCAAGAATACAAGACGAACTTGAGCGGGGGTTATGTTAGGGGAACAAGATCGATTCTACCCGTCGTTTGATCCTGCATCAAACCAAAGCAACTTGCAAATGCACAAAATCAAACCACAATCGCTGGGAACAAACTTACGACAAAGACCACAAAGCTTAAAATGAAGTTTGAGAGCAAGAGGGCTTGAGAGGGGAAGTGAAAAAAATGTGAGAATGGGGTGATCTCTCCTCTCATGGCTACCCTCTATTTTAAGAGAATTCCCAATGGCCACATTTGAAAGGTAGGCCCCACTACCCGTTGCTTGCCAAAAGGACAAGGCTAAGGGCCTCCTCCTTGGGTCGGCCGACCCATGGGGCCGGTCGACCCCATGGTGGGCCCCACAGGCCCAACGGCTAGGTGGAGTGGGACCAAGTGAAAATTGAGTTATTTATTTTTTTATATTTTTGCTCAAAAATTCATTTTATCAATTTGTTGTCACAAACAAAATTATTCCCACTTTGGTTTGAAAAATTTTTTTATGCGCTGGAAATAAATTCCAACATGCAAAATTATGAAAAGATAAACATGCTTCAATGCAAGAATTTCAAATTGAGACAAATCAAATATGGGATACATACCAATTTACCTGTTGGCGAGGACGGCGTCATTTTAAGTCCGACGAGCAAGACCTTACCTCCGTTGCATTCAAATTGATGATGAAGCACCTTACCCCGGAGGTGTGGGTACAGGTGACTTTTCTTTTATGCGCCACACCTTCTTTCCCTTTGGTGTGGTCGGCGTCTTCTTGGGTGCTGGAGTTACAGGCTTTCTAGCCCATAATCTCGGCTCCGCTAATGCCAATTTCAAATCCTTATGGTGCCTTGCCATCCCTTCTCTTTTCATGAAATTCATCATGAAGGTGATGAGGCTGTCCATCTTTGGGGGCTTCACTTCGACTTCTTTGATATTTTGTGGGTTCGGCCCGTACTTGATCTTGATCATAGAGCATCGCTCCACCCTTGGTCTAAACTCGAATTTCTCCTCCTTCCCATTGATGTGGAACCGGATTTCTCCAACTCCCACGTCAATGTTTGCCTCCACGATACTCAGGAATGGACGCCCAAGGATGAGCGGCGTCTCCTTGCCGGTGTCCATGTCCAATACCACGAAGTCGACAGGGATGAAGAAATCCTGAATTTTCACCAGAATATCCTTAGCGATACCCGTCGGGTAGTGGACTGAGGAGTCTACCAATTGGATCCGCATCGGTGTTGGTGACAACACTGTGAAGTTCAGCCTGTCGAAGACCTCCTTGGGCATGACGCTTACGCTTACCCTAAGGTCGCACAAGGCATGGTCGAAGTGTTGTGTCCCGATCGAACAAGCGATCGTGGGACAACCTGGATCTTTCCTCTTTTCAAGAAGTTGATTGAGTATAGTAGCACTACACTCTTCCGTCAGTTTTACCACTTTCGTGGTGGGCATCGGTCACTTGTTGTTCATGATTTCCTTGAGATAGCGTGCATAGGATGGAACTTGCATCGCATCAAGCAGGGGGACATTCATGTGGATTTTCTGTATAACTTCAACAAAGTGAGCGAACTGCTCATCCATAGATGGCTTCCTGTTGCGCTGGGGGAATGGCAGCATGTTGGTGTCACAGAATTCGTGCGGTGTTGTCTTCCCTTTGTGCACAATTTCTTCATCGATGCTAGATGGCGTAGCATCCTTGTCCTCCTTGTTCTTTCCTGCAGTGTTAGGATATGACGGGTTGCGAGTGGATTTCCTTCCCTCGTGGTCACCGCTTTAACATTTTCTAGAGAAGGTTCAGGTTGCCCTGGAATCTTCCTAGACTCGGCAGCAGGAACAAGAGCAGCCAGCTAAGCTAACTGGGTTTCTAGCATTTTGTTAAAGCTTAGCTGGTTTTGAAAGGCAGAGGTGAAGCCATCTAGCTTAACATTTATGTTCTCTAACATCTTGTCACTAGCAGCTAATTTCTTAGATAAAGCATCAGTTCTTTTAGCTTGGTCAAAGACAAGATCTTTCAAGGAGGGTTGGTTATTGTTGAAATTACCGTTGTTACCTCCTTGATGGAAAGGGCGAGGTTGGTTTCACCCTTGACCTCCCTATGGACGGTACCCGTTGTTGTTTTTGTTCACGAACATCACGTCTTCACAGGTTTCTGGGCAATATGTGCCAGAATGACCGGTATTGCCACAAACCTCATATGTCGTGTGAGAGTCTAGGGCCTTGACAGTATCCTGCTTTGTACCCTTCTCCTGGTTGTCCAAGCGTTTCATTAGGAGGTCTAGCATGGCCGCAAGCATGTTCGTCTCCTTAACGGGGTTGGAGTCGCTGTTCACTCCACCTCATGTTGGAGACCATCTTCTCGATTAGATCAATTGCACCTCTGACGGTCTTTGAGAAGAAAGCTCCTCCAGCAGTAGCATCTAAGCGATCACATGATGTGGGAGTCAACCCATTGTAGAAGTTTTGCAAGATTAGCCACTCGTCCATCCCATGATAAGGATAGGCGGCAACATATTCCTATAGCTTTTCCCAAGCTTCTGGTATCGACTCATCTCTTGTCTGCCGGAAACTGGATATTCTTCCACGAAGGACATTGGTTCTGCCCATCGGGAAGAATTTTGACAAGAACGCAGTTGAACATTTGTTCCAGGTGTCGATCATAGCACAGTTCGAATAGAACTTTTGTTTCGCTCTCCCAAGGAGAGAGAACGGAAACAAGCGGAGTCGAATGGCGTCTTGGCTGACTCCCTTGAGAGTATATGTGCTATAGATCTCCAGGAACTGTTGCAGACGAGCACTTGCGTCCTCGTTTGGCTTGCCATAGAATGGGCTAGCCTGTGCCATTGAAATTAGGCTAGATTTCATATCAAAGTCAACATCTCCGACGTTGACTCTGGGCCCGACAGGCACATTGTTAACGGAGGAAGCGGCGAACTCGCGGAGAGTCTTCTCAGTCATTGTCGTGAATGTTGAAGGTGCGAAAATGCGGAAATGACAGGTTTTGTTCCTTACAGAGTCACTTGAGGAGGGACAACACGGGGTCTAACTCTCCTCAAAAGTGCTTCAGGATTTTCTTTGAAATTTGTTGGCAAATCAAAACCGGTCATGCACTTCCCTGTTTTCACTTAAAAGAGAAAACAAGCAAGGTTAGCCTACAAAGGACAGTGATCAAACATAGGTAGATATCAATTAATAGCATGTGGTAAACTCTTAAACTAAATATCTTCCTCGGCAACGACACCAGAAATACTTGTTGATATTTCTTAACGACATTACTAGGAATATAATTCCTAGCAATGGTGCCCGAAACATTAGTCGGTATTCTTACGATTATACATATAAATCCGCAAGCGCATGGATATAACGCTGTAGCATTTCACCCGAAAATATTCCAAGGTATCGTATTTATTTAATCCCAAGGAAAGATATGGTTAAGAGAATGCCATGTTACCAATTCATATCATACTTATGTAGATCGAAGTCTGTGCAGGGGTTATAACAATAATGCATAGGGTAGGTTGACACACAGAAAAGACAACAAGATATAACTCTCCCAAAATAATGAATCTAGGCTAAGTAGAGAAGAATAAAGAAAAGCCTCATTTCTATACTTCTATTATATACTCATTTTAATATATACTTGCTATCATACATTTATATGGTTGAGTTCCCTAACTATGCCCTCCTAGTATATCGAGAAACCACCCCAGAATTGCCGAGTTCCTTACGATAATCTGTCATGGCCATCCAACCAGTCATAGATACGGTGAAGTACCCGCACTAGGAACCTCTCTTAGCCCTATATACTCACGTGGAGGAATACCCGTACTGAGCTGTCACCATCAGCGGCTTACCTCTACAGTTCCGTGGCATATAGCACCACTTAATGATATTTAATAACCTAAGCATCATGCTTACATTACTAAATATTACTCTACACCTCTGCATTCAATATAGAGCAATCATATAAATGAACATTAAGCCGATACCATTGCATATCTCCAGTAAGCTAGCCATATAATTAATACAAGACAAGTTTAGACTAAAGTCGGTACTCAAATAATTATGCAAATAGAGTAAAGTACCATGACTATATAAATAAGAGTATTTCATTATTCTAGCATAAAGTCTTACAAGAGAGATATTAGCTACTAGAACCATACTAGGATTCTCCCGGAAGACTTGAAGAACTAGAGCACTATTCTTTTCCTAACTCTAGTAGCACTAGAACAATGTAAACTACGGAGAGCTTCTTCTTGTCCTTCTTCTTGGTGTGTGTTGGAGGAAAGGATGAGAGGCCTTTATATAGTGGTAGAGGAGGTGGAGATTCCAAGCATCAAAAGAGCATCTTCACTCTTGAGTTGTCATGTGTCCCTTCTAATGACAGTTTCCACCGGTAGAAATGGTCACAACTATCATATATAGTCGGTAGTAAAGTTGGAGGGCCAGATGGACTAGGCCTGGGGTCGGCCGACCCCTAGCTGGCCCCTCTGGCCTAGTCCTTTCTCCAGGGCTTCTCTTGGTGGATCCTTGTTCCAGTGGCATGGTGGTTGGGCTCATTTGCAGATGTTTCATTGAGTTTGTGGGCCCTTCCATCTATGTGTAAACCACGTGTCGACCTCTGATTGGTTGAACTTATATTTTTCACCATTTCTTCTTCATTTATAAGATAATCTCTTGTAGTCAAATACTTTGCCA
This sequence comes from Oryza officinalis, assembly GCA_008326285.1. Classification (NCBI taxonomy): domain Eukaryota; kingdom Viridiplantae; phylum Streptophyta; class Magnoliopsida; order Poales; family Poaceae; genus Oryza; species Oryza officinalis. The sequence continues at coordinate 28,063,648 of BDMV01000011.1, read as the reverse complement.
AGTACATGTGGAACTTGGTTATTTCTAAATAAATATGCATGCAAGCTTTGCTAGTTCTTCATCATTTTTAGGAATATTGATAGTCGAAATTGGGCTGTAACGACCATCAACATAGGTGTCGTTTAAGGTCTCGTGTCACACCCCGACCTAGCAACACCTAAACAATGACATCAGAGAGAGTGCGCAGCAGGAAATCAATGTAAACCGACTCCCCGCGGAACCGCGATGCCGGTATTAGTCTCAGGACACAAATGCTGATATCCACGGTCAACTCGAGATGAATCATTGCAACTAATAGATAATATAATAAATTATATCTTTAGGAGGTCACCTCTTCGGAACAACTCCAAGAGAGTAACCAGCAAGCAGAGAAGCAGTAGTGGAACTTACCATAGCTAGACTCAATCCACAAGCAATGGCTTGGGATTAGGAAGGGAACCCTAACCTTCAACTTCACTTGCTCTTTCTGAGGAAAAGGAGGAAGAAACAACAACGGTTGAGTACAAACGTACTTATCAAGCCGCGAAAAGTATGACTATGTCGGCTTTAAAGGAGGGCTGGGTTTATTTTGCAAACTTTCGAAAACATTTTAAGTGTGGGGTTGTTTACCATGTGTCAGAAAGAAGCTTTTGCCTCAATCATGTCCGTGAGTTGCTTTGCTGTCACAGCGTGATTTTCGTTTCAAGGATTTATAAATTATTAAATAAATTATTTCTAGAATTTATATTAAAGTTCATTAATTTACAAGTAAAGTAAATGTCAGAAATAAAATTTCCTAAATAAAACATAGTTGGATTTAATTTTTATTAAATTATAAATGACTAATTACACTCTCTGGAATTTTCCCGAATTTTTCAGAGCTCAATTGCTAATTTTAATAATACAAAGAACATTCAGTAATTTATTTAAATTTGAAAAGTCTAGAAATCCTCCCCAAGCCACTCTGTCGAATCTGACCTATTTCTCCTGGAGTCCATCTTCCCTCCCCAGCCACTTGCCGTCCTCCTTCTTCTCGGCCCGTCCCTTCTTTGTGAAGTCCAGTTTTGCTCCCTTTACCGACCGGCCCAGCAGAGGAAGTAGAAGCCTACGTGACCTCCCCATCATTACAGTGCCTTCTTCAACCTCCGGCCGGATGGCACCCGATGCCGCTGCCTCCCCTTCCAAATCCGGTGCCCCCTTTCCTTCTCGAGGAGAATTGATACTTCCCTTATCCTTCTCTTTCTTTCCCCTCAAGAAATCGAAGGAAATCCCGTGAAAATCGACCCATATTGGGCTCGGATTCAAGTCTCACTCTCTCCATCAAACCCTAGAAAATCGAAAGCACCTACAAATCGGGCACCCGATTTTTATTGTAAAAATTGGGTGTTGTTTCAGTACTTGTAGAAGAATGTTTCACCTCTAGCTTAACACATGTTTCAGACTATTAAAATGATGAAACACGGTTGAACCATGGACTGAAACACTTTGTTCTAAACCATGAAACATCAAAGTTCAATTACCGAAACATCAACAAATCCACAAGAATTAAAGACAAAATTGGAACACCATAAGAAATCCCACTTCAACAATTTGATCCAACGTAAAGAAACATCGAGATACATTGGCTGAAACATCAAAAAAATCGCAAAAATACCAGTCAGATCTATCTTCTTCCTCTCCTCTAGTGGCAGCTGTGCAGGAGTAGGCCGGACTTGACAGCTCCAACATGGCTTTGCCGCTAGTGGAGGACGAGACCGAAAATGGCATCGTTGGCGACAAAGCAGGGGCAAAGACTCGGGGGTTCCCTCCGGCGGCGGCGATAGAAACAACATCGGTGCCGACGAAGCAGGGGCGACGGGGCTCGGGGGTTCCAGCCGCTGACGATGGCAACCCGAAGAAACAGCATCGGTGGCAGCGACGGCGGTGGCCCGAAGAAACAGGACTCGGGGTTCCCCGCGGCAGCGGAAGGCCGGAGAAATAGCGTCGCGTGTGTAAGCGTGGGAAAGAAAAGGAGGTGCGAGAAAGAGAGAGAGTCATGGGTGGTTGGGAAAAGCACCCGATATTTTGTTCTCTCCGTTGGGCATACGATAGCTAGCATTTTCGTAGAAAATCCAACGCCAAATCCTCTCATCCCGATGCCGGTATCCGCCTCCAAAGCCTATAAATAGCACCCCCTTGATATCCTCTTCCATTTCCCCTTTTTTTTCCCGAGCCGTTGTGCCCTAGTCGCGGTTCCCTGCGCCCTCGTTCTCTCTCCGCCACTGGCCGCCGCTCCAGCCGAGCCGCGCCACCGCATCGCTCGCTGTCGAACCTCGCCGTCTCTTCCGTTGGGTTTGCAAGGAGGAGACGTTTCATGTCCACCAGTCCGTTCCTGCCGACCCTCACCGGAGCGCCGCCGTCGACGTCAACCCGAGACCGCCATAGCTTCTACCTCGCCGCTAGACACCGTTCTTCACCGTCTATCGTTGCGTAAGTGCTGGTATGGGTCGTTGCATTCTCCTCTCTCCGTTGGTACCCTCGGTGTCAGCCGCCGTTCGTTGCCGTCCTGTGCCGGTCGGCCATTTGTCGACATGGTCGTCTGCAAGGTCACCTTGTTAATGCCATGTATCCTGTGTGCCATCCATCTATCCCGATGCAATCTAAGCGTTGGATATCAGTCAACTTCGGTCAAGTTGATCTTGGCAGTCTGTTCCCGTGTACTGCCTCTATGGACTTGGTCTACGACGGACCCATCTAGGGTTGCGTCCTAATTAATCCTTTCCTTCAGTAAAATAATTAAATATGATGTAATATGGAATGAGGCACGTTGATTCTATTTTTAAATTCTCTATTTATTTCAAATGTGCATTTATTTTCAAATGTCCTCGGGTGGTGTGAACCTATTCCTTTGTTATAACCAATTTGCATTGATTACCTTATTACTTGATTATCCTATGGGTTATAATTTGACTAGCTTGAACTCTATATAATGGTTCACCTAGATATTAGATATAATTGCTTAGTCATGCTTAGAAACATTAGTGCCATTTTATGTGGGATAACTAATGATTCACTCATGATTAATGACAGTTAATTAATAATTTATCACGATGTTTGGTCGTGGTTGTTTAATAATATGCCAACTAAAACTTGACTAATGGTGGGTTGTGAGCACATGGTTATGTTGGTTATGCTCATGACAATTAAGGACCGGTTCGCGAGCTACTATTATGAAGCATTTACCGTACTAACCACAAGCCAGCGTGGGCAACGGCTTGATCTATAATGTAGCATGTCCCAGCAGGAGGCGCCATGGTATGTAGTTGATAGCTGGTAGTGTCAATAAATCCACATTTTTTTCTGGCAATGTCAATAAGTTCCGAATTAGAGCCAAGGGATCTAGCCTCGAGGTTTGGCCACCTCTACTAGGGACTTGGCGGGTGACCATTCTGTTGGGCGTGTTATACGAAGGGTCTTGTCACAATTCCTTTCTAAGGTACCGTGGTGGTATCGAGGTGCATGGCAACATGTTATGGAGTTGTGTCTTGTGGCTAAATTGGTACATCTCTGGTCAGAGTAAAACTGTTCGAATAATTATGCTCGCGGTTATGTACAAGCCTAACAATATTTTTCGTGATTAGTCCCACACTACTTATTAATGATAATAAATAAATTGGTGATGATATTTGTTAGCTCCAGTTATGGAGTTTAAGATTTGTGCAACTGGGATTGGTTGTTCAGAGATGGTTGGGTCTGTGCAGCATTGGCGTGTTGTTCAGTGATGATTAATTACTCTATTATTTTACTACTCTTGAATGTTTTGCTAAATGCTACTTTTGCAAATGAACCCTATTATACCATCCTTTGTATACCCTGTGCACTTGCATATTTGTTGTGTGAAACTTGGCGGTCTTACCGACTCATCTCCATCAGGTTCAAGGGCTCATTTTAATTTTGCAAAAAAGATTTGTTCTTTTTTGTTATTCCTATCATTTAAATCCCTGGTATGCTTAATTCTTATATTTGACCTAAAAAAACTTGTTGTTGTGTGTCTTATAGCAGAAACCAGACGTGTAAATTATTTATATTATTAAAAAAATGCATATTGATATGCATGCATTGTGTGCTTCAAATACCTTGAATATTTGCCTCACAGACACTACTACACAAAACGTCAAAGGTGCTGGTTGGAAAACCCCCATAGGTACCGGTTTTCCAACCGACACCATAGAGGCGGCACTAATGAGTGCGCCGGCACCAATCCCATTTTATAAACCGGCACCAAAGTGGAATCCATGAGCTAAAAAAAAGGAAGCCGGCTCTAGCCGATGCTCAAGCCGATACTTCAACACCATGGACAAGATGAACAAATGAACACAGATCGACACCATGGATAAGACGAACAAATGAACACAGATGAACAAATGAACCACCGATGACGCCGGATCCATCGTGGGAACCCCCGCCGATGCCACCGCCGTTGAATCTGCCACGAGAGACCCCACCACCAATGCTCCGCCCGCTGCCGACGCCGTCCCGCAGGGCACCGCCACCGAGAGGGGAGGGCGTCGCCGCTGCGTCCCCTCTCGCTGGATCTGGCGGAGGAGAGAGCAACGCTGGCCCTCCATCGCCTCCCCTCCCGCCAGATCTGGAGGAGGGGACAGCAATGCCGCTTGGTCGCTGGCGCCACCTCTGCGGGAGAGAGGCTGAAAGAGTGAGAGAGCTGAGAGGGACCGAGAGAGAGAGAGCTAAGAGAGGGAGAGGCACACCAACAGAACGAGTTGAAGGCGTACAGGGAGACCGCTCGGCGTCCGCCGCCTCCCTTCCTGCTGGGTCGTCGGGCCGCCGGTGCCTCCCCTCTCGCCGAGAGAGAGAGATAGATAGATAGAGCCGAGAAAGAGAGATGGATAGAGCGAGATTGAGAAGGAGGAAGAGAGGGTGAGAGAGGTTGAGGATAAGGCCGGATTGGAGATAAGGAGAGAGCGTGCAGTGGGTGGGTTCGGCTTGGCTCGATTTCATGCGATACCTATTATATATTATAGGTACCGGTTATTTAAAAAAATCGACACATATAGTATTAGTGTTGGTTTTTCTACAAAACCGATACCTATAATCATTTAAAGGTGTCAGTTTTTTTTGTGTTTTCAACCCGTGTAAATGGGAGAAGACCTATAGGTACCGGTTTTAACACTTCCGGTATGATTAGTTGCATTCGCTTGCACACAATGTACTTGATCGATGATAACTTCCAGAAAAATAAAATGCATATATCGATGATAAAGACGATCTGTGTATTAGTTTATTTATCAACAGACAAATAGGTCGGGATAAGCCAGACCAGCACTGAGAATAACACGAGGAGCATTCAATATGCAATGGAATTATGAGTTATTAGAATAATAAATAATTAATTAAAAGGAACAATGATGAATATTGAAACTTAAGGGGAAACGTAGCTAAGTATGGCGGAAGGCAATGGATTCGATTGGTCGATCCCCATCTCCACTACTCTCTCATGAGGCAATACATTTGCGTACATTTATCTTTATAAATACACCGTGTGACATTAATGTTTTTTTATATTTTTGAAACTTTTTATTTAAATCCAAATATAAACGATATAAACGATGGTGTAAGGTATAAGTTTTGGAACAAACCTGTCAGGACCCTGCCTTACGATGTAGAACCTGACCATGCTGGAGATGAGCGCGACGCAGGGCCACAACTGTTGCAGGACGGGCTACAGCAAGCGAGAGAGAAGATGGGCCACGGCGCAAGGGCTAGGAAAGCTAATCCCAGGGTATCGTGGTTCCCAGTGGATCAGCCAATCATCATAGTGGGTCTGTAAGCGCGCGGCCGTGCGTGAGGCGAGGAACGCCTGTACTTAAACAACGAGACATTGGATGAACTCGGCTTTGAACAAGGTGGCGGCGACTCGATCCTGTTGGATCGAGCAGGCGTAATACATCCGCGTTCCTATACTAAATTATCCATCGCGAGTGAGTTCCATTGCATCTTAGGGTTTCCTAACAAACCACCCCTACTCCCTACCACCTAGGACGTCGTGGCAAATTCCAACAAAAAAACATTGGCACAGCAAGTAATTAGTGTGTAGTACCACTTGTTAATGACGTATGAAAAACTACCAGAGAATGTGAATGATAGAAACACCAAAAATTAAAATCTTTTCTCGGAATAAAAAAACCCCTTAAACCTAATGGACATGTGATAGTCTAACCGCCAATGTGTAACCGTTGGTCACACTGCCCATCTACCTGTGGGACCACTCTATATACGTCAGTCCAACCATCGGGACAAAAAAAAACACACATTGACGAAACTTTTAAAAGTAGATCAATTTTATTACATCATGATATATTTACAAAATACAACTAAAGCACTTCTCTCTCAACTCATGAACTAGAATCGAAACGTCAAAGCAAACCTTAAATTTTCTATCCAAAAAAGTCGATATACCTTTGTTAACGCCAAAATCTGTTAAGATTTTTTTAGGGGATTTAGTTAAAGAAGAAGTCGATTGGTAGATGAAAGGTTACCTAGATCAAGCTGAATTCAAAGAAAAATTATGAAGACCACGGTAAGGCGGTTCATATTTTTATTATATTTTTTAAATAGGTAGGATTAGTTATTTTTCTTTTTTTTGTTAGAAAAGTTTTATCTCGTGTCCGATCAGGACTTGTATCAACCCGAGGATATAAATATCCCAGGGTCTTTATAATCTATCTTCACAGATCAACACAATTACTTTCGGCACATCGCTACCTTTAATTCCGGTGAGTTCTTAGTTTTGAGTTGGGCTATATCGGTTTCGATATCCGGCGAGGAAGTAAGTTCCGTCAACTTCGCTTGTATTGGCGTGACTAGAACTTTCTCGGTTAGGTCTGATATTCTATTCAGGTTAACGCAAACGTTGCATATCTGATATATTGACTCTATCTTTAATTGCATTGCTGTTTAGAGTTGTATCGACTTAGTTAGGACTTTCTCGGTTAGGTCCGATATTTTGACTAAGTTGATGTTTCTTTAATCGTATTGTTGTTTTAGATAGATTTATTATATCCATCACATTTGTATATATCTATTGGCTAAATAGGTTTTTTTTATTATTTTCAATCTTATATTATCTCGGAGTTTCAATCTATTAGATTGCTGTTAATAAGTCTAATTCTAGTAAGTCGATAGGTTTTAATTCAATGTTCATTGGAGTTGTAGCCGATGGGTTATCATTATTGTGAGATTCAACTAATAGATATATCGGTTGGTTAGCTGATATACACTTTAAATCTTTAGTTTACTTACATTGGATCTTCAGCCAATATATGTATTAACCATCGGATTTATATCATATTATATTAGTTTTGGCCAGTTAGTTAACATTATATTATTTTGTTACATCTTTTGAGTTACATTGGTTTATACTCAAACTTGTATAATCTTTAGTTAAATCTATCTTTATCAACTTCAATTTTATACTGTCTCGGTTCAGTTTGATCTATCAAAATTGCTTTTGATAAAGAACAGTTTATTGGTGATAATACATAGTTTAGTTTCAGCCAATGATAGCATATGATTATTTGAATCTATATTGAGTCTATAGCCGATTGATCAAAATCCTATCAAAATCGACTGGCTTTGCTCCATCCCATCGGCTTATTGGTCATTGGCTCCCTTATTTTATACGGTCAATCTATCTATCTTGTTAGTTGCAGGATCAAACTAACTGACACATCGTAAACCCGATTGATAGGACCTGCACTGGAGCTAAACAGATCTCCTAGGCCTTTGTGTGTCGCGATGTAATTTTGCGTCAACAACCTTGAGCCTCAACCACTCTTCTATTTATATCCAAAACGTGGATGCCCATAGCCACAAATCCAATTAGAACCTGAAACCCTAATCACATAGGAAACCCTTAAAACTACGGAAACAACATCTCTTGTATGCCATATGTTAATTAACTTTCATCTCCATATGCATTGTTCTCTAGACTTAACATCCCGCATGATCTCCTTAGCCATCTGAACCTCAACTTCTCCCAAGTCTAGTCTTAATCCATCACCGGTAATACTCTCCTAGACCTCAAGCAACACATGCACATGAACAACCATATCCGAGTATAAGTTCTCACCTAAATTGACTCATATCAGCACACAACAATATCACACACATATAGAAAATCCTCTAAAAGTCATATACATGAAGCAATCATAAAAATCCACGAAAACAAATCGAAACCGACTCCCTTGTAAAGTCTGTTAGTTCGACTGCATGTGTCTACTGCCGGGTCTGAGCTCGATCCAACCGGTTTTACCAAGTCAGTCTAACTGCCCGCACCCAAAAAGCAAACACTTCGCCCAATTTCATCACCACTTTATAAATATCAACAAAATATCACCTTTCACAAGTCGTTCATCACTAAGACTAAATTATCCCCTGATTTTACTTGATCATATATATGAGGACGACGTGTCTAGAATGTTCATTCCACTACTAGAAAAACCATTTTCACAGCAGGGTTTATAAATTTTATGGGTGAATCTTATTTTTAGCTATAAATATCCACCTGCAAAGTTATGTAGAAAAAAATTCATTTTTTTCCGCCTACAAAAATTAATTTTTACAGACAACCAACTTAAAAAGGAGTCGTCTGCGATAATATTTTTATTTTTATGGGTGGACCTAAAAAATTAAATTTTCGTAGATGGACCTGAAAAAATTAAATTTTCGCAGGCGCACTAAAAAAACCACGGCCGAACACTCCAAAAAAATAAATTTTCAATTTGTTCTTATCCCACATCTCCCCAACCACCTATCTATCCTTATCCTCTCCTCCCTCTCTCTCTCTCACCATCAGACTCCTCTCCTTCTCTCACCCTCCCTCTCCCTCTCCTCAGAGCGCGCAAGGAGGAGGCCCGGCGGCGGGGTCGGCGTGGCTCGGCGAGGAGGAGGAGGTCCGGCGGCGGCGGCGGTTTTGCAAGGCGAGGAGGTCTGGCGGCGGCAGCTCGGCAAGGTGAGGAGGGCCGGCGGCTCGGTGAGGAGGAGGGCCGGCTGCGGGGTCGGCGTGGCTCGGTGAGGAGGAGGTACGGCGGCGGCGGCAGCTAGGCGAGGAGGAGGAGGGCCGGCGGCGGCAGCTAGGCGAGGAGGAGGAGGGCCGGCGGCGGGGTCGGCGCGGCTCAGCGAGGAGGTCCTGCGGCGGTGGCTCGGCAAGGCGGAGCGGCGGCGGCTCGGCGAGGCGAGGCAAGGAGGGCCGGCGGCAGATCCCGATCCAGAGCTCCTCCATTGTTCTTCTTTCTCTAGATCTAAGAACCATAATTTCTTTTTTTTCTCTTTATTTCTGTGGACTATGTGAATCTTGTTCTTCTCATTTGAATAGTGACATTTGATATATGAATCTTATTCTTTGTGTGGTGACATTTGATTTGATTTGTATTGTGCTTAATCTGTGCAAATGGCAGCTGGTTGGGGTTATTTTCAAATATATTTTTTCTCAAAATTATCTTCGTAGGCGATCTGCTTTAGATAGGCGAACCGCCTAACGGTCGTTTGTGAAAATGATTTTCATAGGCAGACAAGGGGTCCGCCGCGAAATCATTGATTTTTGGTTATGGCCAAATGCAAAAATGTGTTTTGGCCATCTACAAAAATATTTTAAATCATTGATTTGCGGTTATGGCCGTATGCAAAAATGTGTTTTTGGCCACCCGCAAAAATATTCTAGTAGTGTTCAAATCTGAAAATGGCTTTGGAAGAGTTCGTTTTTTAAAAGAAAAACTTAAAATAAAGACTAAATAAACCATTTCCGGCCAATTCCCACCATGATATTTTGCGAAGATTCGAAGCAAAATCAACTAATCATCAATGTATACAAACACGTACGTGCACGCGAAGAAGAATCCGCCGTCGGGTCAGGTCAACGTGAACAGCACCCCAAACACGGACGGCACACGCGCGATCAGTCGTCGATCACTCTACATGCATACAGTATGCCACCATCGACGAAGTACACTGCTACGAGCCTACAAGATCGTTCGCTATACACAACGCACGCTTGTACGTATCACCCGCGACCCCGCGTCGTCGTCGTCGTCGTCGTCGCCCCCCCCCCCCCTCCGGCCAGGCGCGCGCGACGGTGGGGCGACGGGCGGCCCGGCGGCGCGGTCGGCAGCAGCTAGCCACGGTGACGCGCACGCGCGCGCTGGTGGGGAACCGGGGATATGTGTGTGGGATCTCCTCGCGAAAGGGGGACGCGGCAACCGCACGGGCTTATCAAACAAACTAACCGATCGAGGCGGGCGGCGTTTGCCCCGCAACCTGTCGTTTGTGGCGGTGGCGGTGAAGGGGCTGGATCAAATGATCAAATCCGATCCTCCTCGCTGTACGAGTACTACGACTTACGACGTGCTGCGTACTTTTGCTCGGCGGGGTCGGCGTCGGCGGCGGCGACGCGGCGGTCGTTACGGCTGGGGCGTCGGCGTCGGCGTCGGCGATGGCGACGGTCGCTTGCGTGGTTAGCTGGCTACTAGATGGTTTGGGCGGTTTGGTTATGGCTAGGCTAGGAGTGTAGGCCGTGCAGCCTAGCTACATTGCACCTGCCAGCCACGTCGACGTGGCAAAGGTTGGTGGCCAGCTAGAGCTAGGCATTGCAGCTAATTGTAGCTTTGGGCCGGGCTATAGCGTATTTACTGTACAAATGGCCAAAAAGCTTTAGCCATGCATATGCATGCAAGGCAATGTAGCCTAGAAAGCAAATATTTGGTGGATCGTGCGTGGTTGAGGGCCAGTTTTTATTAGTGCACGAAAAGCAGATGAATTAATTATTTTTGAAAGTCCTTTTAAATGATACTAGCCTATTAAGTCATGCATTTGCGTGATTTAACTTCCCTTTTATTAGAATTATATGTGATCCATCACAAATGTTATATATGGTGCATGCTAGACTGTATGGACTATGATGAGAACCACGATCACATCACACATGTGGAATTTACCGTGATTCTCACATGTCGATAGGACCGTTGATGAGGGGGTGCACAGTATGGACAACAAAACATGCCCCTAATTTTTTTTCAAATTTTAATCCATTCCAATACATTCCAATGTGTTTAAAAGCCTCTTGCTCCATTTTTTTTAAAAAAAACACTCTTACTCTTTTATTGATTTGGCTAGAACATATTTTTTTTCCTTTTCTTTAGCTTAGATAAGTGTTCGATAATTATAATGGCCGCCTCAAAGAGCTATGGCTCATAATGATGATATGAACGTGTGTTCTAGGTATTAAAGATTTTGTTTTTCCGCTTATCAACAAATAAATGACAATCATTTTTTCAACCTTCATTTAAAAAATTCTTCTTCCAACTTTGGAAGAGTGCCACCACTAATTCATTCTTTTGTTTCTTGGTATTTTCTAAATATAGGACATCAGTTTGTGTTTCGCATAGTGGCCTCGAATTGCCCTGTATGTGAGTGTTAAAGCATATTTATAGAATTTACTTTGTACTTGCCACACATAAATCTTAGCAAATTTACTATATCCATATTGTTATAGTAAATTTGCTATGCTAATGTAGTAGGAAATTGATCAGTTTTTTGGGATTCAACTGTACTGTGCCTTGCTTTTGTTCTTGCTTTTATTAGAGCTTTTGTTCTTGCTTTTGTTCTCTAATAACTCAGCCAACAGCTAGGTAAGGTGGGGGGGACTGGATAGTAAAGAGGATAAGAACAAAGGATGAAAAAAAAATGAAAGACTTTTCCATAGGTACGTGGAAGGACCTTTCTGCAATAGAAGTTTCTCGATGGGAACTTTATGATATTTTGTGCAGATGATCTAACGGCTAAGGTTTTGAACTGCAAGATCGCACGGCCCAGGTTTTGCCACTGACATGGATGCATAGTGTTGCAATAAGGGATTTATTTAGATTTTTATGAGATTTTGGAGGACAAAGAATGAGGTGAGCGAAGAGAGCATGTATAGATCAACTGGTTAAGTCTTGTGATGGAATCTTTGAATCCGAGTTAAGTTCTAGAGTTAAAATGGGTACTCGACTAATTTTTTTCAGCAGTGAAAAAAAAGAATGAGTTGATCTCATAAAAATTCCTCTGTAGGTACAAGTTAAGAAATCGAAGCTAACCGCTAATTTATTAGGAGCCAGTTTGCATCAAGAAACTGTTCCAGTTTTACAAAGAAAAGTCTAATTTCTTACCTATATTAATTTTAAATTTGAGTTTTTCATACATTTCCTTTCCTTTTTATTTCTAGTGTTTCCAATTCATATGTTTCACATCTCTCTTCCTTCCTATTCTCATGTACGTTTTACTAATATAGTATAGTCATGTGCAACAAAAAAACATCTCTCGATCTGATCCTTAATTTCCAATTTCCTTGTGCTACACGTGGCTTATACCAGTTGTTTCCAGAGATAATTTATCAGTTGCGTCTCATGGACACTCGTTTGTCAGCCTATATCATGAAAATTAAAAGCATGCCTTCCACACGTGAAAACCTTGTAATTTTATATTACTGGCATAATGTGTACTTGGCACAACAGAATTGCATGCACGCCAACACCGTCCATGGAAGCTAATTTATAAGCTAGCTTAGTTTTCATAGTTATTGTTAGCTCAGTTCACCATTGTCAGCTACCTTTCAGTGAACAATCCAAACGGGCCCTAGCTCGATCAAGCCGTCCATTTCGAATTCAATATCTTGATTCCCCTAAACACTTTGCGAACTCATGTTTCTGATCTGATAGAGAGCTCTAAATTAATTCTTTGTGTTTGCACGTCAGTCTCAGCATTATATATATCTTTATTTCTAGCTAGCTTTAATTTGCTTCTCCAAGAAAATTTTAAAGGTTTCAAGTCTACATATACATGTAGTTGAACTGTTACATGAAGCCCAACTGTTATGTCTAGAGAGAGAGAGAGAGACTTTAATGTGTAAGTGCAACCCAGAAGATTTGTTGGAGCTTTCAGTGATTAGGACTGTTCATCGAATGCCCTCTCATCAATCAGCTGATCAAAAAAAGAAGTTCAGAAATGTCAATGTGCCAGAAGAAATAATTAGCTCATGAGTAGGTGATCAGTTGCAAATTAAAGTGATGATGTGCACAACGATCGTGCAAAGAGAGTTGGTAGCATGTCATGATGTGTGGGTTAGTGTGCGTGCTTATTACTGGGGCTTAAGTAGTACACTTAATCACAATAATCCCCACTTGTATGGTCATCACTGCTATGATTCATTGATGATTACGATGATGAGACCCTGATGAACGTTGCCTTTGCATCTGATTTTGATTGCAATGTTATTCTTTCAGTTTGGTTTCTAACTTCCTGTTTCATTTGATTCCTTTGGCAGGTAAAGAAAGACTACTAGTGTTTGTATGATCACTAATCGCACACGTGCATTTGAATAACATTTGTGTGATCTCTCTGTGATACAAGAGTTTAATTTGATAATCATTCGGAATATCTTGTTGATTATTATGCAGGTTTGGATTGTTTAGTGTAGTTCTGCTTGCATAATAATTGAATTAGTTAGGATGCACGCGTTTGGCATTATTATTATTAGGTCAGCTCTTATCTTCAAAATAGAAAAACAATCGAATTTAATTATCTTAGAGATAGTTAATAATTTCCAAAACATGATAAATGCATTAACCATTTTTGTAACGTCTGGTCTATATATTAACCCAAATCTTTGAGGAAGAAAAGCAGAGCAACGATATAAAGCAGAGGGGAAGTTCAAACAAATTGCAAAAAAAATTAAGTATAGTTATAAATGAGCCTAATTATCTTCTCTGCTCCCCTTGAGGTGATCTTGGACCGTCTGATTCGATGTACTAATTAAGAATATCATGAGCTGACTAATGACCAAACTCACCAATGACAAGTGAGAGACATAGATATGCAAGCTAGCCCCATCCTAGGCACAGATTAGCCGTACAAAGCGAATGATCAGTGGTCTACACACTAGCTAAAACCCAAGGGAATTTGCTGTCTGATGTTTAAGTTTTTATGAGTTCATTATCTAAAAAGTTTCTATGAGTTGAATTGAAGTTACATTATATTTCAAATCACCAGATGGGTCCTCGAATTAGCCACACTACCCTGTTTGGTACCTTTTTTTTTCATGTGTGAATATATCAAGGGACTAGAAAGCTCATGATAGTTAAACCAACTATGTATATATAAAAAAAGTTCATGCATGGTAGCTAATGTACTTTGTGTTCCTTTAAACCTTGGTTTTGTGAAAAAGCTAGTGCGTTCTGGTGAAGCAGAAATGTGAAAATGAAGGGGAGCTCACTTGCCTACTTGGGATAGATGCTCATGCTACTAACTAGCTATAATACAAAATTATGAAATTATGGGGTAGCTCAATCTAATCAACTACACCCACTAGTGACTTTCAATAATATTTTTATTGAATGTGTGAGGTTTAGACAGCAATTATAAAGAATTCCCACATTCTGTGATGCAATTAAATGTGTAAACTAGTAGTGAACTGAGCGTAACTCAACCAGTAAGGCTCTTTATAGTCGAACCTGCCTATCTAGGTCTGCCTATCTAGGTTTAAGTACTAAACTTGACACAAGTACTTGTATTTATAGCTAATTAAATATTATTTTAGTGTTAAGCAACATATATGTTGATAAATAGTAAGACTCATATCCCAGTCTTTAGATGTGCTTATAGCGGTAGAGGTAAGGCGTGAGTGTGCATGTGTGTATATAAACGTTTGTGTCTCTACTGTATACTGTGTTTAAAAAAAATATGTCTATGATCATGCATATGATTGTATGTGTCTGTACTGTATATATAGCGTGGTCAAAGACAACTATATACAATGAAGTAAATCTGTTATTTAACTGAATTAATATTATCCTATAACATGATGATGTTTTCACGAGGATATAATATCATCAGGAATTTTGAGACATAATCATGCTAGCAGCTACCTTCAAAACACTGTTGATTCGAAATGACCATGGAACTGTAAACCTATCCTATCACGACGAACAGTCGACATGCGTAAACAAGGCTTAACTATAGCAATCAGCCAACTAATCAATAGTCATCGACCAACTAATTTAACTTCCGGGCCAACCAACCGTCAAATTATCTTGACAACACAATGCTCTAATCCCCACCATCAAACCGTACATTCCATACTTAATTATTCGACAGTATCATTAGATTTTCCATTCCACACAATCCCAATTTCATAATCAAACGTAGTTTTACCTAATTGATCTAAGTTAACGACTTCTCAATATATCATAACATTTCTCGAGTTAATTCTTACACTCTTTGTGGAGAATATTGATCGTTGCTTATTTACGACATGATCCAAACAACCGTAATCTAAACCGAACTATTTCACGTGAAATGTATTCCTTTATTCACGCTTACATAATTTTACTCTACCCACAATGACAGAACCATATACCTAATCGAAAGTTTAACTCTTTTATCACTCACTCTAGTCAAATTAATTTGACGTAGTTTTCCCAACGTCAAATATTTTTTATTTGAGGGAGCATACGATACTTCTCGAGTTAACTCTTAAAATCTCTGTAGAGAATTGGGAGACCATCATTTGTCTTTTGGCTTATCAGCAGCAACCAAAGTCAAATCTTAAAATTTAATGTAAAAGTTAATTTTGAGATATTTTCATCATTGTTTACTTACTACCATTAGCTTTTAAACCGCTAAAACCACACACATATATATAAGCTTTAATTATTTCTTAAGTTGCTCTATAGGCCAAACGTTCAGAATGTAACTACTGCCATTATTTATGACACGACTGGAACAACATTAAACTAAATGGAACTATTTCACATGAAATTCATTCATTTATGACTTTATGTTCTCTACTTTTACCTGCCGGCACGACAAGGAGGAGAGCACACAATTGCACAAACAACAAGGACGGCTGCAGTTCCAACCAAAAAAAAGAACAGTTCCAACAAAACACACACACACACACAAGAAGGATGGCTGACAATCAAGTGATCAACCGCTAGGAAGGAAGGAGGAAGAAGAGGCCGCCCAAACCATTCGAACCAACCGTGTATCCGGTAGCCGTACGTACCACCACACTCCAAGCTAAGCTGCAGCTTGCACAATTGCACAAAAGCAAGAGAGGAGGAGGAGGCAGCAGGGGGACCCAAGCAGAAAAGCAAAGCAAAGCCAAGGCCACCCCCCACCCCCTCTCATGGAAAGCTGCCTCCGAGCTAACCCGGTTTGAACCAACGAACCCACCACTGTGTCCACAACCTCCTCCTCTCCTCTTCCCGTTACAAATACCCTCCACTACCTCACTGTGCCTCCCAGGGAATCGAACTCAACAAGCCAACCAAGAAGAGGAGAAGAGAGAAGTCAAGAAAAGCAAAGGTAGGTGACCTCTCTTCAGTTTTGTTTCTCAGGTGATGAACTGTAATTGATTAGTAGCACCTTTTCTTGTTTAATACTTTGATTACATCTTGTTAGGGGTGGGTTTTTTTTGGGGGAGGTTTTATGAGGGTAAAATGTTGATACTCTTTGTTTAGCAGCTTATCTGAACCTGCAAATCCTGCATCAAGTGCTGCTCTTGCTTAACAGTTTGTCTGAGCTCTGAAACCAGCGCTAATTGCCACCCTTGTTTATTAGTTTATCTGAACCTGTTGTGTTGATGGTTACTCTTGTTTTAACATTTTATCTGAACTTATATTGCATTAGCTACTAGCTATAGTTAGGAAAGAACGAGCATCTCTTCATTTCTTGGTTAGGACAATTTTAGTGGTTCGTATGATGATGTGAAATCGTGAAGTGTTTAGCCGTCTTGTCGTTCTATGCATCTCGTATTTTAGATAATGGGAAGTACAGCTATGGAGCAAAGAGTTGAGATTAAAAAGCATCTCAATTTTGGAAAAAGGATGCTCAATGCTCTGAAACTTACTGTTAATTTTTGCATCAGAAAGAGGCAGAGCTGATGATAGATATGCCAGTTCTTTTGATCTCATCATGAATGATGCAATTGAGAATTATATCTTCTTTGTCATGTTGTATTGTGATAAGCCGACAGGACTTCGAGTTGTCACGATGTCGCTGTCTTACAAGATATGTACATCATACTAGTTTGGACTTTGGACTTAATACATGCTAGATAGTACGTTTTGTGGCATTTTGTTCAGCACTAGAAATGATCAACTTGTTTAGAATAATTTAGGATGTATTCAGTTTGGTCATTGGAAATGGTTGGCAAAATGTCAAGAATAATTCTGCACACATCATCAGTTTCGTTGCGTACGGATCTACTTTAATTTTGAGTTACAGGTGCAGATGGCCCTGTACCTGCTGGTGTCAAATGTTCAGTTATCTAATTTTGATAAAATTTTATAGTATTAGCAAGATGCACAACCGGAATCTTCATGGAGATCTTGCTGTTTTGTTGCTTTAACAGACATGCAGATTAGATGCCAACAAACTTCCAAACAGTATTTGTTTACTATTGGATGGGTCCTAGCTGCTAAATCCTAAAATAAAGTGAACAAGTACAATTCACAGCAGTTCTAGGCTTTTTAAAGGACATCAAGCACTTGCAAATGTTAAATTATCAAATAAGCATTTTGTCGGTGAATCCACTATAGACTCTAATTCAAGATTCACATGTGTATGTCTTATGCTCTGATTCTTTATATATATTTGTTACTTTGTAGCAGTAGAGAGGTCAATTCTTGGTAATCTTTTTTGTCTCCTTTTTTTTCCGTTTGTCTTCCCATAATTAGATGATGTCAACATTCCATAACTTATTGCAGGACCCTCAAAATAAAATAATATGATTGCTCACAATTTAATAATGACAACATTCCCACAACTTATTGCAAGAAAACAAAATAAAATGATCTCAAAATAAAATAATAGTTTTCAATCAGATATGCTGTCAAACTCCACACGTCATTCTTTTCCACCTATGCATGTCATGTTCCTGGACCCTGGTAGGTAGTAAATAATTTCAGTGTCCACAGGGAGGATAAATGATTTTGTCATAGTTGGTTTGTCAATTTCAGTTCTTTGAAAATAGCGCAAGGTCCTATTTTCCTTTCTCTGGTCAATATTGTCCCTTACTCCATGTCTTTATTTGATTAAAAAAGTATCATATTGTCCTAACATGTGATATCTTTATTTTGAAGGTTATCATTAAATATTCATTGAAGTATCACTTCTTAAGGAGTAATATGGGTATTGAAATTGTACCTCAATCCTGCAATGAGGAGATGGATTCTACTGTTATCTCTCCTGCTAGTGACAACATAGATGTGTCTGATGATACAAGTGTTCATCATCCATCAGAAGTGCCTGGCACTGTAAATGTTGTTCAAGTTGAACAACCTGAAAATGTTAACTCCGAACCTTTGGAATCTGATGTTCCTTTGGCGAGTGAGCAGTCTACTGGCAACAGTGATGCTATGAATTCAGATCCAGTTAATTCAGAATCATATGAAGCATCTCCTGCTAATGCTGAAAAAGGAGATGTGATGCAGCACAGTGATGAGAACAATGGTGATAAACAGGAGAATCAGGATTTGCTGTCTCCAATGGCAGAAACAGCAGGAAGTGACAGTACCTCAGTCGCATCGATGGAAGATGTTCAAGATGAAGCAAAGAATGATGCTCCATCAGAGACAGATGATACTACTGGCCATCCTCCTGGGCTCTCAAATGACAAACCTTGTGCTGGAAATGGAAATGGAAATGTATTCCAAAATGCAAAGAGCGTGTTGACAACTTCGACAAAGAAGATGAAGGTAATTACTTTTCTTTGACATGTTCAATTTCATGAATCTTTAATTTTTCACTCAACGAATCTAGACCGAATTTTGTGAACTGAACATGTCTTTTATGAGTCATGAACATGTCTTTTATGGACAGTGTACTACTTTTGTCATTTCAGTTTCTTTACAGTATTACAGTAAAATAAAAGAGCCGTATTTTTCTCACTAAAGAAACAAAATTTTCTCATAAATCTGACCAAATTTGATGCTTTCTTGCATCTGAGTCATGAAACCCTCTATATATTTTTACAGAGAAGTGCTTCTGGAACTACAAGGAAGTCACTGCAAGCTACTAATACAGACGAAGGGAATGCTTCTACCCTCACCAACTCGTAAGCTTCACAACTTGCACACCAACCTCATGTTGTTATCGGATTGTACAACCTTGAGTTTAATTCATTTGGCTCTTGAAAATGCAGAAAATCATCAAATGGAAGGAGCACAACAGTTCCAGCAGGCCCAGTTTTCAGATGTACCGAACGTGCTGAGAAGCGCAGAGAAGTATATATATACATTGTTTTGCAACAATAAAAATATGAAATAGGATGAATAAAAAGGGGGAAATTGCTCATTTTTTTTAACTTTCATGTTTGTATCAGTTTTACATGAAGTTGGAGGAGAAACATCAAGCTTTGGAGGAAGAGAAAATCCAGTTGGAGGCTAAATTGAAGGTAAATTATGTATATTCATCTCTGTCTCCATATACCATAACCCCCTTTGAGGTCCAGATAGCTTAACCTGAATTTTGCCAACTGTTTTGGAGTAGTTGAAGTTCTGTCAGTATTCTTGATCATGGTTTAGTTATGCACATAAACTTAACCTGAACACTTTTTTCCTATCTATTTAATTAAGAGAACTAGAGATTAGTGAGAGAAGAGGATTTGAAAAGAGATGGATTTTTGAAAACAGTAGTTAATTAAAACAGTGTCATGATTAGTTGGAACTACTTGCTATAACCACGGTGTTCTTCTAGCTGAAAGAATCGAATCAAAGATGCAGTACCCATGAGCAGCTCTTGGTTCAACAAACAAAAAATCAGGTTTAGTTTCAAATTATCCAAATTAATGGGTATCACAAGGCAGCCTTAAGCTGAAATATATCAAGTTACCAACAGTCTAAAGAGCATAGCCTCAGGCTGAACAATTTTTCAGAAGCTGATCTGTAACAATTTTTCACAATCTGAACCTGCAGAAAGAACAAGAGGAAGCCCTGAAGCTGCTGAGGAAGAGCCTGACGTTCAAGGCCACACCGATGCCAAGCTTCTACCACGAGGCACCTTCTCCCAAGGCTGAATACAAGAAGGCAAGAACACACTCTCAACTTATCTGAACTTCATCACATCCAATCTTCAGAAGAAGAAGAAGAAGAAAAAACTTTGATCTCACAACTGTTTCTGCATCATTTTCTCTGCAGCTGCCGACGACGCGGCCGAAGTCGCCAAAGCTGGGGAGGAGGAAGGCCTCGACGGCGGCGGACGCCTCCAACTCGTCGGAGGAGAGCGACAGCACGCCGCGCCCTTGCTGCCGCGCCAGCCGCGACAGCCTCGACAACACCTGCAAATGCAGCAGCAACGGCAAGCCGCAGCAACCCGCAACCGCAAAGCCGGCCACCGCCGCCGCCACCAAGAAGCAGCCCAAGCCACACGCCCACAAGCTCTCCGACCAGAGCGCCATGAACATCGCCGTCCACTAGCTGCTTCTCTCTCTCTGTGTTTGTCTCTCTTTCTTGCTCGGCTGCATGGATCATGGAGGAAGGAATCAACCAATTCAGGAGGAAAAAAAATTGAGTTCTTTTTTTTTTCTTCTCTAAGTTATTATTGGGAGTGATATGATGGGCTTCTGCAATCTTCACAGCTTGTGGTTTTGGTGTAGAAAATAAGTTATGATGATGCACAAGGGGTGTGTGAGACTGCCTGCCATGAGTGAAGTTCAGAAGTGATGTTTCATTTTAATTTATGCTGATTTTCACTTTGTTTATTTTGGGATGTGAGAATGGCATGTGTCATAACTTTTTTTTTTAATTTATGTGATGTGGTGTTCTTGATGTAATTTATGTATTTATATATATGTATATACTCACAATGCAAACAGAGGGTTTGTTGTTGGTGGTGGTGGTGATGGCAAGAAACACTGTTTGTTAGTACTTATTTTATTTATGATCACTCAACTTCAGTTGAGGTTCAAGAGTTGCTTGCTTGTCTCCTGTGCTTTGATGGAACAGTGGTTGTGATCACAATGTTTCTTCTTTTTCTTTTTGGTGATCATGTTGCCTTTTATTACTCGATCGCAAAATTCGTATTGACTGTTTCAAATCTTAGTATCTTACAATCACATTTTCTTTCCAATTCGTGTTTTGTTCTTTTTTTTGCCTTTTGAGTGTACTGCCCAGAAAATTCAGCACAGAATTCAGAGTTTCGGACAAGAGATAGCAGTGTCCCAACTCGCTGGGCTGCATCGAGATTCGTGCTCCCCAAGGGCCCAACGCCCTCCCTCTCCTTTCCCACGCTATCCAACGGCGGAGAACGCGCCACGTGGCACACCTCACCCACCTCAACCTATCCTCCACCTGGGCCACGCTGCCACTCGCTGAGAAGAGTCGCCGCGTCACTCCTCGCCGTCGCCGTCGCCGCGCGCCATGAGAGCCGCTTGCTTCTTCACCGGCGCCACCGCCGCCGCCTCGCTCCCCCTCCCCTCCGCCTCCACCTCCGCGTGCTGTCAACGGAGACCCGCCTCCCTCCGCTGCTCCAGGCCTCGCCGCATCTTCGGCGGCGACCGCGGAGTGGCGCGGGCGCTCGACG
The DNA here is from genome assembly GCA_008326285.1 of Oryza officinalis. NCBI lineage: Eukaryota > Viridiplantae > Streptophyta > Magnoliopsida > Poales > Poaceae > Oryza > Oryza officinalis. Next base: position 28,042,057 of record BDMV01000011.1, on the reverse strand, counting down.
GGCGGCTGGTCGAGGCCGCGCCGCCCGCGGAGACCGAGGCGGAGGAGCCCGGCGTTGCGGATGGAGGCGGAGAAGGGGAGGGGGAGGTGGAGGAGGCGGCACCGTCGTGGGAGGAAGAGGAGGAGCAGCCAGCGAGGGCTCCGGTGAGGAGCAAGCGGCGGCAGCAGCAGCAGCAGGAGGAGGAGGCCCCGGGCCACGACCGGTTCAAGCTCATCAACGGCAAGGAGGTAGTGGCATCTCATCGTGGCCTCCTGTAGATTTATCTACTTTCCACTGTCCAATTGAACTCTTTTCTCTGAACTAATTGGGATGATAACTTACCTGTGCTTATGTGAGAATTGATAATCATAATCCGCTCTGAACATGGCAAACTGAAAATTCGTTTGTTGGAATTTTACTGCGAGGCGATTTCGCTGTTACTGAATGCAGAAACACTGCAGATATTTCAAGAGAAGGCCTACCTGGTTGGGGTTGAGTGCAAGAGGAGTGGAGGAAGTATGTTCAGTATAGAGGAATCACTTGAGGAGCTGGAGCAGCTAGCGGATACCGCCGGGCTCATGGTTGTTGGCTCAACCTATCAAAAGTAAGTCCTGGATCGGGTTGTAGTTTGTTGGCGTGGGGTGTCATATAATTGATTGAATGTGGTCGTGTAATGTGGTTATGCTTCCTAAGAAATGGTATGCGACTATGCATTTAGCTATACAACCTAAGAATTCTGTGACGAAATTCAGCCTCTGCAAAAGAACATGGTAATGTTTATTGAAGTATTGGTTCTGAAAATGTGCCACAGCTTTGCCAGGACTTTCAATAAATCCAGTACAAATTAATATCAAAAGTTTTTGCATTGTTATCTTACCCTGATGACATGAAAAGATGCCACAAATAACAGTCTATTATCTGCCAGTTGAATCATATTCCATTTTTGCTATATGAATTATATCTCCTTTCTAGATAATGTATATGAATTGCAATCCCTTAATGTGTTATTCTATACATGTCTTGTTTGAGTTGCAGATGTTTCATGGTTTCTGCTTTTGATCAGGCTTTCTACCCCAAATCCAAGGACTTATATTGGTTCAGGCAAAGTTGCTGAAATCAAGAGCGCAATTCATGCCCATGACGTTGAGACTGTGATTTTTGATGATGAGTTGTCCCCTGGGTAAGATGATCATTACCTACTTCTGCAAGACTCGATATCTCTTTTTTCCCTGTTTGCTATATCTTATTCCAAGAGTTTATCCTTGATCATGTGCAATGTTGTCAATTCAGACAATTGCGTAACTTGGAGAAGTCATTTGGTGGGGGCGTTCGAGTTTGTGACAGGACTGCTCTTATTCTGGACATATTTAACCAAAGGGCAGCAACACATGAAGCTGCTCTACAGGTGAACTGAACATCTCGGTCTCATTTTCTAGGCAAGCTACATGGATTTAATTGTATAATGAGCAACTGTGTTATTAGCAGAAATTTCTCCTTGTAACAAAAACTATCTTTGTAGTTATGAAATTCCTATGACATTTCACTCATCTATCTTTGGATGATGATAAAGAACGTATTATTTTCAATAAAGTGCTAATGACAGTTCCTTTACCAGCTACCAGCGATAAGTTGCTTTGGTGGGCTGTTAGGCTCTGGCAAAGGCTAGAACTATTAGAACTATAACTAGTGGATACCCCGCAGCTTGCTGCAGGATTTTAGAAGTCCTTCTAAAACACTTAAAAACAACATTGAATTAAAGGTGAGACAATATGTTAAGCTATAATTAATACATAACGGTTAGCATACAAAATACATTTATGGCTATGATTAAGCATGGAAGTGATCCAACGGCTGTGATTAAGAGTGGTAGTGATCCAACAGCCCTTCTTTTCTAGATGATGTGGCTCAACACATGTTGAGTAATTAGGTCCAAGGGTCCAACTCTATCGGAACAGTAGATATCTTGGTGGAAAAATCTGCATGCCAGTATATTAGCTGACTGTCTTCATGAAATGGCGTGCACTGTACAAAATCATATTGCTTTTGGTAGTGTTTTGCAAGTTTGCATTGATTATGCAAGATCGGAATATCAAAATTTCTATATAGATACTTTATGTTGTATGGCCTTGATTGAGACTCCTTTGGAGTCGAAACTAACTACAGTACTGCATTTGATTTAGAATTGATTTTCATGTGCAATCGTCCTTTTTAGGTCACTTTGGCACAAATGGAATATCAACTTCCAAGGTTGACAAAGATGTGGAGTCATCTTGAACGACAGTCAGGAGGTCAAGTCAAGGGTATGGGTGAGAAGCAAATTGAAGTTGACAAGCGCATCTTGAGAACACAAGTAATATTCTCTTAAAGTTCAACGATTTATATGTTTTGCTTTGCACCAAATACCAAAACTACTTTTCTTTCAGGATCCTTATTTTAATTGAATGGTATACACATATTTATGCATTGTTTCCTGATCCATGTATTTGCTGCTTCAGATTTTCTCATTGAAATAATTTATGTAGACTTCCGTTCTGCGTGTATGTGCAGTCACCTAAATGTGTGGACTGTGGAGAATATCACCAGAGATGTTTTGTGTGTTGGTTGTTACTAGTTCCATCAGTGAAAGAGCATGCATTTTGCAGCATCTTGGTCATTGACTTGCCACTTTTATCACCTGTGTGGAACAAAAAAAATGATGATTTGTGATAATTAATTGGAAGGCTTGTATTATTTTTTCACCAAGTGTATTGCCCAATTTGCATGGATAATATTTTTTTCTAATGATTCTCAAATCAAGTGTCATTGATAGATAAGTGCTTTAAGGAAAGAATTGGAGTCTGTCCGAAAACATCGGAAGCTGTATCGCAACCGTCGGCAATCAGTGCCTATTCCTGTTGTTTCTCTGGTATAATCATGAAGTTCTTCTCAAATATAATAGAAAGTTTCCAATTCACTGTAAGTTGTTAATATGTTCACTTTGAAAACTTTTAGGTGGGATATACAAATGCTGGGAAGAGTACACTGTTGAACCGCTTAACTGGGGCTGATGTACTTGCAGAGGATAAATTATTTGCCACACTGGATCCGACAACAAGGAGGGTTTTGGTACGTTATCAGGCCTCAGTAATCTTCTACTAACTAGCCAAGAGCCCATGCGTTGCAATGGAAGATAAATTGAGTTTGTACCTTATTAAGTCAATTAAGCACATATTTAGTCCAAGTAAAACGTTTATGCTTTTTTTATTGAACAAGTAGATGATTTCGAAATTTACAGAGAGCCAGCAGTGAAATGGGGNTCGTAAGGTTCTGTGTGAAGTGTGTAATCAGGCCTCAGTAATCTTCTAATGACATATATTACTCTAGCCTCAATGTCATTTTTATCTATTGGGGAAATTTCTTCTGGTGACACGCATGTATGGAAGAGATGATATTTCTGAGAATGCTTCATTGATAATAGGTCTACGAATAAAGTAACTTGAGCAGTTATTGTTGTTTTCTGTTTTTTTTTTGTTCATCTTGTCCCTTTCATGCTTGATTGTTTACTGACTAAGTGTGCACTACTTTGCAGATGAAGAATGGTACTGAATTCCTCCTAACAGATACTGTTGGATTCATTCAAAAACTACCTACTATGTTGGTAAGATGTTTTCCAAAGCATGGCACTGTTATGTAAATATTGCTTCTAGAATACCCATAATGTGCATGACTCAACTGTCCCTATTCAAGTTTACACAGAAAAATCACATAACAGAGGATTATGATTTCCCCTCCTTTGCTGATGCTAACAGAGCAATTAACTATTAGCACTTGTCCAGGTAGCAGCATTTAGAGCAACATTGGAGGAGATATCGGAATCATCAGTTATAGTTCATCTTGTAGATATCAGGTGAGCAACTGGCATGTAAAGGTTTATCGCAACATTGTAAATTCGACATAATGCATCTAGTGTGTATTGTGTTAAATGTTAATTTTTTTTCATATGCTTTCCAGCCATCCATTAGCTCAACAGCAGATAGATGCTGTTGACAAAGTGTTGAAGGAGTTGGATATAGAGTCAATTCCCAAGTTGGTTGTATGGAATAAGGTTAGTTTCTAGATGTATTGGACCTCATCCACTAAGAATTTCAATGATTTCAACAAATTTCAAGTGCTATAGCCTGTATGGACAGTATTATGATGATACAGATGCTCTAAGTTTAATCTGGCTTATATGCTATACCATTTATCAAATTGATAATGCTAAAGCCTTTTGAGTAGAAGTTGCCCCTAATTTTAAGCTCTCTGTAATGCAGTTTGGGTGCACTAAGCATTTTTATTAAATCAGTAACTCTATAATATCAGGATATATAGCATGCTGAATTATATTATGATGGTTTTTGAAATTCTTGACCAAAATATATGGCATGCAGATTGACAATACTGATAACACACTGAGAGTGAGAGAGGAAGCTGAGAAACAAGGGATAATCTGCATATCAGCCATCAATGGTGATGGTTTGGAGTTGTTCTGCAATGCAATCCAAGCAAAGTTGAAAGTACGACTTGTTTCCCGAGTTCAGATAGAAGTTTTTCGTAGGTGTTATTTCTTATTTTATTTTTCTAACATGAATTATGCCTATCTATCTTCTACAGGACTCACTGGTTCCAATAGAAGCTATTGTTCCATACGACAAAGGAGAGCTCCTCAGTGACATACACAAGGTTGGAATGGTTGAGAAAACGGTGAGTATCATGCTCGATCATTAAAACATGTTTATGTCTGTTAATATGCTCTAACTTTTAAATTGAATGCCTGGTAAAACCTTTCTCGTTTTTATTTGAAGATAACAATGATGTTTTCGCAAAATATTTATTGCAGGAGTACATGGAAAATGGGACCTTTGTAAAAGCACATGTGCCTCTACCTCTTGCAAGGCTTCTCACGCCGCTGCGGCAGCAGGTGGCGGCTGTTTCATGATGTGAACGTCTTGCATATTGCTATCGGCAATTCACATAATTTGCTAGCCTTTGTACAAAGTTAAGCCATAGATTTTCATGCCTTCTGTTTGACATGTGTAGAACATCATTACAAAATTGTAGATGAGTTAGATAGCTGTAAAAACAATGTAACATCAGTTCATTACTACTGTAAATATTTTTTTTGGGGGGGTCAGAAAGTGTCACACTTGCCTTGCTCTCCTTGAAAATCTGTCCCGTTCGCTCTACTGGATATACTGTCACACCCAAAATGATCAACATTGCAGTTATGAATTCTGCAGATCAATCAACTTGGTGCTCTCTGTACAGACGATTGCCAAACCTGAAGAACTCTCAACTGCTGGAGACTAACCCAAATAAAAATGCAAACTGTTAAAGAGTCTTGATAGGCTAAATGGTTGATGGCAAAAAAAATGGGTCAGGGAAAATGAATTGCATCAGGATTCAGGGAAAAAAAACTTTTCCTTCATCTTTAGACAAGGAAAGAGCAATCCCCAATGCAAGCACCTCGCCGCCGGCGCGAAGGGGAGATCGAGCGCCAAACCATCATATCACGAGGGCTACTACTGAAAAAACAAAATTTTCAGGGACCAGTTTTCAAAACTTAGGGCTCCTTTGAAACAAAGGGAAAATGAAAGAATTTCATAGGATTTGAATCCTATAAGAAAAATTCCTATGAAAACATTTGAAACATAGGATTGGGTCTCTAGAAATTTCTTTGAAATTCCTATGGAATGGCATGTTTCATGGGGATTTTGAGGATTTCTAACATGAGCTCCAAAGCTCTTGGAATTTTTTCTGTCTACCTCTCCCTTCTAAATCCTGTGCTTCTCCTGTGCTCTATTCAAACAGTGTCCTGTGTAGTTTCCCTGTTCTTTTCATTTCGGATTCAATGTGTGATGACATTCGAATCCTGCGTTTTTCCTATTCCTATGTTTTGACAATCCTACGTTCCAAAGGAGCCCATAGGGTCTCTACCATTAGTAGCAATCCTACCTGTATCTAAGGACCTAATTGAAAACAATTCCTAAAATTTACAATCAAGTCCCTAGTATGTGAGATGATCTGGGAAAACACAAAGGATCAATGAGATCAAGCAGATTCACTTGCGTGCAGCCCTATGATATCCATCGCAAAATCTGCAAGATACAATGAATGCTCTATTTTACAAGGACAGCATTCATTCCGAAAGAAGAAGAAAAAAATAAACCTCACGCTGCCGAGTTGCAGTAAATTGCAAAAAAATGTTGTTTGCCAGTAGTGCTTAAACTCTTTACATGACAACACAGACTTCATAAGAGGCATTGCTTCACATGACTAGCAGACTAAAAATACGGGTGATTGTTTTGGCTTCAGCTGCCAAAAGCACTTCATATTAGTTGTCTTCTCAAAACTGAGTCACCAATCTTTTTTTCCTTTGAGAAAAGTCCAAACCCAGTTAAATTGCACTGTTATGTTCTAACTTATCAGTCATTTCAAGGTAGAGATCATGGCAGGGGTATCTGATTCAGTTGGAGATGAAGCCTGCTACAAACTCAACTAGTAGTCCTTAAGCGGCAATAGCATGTGCTTCAGATGAATGATTCTTGTAGAACCTGCTCAAGCTTGTGCGCGCGATTACATCCCCGAACAACGATGCTGTAGATGACTTGGTGATTTTCACCTCTATGAAGTCACCAACGAATGGCTTACGCAACTCATCACCTTCAGATGTATGCGGTACAGGGACACTCGCAAATGAAACCCTATGGCCCCTGTCGGTTTTTCCAATCATCTCTGTTTCAGGAGCCCTCTTGTTCAGTCCCTCGACTAGAACTAGCTGCACTGTGCCAACCTGAGAATCATAGATCTTTGCTGTAGTTTCACGGAAGGTGCTGATGAGCTCTGCAAGTCTCCTCTGCTTGACATCGTCGGGGACATCATCCACATAATTCCGATGAGCATGAGTCTTTTCTCTCATGCTATATGCAAACATGTAGGCCATATCATATCCAACAGCCCTTACAAGGGTAAGAGTCTCAGCATGTTCCTCTTCTGTCTCTCCACAAAAACCTAATACATGAGAGATTTTTTTTTGTCAAAATAGAAGTAAATAATCATTGACAAAGTGCACTCAGAAAACAGATGTGTAATAGCTAATTGTAAAATGGCAAATTGCAGAAACACAATACAAGTCACAACATAACTTCACGACAAATCTGGTTCGACAGCAGGACTTGTCAAAGTCATGTAACAAGACAGCTGATACTGTTGTAGTATTATAGTAAAACTGAGTACACTCTAAGAAAATGATGTGAGATTCTGAAGCATTTTCAGTTTTTCAGTATGTATAATTAA
>BDMV01000011.1:27249976-27318638 GCA_008326285.1 Oryza officinalis | reverse complement strand
TGAAACTCTTGTCTGTCCATCCACTACTTGCCTTCAGTTTCATTAGGTCCAAGGTAGCTGATAATTTGGTCTGCTTTGCTTTGCATCCGCCGTACAGAGGCGTCTGCGAGTCACTGACCAACCTGCTGAACTTTACGGAATCTCTCTCGTTGTAAGCTGGATCCTCAACGTCACGTAACATGTCTTGCAGCAGATCATGATCAACATCAACCATTTCACCGCCTAGTGGAGAAGGTACAAACATGTCATGCTCATCTTCATCTTCATGATTTTGTGCACCAGTACTATTTGCAGCAGCATCACTTCCTGATTCCTGCTCTCCATGCTTAACCCAACATGTGTAGCCCTCCATGAATCCTCGTTGTATCAGATGAGCGTGTACGTCCATTCGGCTATCAAACATATTTTCATTCTTGCAATCTGCACATGGACAACACATGTAATCGCTGTTTCTTCTTTTCCTATCCTCCTCCGCGACGTTAATAAAATTTAATACCCCATTTCTATACTCTTGACTATGACGTTTCACAGATTTCGCATACATCCAACTTCGATCCATCTCTACAGAAATGAAAAAAGAATCAGAGAAACATCTTATAAGATAAATACTGCTAAATTCATAAGAATTGATGAATTTTCTAAATTAATGATTATTATTTGTTATTTACCTTATGACTGTTTTCTTTGGGAAAAAAAAAATTTCGCCCCCTTCAACCTCCCACCAGATTTGTGAATAGTGGGATACAGATACTCTGGCGGTTGCGGATATTTATAGTGTGCACTAACTATCGGGCATATCAGGTATCTTTATCGGGCCTAAAAAAAAGCCCGTCACAGAGGAGTGCCATCCGTGACGGGCTTTGTAGATATCTTAAACGGGCATCAAGATGGCGCCCGTCACAGATGATTGTCATCTGTGACGGGCTGCAATTACAGCCCGATGAGATATTTAAGGTTATCTCAATCGGGCCTTAATTCGGGGCCCGTCACAGATGATTGTCATCTGTGACGGGCTCCAACTACGGCCCGATTGAGATATTTAAGGCTATCTCAATCGGGCTCTAGTTTAGGCCCGTCACAGATATGTGTCATCCGTGACGGGCTTCAGTTCTATGCACATTTAACATGTCTCTCCGACCATATCTCAATCGGCCTCTTTTTAGGCCCGTTTGAGATGTTTTCTTTGTGACGGACCGCAAAATCCAGTTATATTACAGCCCGTCACAGATGAGAGGATCTGCACTAGTGTCGGTTTGATTTGTTGTCCGATGTGATTATGAAATGAACTAGCACCTGGCAGTGTTCTTTTCAAACTAATTAATCGATATCGGCGTGAACCGACACAATAATACAATATAGATAAACGTAATAGAATTAGGCTTAGATATGGCTAGGATAGCAGCATGGCGCATTTGCAAAGCAAGGACCAAATATTTAAATTGGTGTAGGCATTAGTAGTTTCAGTTCTTTTTTTCATTCAAGAGAAGGAAAAATGTTCATGAATTCCATGGATGGAGGACATGCCCAGTGACTGCACTGAGAAAGCTGACCAAATACCTCCCTGAACCAAAACGGCTGCACAAAATGCACCTTCTTAATTCCTTCAATATTTAGCTACTCCCTCCGTTTCATCTTGTAAGTCATTTGACTTTTTTCTTAGCCAAAATTCTTTAAGTTTGATCAAACTTATAGAAAAAATAACAATATCTACAACACCAAATTAGTTTCATTAAATCTAACATTGAATATATTTTGATAATATGTTTGTTTTGTATCAAAAATGTTACTATATTTTTTTATAAATTTGGTCAAATTTTAAAAAGTTTGAGTAAGAAAAAAAATCAAACGACTTATAATATGAAATGGAGGGAGTATCTACGTGGACGCAAGTCGCAAGACCTTCTAGGCTGACCCTTCGAGCCTTTTCGACCGTGTGCTATATATTTTTTTAAAAAAATGCTCCCATTGTCTGCCATATATTTTGTTTCAAACAAGTCGCTGCCATTATTATTTTGGAGTATTTCAACTCTCTAAATTGCTTCAATTATTAAAATGATTAAATTGCTCCTATTATTATCTTATTTCTACTCTCATTTCTCTCATTTCTCCTAAGTTGAAATATGCTACTGTGATCTCAAAACAGGCTTTGGGTTAGTCCGAAAGTAGATTAATTTGTGTTTGATTGATTGTGAGAGAGAGAGCTTCCTATGTACAAACTACCGCGATATTTATACCCGAGATTACAACATTGTCCAGATAGGACACGATCTTATCTACAACTTAACAAACAAGTCTTTACGGCAAACTCTTGCCATAGATTAGATCTAAACCTACTTGATTTATAGGATACAATTGCCTAAAACCGAGCCTTATCTGTATTTGGCAACCTTCTTGAAGCTTATCCTGAGCCCAAACCAAGCCCATGCTAACTCTATTAACTTTCTATCTCTGTCGGCCAACAAACACGTTGAATCCGTATCGGCCGATACGCCCTTCCTGCTAACACAGCCTCCAGTCCGATACGCTTGCCGAGTCCGATATAAGACTTGGTCCGACTCCAACTTAGCCCTTCTTCTTTGCATCGGTTTTCTCTTTCCTTTCTGAATAGATTACGAAAATCTGCCGTTAACACATGCCCCCCAATTCCGCTTCATTATATAATGTAGCGGAATTAGCTTCGAGGAACCCATCGACTTCTTCGCTAGGGTTTGTCTGAAAACCGCGCAGATCCAGATTTACGATCTTCCGCCGCCGATTTCCTCGCGCTATTCTTCATTCACCACCTGCGCTTCTCGACTTCGGCGACTCCTCGGCGTCCTTCTGGCATCGACCCCCTCACCGACAACCTCTTCAATCGCTTCAATGGCTTCTTTGCCGTTCTACACCTCTGAAATCCCCGTGGTGAGTCAACCCTTTCCAGGTTCACATTTTCATTTTCCCACCGAGTTTTTCAAACTAGGGCTTCTGCTCTTGCCCCCCCGAGTCTTATCTTCCACTACTGCTCATGTGCCATAGGTCTTCAAGAACCAGATCCTAATCCCCACCAACGACAAATCACACCGGTTCCTGCTGGGCCCCATGGGCAATCCTAACCCCACTTGGCTAATCAATGCGGAGACGAACAGAATCCCGCTCAAGCAAATCAAGCCCAACGCTTCTTCATGGAAGCACACCTTCAGGTCTTGGCCATCAAAGCTCACCGGCTTCAGAACTTGGTATAAGAGAATTGCAGCAACCAAGCAAATACACTGGGATGAGATAGGAATCGGCCAATGCATCGCTCTGTCCCTGGCCGATACCAAGAAAAATGAGCCCCTTATGTCAGCAGCCACATACTTCTGGTCCAGCACCCTGAACGCTTTTTTATTTAAGCAAGGTCCGATGACCCCGACGCTGGTAGACATCAAGATGCTGACAGGATTGGACATACATTCTAAGATTAATCCCTTCAACCTCCTTATCAACAGTACCCACAAGCTGAAGACCAAGAAAATCAGAGGTTGGTCTGGATATGTAGCTGAACACATGGAAACAGGATCGGTCTCAGAAAGAGAGCATGTAGCTTTTCTGACCTTGTGGCTGGAAAGATTTGTCTTTTGCGGATCAACCTATGGCCCCACTCTAAACTGCCAGCACTTAGCTCAGGCCCTGGTTGAAAAGAGACAATTTCCTCTCGGCCGATATCTTCTTGGGGCTGTCTATCGGCTGCTCCATTCTGCCACTCAAGATCTAATGCTGAAAAGGACAGTGGCACACGGAGGTCCATGGTGGTTCATCCAACTCTGGTTAACAATCTATACTAACACTATGGTCGATCGGCCTCCGCTGTCAGACTCTGCCTTCCCATCGGACTACACTGACAATGAAGATCCCTCATCTAGGAGGTGCATGTCCTTTGGAGAAGTAGCTTCTGTATACCCTGGAGCAGATCAATCGGCCAAAGAATTATCTGCCTGGTTTGTCCGATTCTACACCGGCCCTCCATCGGCCAAGATGGACATGTTTGTATATCCTTCGAACTCCGATTTTGAACTCCCTGCCGATCTAACTCTGGGTGAGCTAAATGATGACATGGTAGCAAGAGAACTTTTCATGATTGGCATCACCCCTTGCTTGCTCCCAGTAGGCGTGTTTCAGGGCAGGAACAGCAATTTATCCTATGAGTTCTATAACCCCATGGTAGCTGCAAGGCAATGTGGGCTTGGTCAACTTCCTATCGGCCTGCACTTCCATCGGCTCCTAGAGAGCAGGGGCACTGTTTCATCGGCCCTGGTCATGAGCAAGGTTCTGGAAACCAGGGTTCCAAATTTGGGAGATTGCGACCGATTATGGCTGAGTCCCTTCATCCACATCTCCTTCCAGTCATGGTGGCAAGAATGGACTTCGCATCTCTTCCATCAATCGACTAGGTTCTACTTGACAGAACTTATTGATAACATTAGTCCTTAGGTCCCTGACGCCCCAATGCCATCAGTCAGCAACAGCGGACAAAAAAATAACCTATGCTCTGGTATTGGCTCCGTCAGGCAAGTCTGTCATGGAATCGACTATCGGCCTCAGCGCTCCGAAGGTATCATCACTGCTCCAAGGGCCGATAGTCAAGGAAACTCCTAAAAGGAAGGCGCCAGTAAAAGAAAAGACCCAGAAAATTGGCAAGAAACCCAAGACTGATGACCAGGCCGATCTTGACGAGCTAGACCCCTCCATGGAAGAGTTCCTCGATGACCAAGTTATGGAAGAGGAGATTAATGCAGCAGCCGCCGATCTGCCTGAAGAAAACCCATCGGCCAAGACCACTAAAGAGCCATCGGCCAAACCAGCTAAGGACTCATCGGCCGCAACCAGAATGGTTCCACCGGCCGATGACCCAACCGATGCCGCTCAACCAAGGAGAACCAGACATGCAATCCGCAAGGTTCATATGATCCCTTTCCTGAATTTGTATAATCTCCTTCTGCTGGCATGTTATGACTTGATCCTTCACAGGTCCTTGCATCGTCTCTATTGAAGGAAAGAACTCAATCAGTCCCGCTGCCCAGGACTAAGAAAGCCACCCTACAAAGACGCGAGCGAGCCAAGGCCCGGTTGAGAACACCTTTTCCTTCTCCACCACCCTCTCCGATTGCTTCGGTAAGAGTTAATCCTTTGCCTCAAACCTCTAATAATATAGATCTGATCGCCACTTTCTTGCCTTTCCTCAGCCGCAAGCTCCATCACCTGCACCGCATTGGCCAACTCCCTCGCCCACTGGCTCAGGTCAACAAAAGATGGCCGACGCAAGCGCAGCCGATGCACCATCACAGGTAACCAGGTCACATTAAATCCCTCACCGATTTCTGGCTGATTGGGTTAACCATGCTCTATCTTGATGTTTGCAGAACTTAGCCGATATGTTCTCCTTTGACATCGGCCAATTTCTTGATGATGAGGACAAAGAGCCACTCAGCATAGCCAAGGCGTCGATTTCTGAAGAATTGAAGAACCGGCTGTCCGACATCGCTAGTCGGCTGGAGGCATCATTGGAGTCGCTGGTGGAGAACTGCAATCCTGTCAGGAGCAGTGTTCAAGAAATCCAAGACCAACTCCCTGAAGACCTGATGGAAGTCTTGACGCCAGCCATCTTCTTGGAGCAGTACAACTTCAAGCTTCATAGAGCCAAGGAAAGGATCGCAGAGAGGCGAGAACGTGAGGGCTTGGAATTGGCCTTGACCGCCAGCAAAGCTCAAGTCAATTCTGACAAAACCAGGCTGGATGAGCTGGCTGTCGAGCCGATTGTCTTAAAGAATAGACTCGAAGAACTCCGCCGCCTTGAAGCAGACCTAGTGTCAAAGCTAGAAGCAACTCGTAAGGAGATCCAAGAAGTTGAGGCTGGGATAGCTGCATCACCGAAGGCCATCGAAGATCAGACGACAAAACTGAAGGCATCGGCCAAATACCTTGCGACCCTGAGTAAGTCTTTGAAGTCGATCCCAGGGTCGACGGCCGATGATGCACAGACAATAGAAGATATAGATCAAATCCGTCGTAAGGCCATTGTAGGTATCAAAAATTTCATAGGCTGATGTATTTTTATTCTAATTATTGTAAGAGTAACTTTATCTCCAAGTAACATATAGTTTATCGGCTGAAAAAATTTTGTTAAGTCCATAAACTCGAGTCCTTCTGATAAACTTGAAGTGCAAAAACTTTGAATCCATCCAATAAACTTGAAGTGATAGACTTGAAGAATCGCTGAGTATATATATGCCCCCCAAATTTTGGAAGATGAGGGCTCATGTTGTAAAATTTGAACTAAGGGCGATAATGTATATCGGCCATCTAAAGGCGATGCGTAGTACATCGGCTGTTATCATAAATCGGCTGGCAAGCCGATCATGAGTCGATCCAGACGCTTGGATAGTATTTCTTTAAGTATTTTCTGTTGAGAGCTCTGCCATAAATCTCTCCATCTAACCCTTTCAACAAGTAGGCATTGCGAGGAACACATTGATGAATCTGAAAAGGACCTTCCCAATTAGGTGACCACTTGTTGAATTTATTATCTCTGGAACCAATCGGCAGTATTAATTTCCAAACAAGATCCCCTTTCTCAAATGACTTGGCCACAACCTTGTTGTTATAGTGACGAGCAACTCTATCTTTATCACGCTTGATTTTTTTCATTGCCCGCAATCGAACGTGTGCCAAATCATCTAGTTCATCTACCATAAGACTATGATACTCATCGGCTGTCAAGTCGTCTTGCAAGGCAATCCTTCTTGAGCCGATGTTAGTTTGCCATGGCAACACAGCTTCATGTCCATAAACCAGCTGATACGGTGGCACTTGGGTTGCACCATGACAAGCCATCCGATATGCCCAAAGGGAATCGGCCAGCGTTGTATGCCATCGTCTGGGCTGTTCATCAATCTTTCGCTTGATCAATTTGATTAAGGTCTTGTTGGAAGCTTCTGCCTGCCCATTAGCTTGCGCATAATATGGAGAAGAGTTTAACAACTTAATGCCCATGCTGTCGGCGAACTCAACAAACTCATCGGATACGAAGATTGATCCCTGATCTGTAGTCAATGTTTGTGGTAATCCAAACCGACATATAATATGCTCTTTGACAAACTGAATTGCATCATTGGAATCAACCTTCTTAAGGGGAATGGCTTCAACTCACTTTGTGAAGTAGTCTGTAGCCACTAAGATATATCTGTGTCCTTTACTTGATGGTGGATTGATCTGTCCGATCATGTCTATATCCCATCCTCGAAACGGCCACGGCTTTACGATTGGATGCATAGCCGATGTCGGTGCTCGCTGAATTGCTCCAAACTTTTGGTAATCTTGACATCCTTTATAGTATTTGAAGCAATCCTCAAGCATTGTTGGCCAAAAATATCCGACGCGCTTCAAAAGCCATCTCATTTTATGGGCTGATTGATGGGTTCCACAAATCCCTTCATGCACCTCGCTCATAGCAACTTTGGCTTCTTCGAGACCTAAGCATTTAAGCAAGACACCATCAATCATCCGATAGTATAGGTCGTCATCTAACAACACATAATGTAGGACTCTGTATTTCATCTTTCGTGACGCCGATTAGGAAGGATTTCTCAAATAATTGATGATAGCAAACCTCCAATCGTCGGCATCCACGGCAACAATCTGAACTTCAACATCTTTTGCCATCGGCCTGTATCCTGATGCCCCCTGAGCTAGATCATTGGCTTCAAAATTCTGCTTCCTGGGTATGTGCCTCATTGCCACAATCTTGAAGGCTTGAAGCAACTCATTGCATTCTTCATTGTAGACCCTGAGAATATCATTCCTGCATTCATACTCCCCAGAGAGTTGATTGATGACTAACTGTGAATCACCAATAATTTCTACGAAATCGGCCTCGACTTCTTGTAATAATTGCAAGCCCTTGAGAACAGCTTCATATTCTGCTTGGTTATTTGTATAATAAGGCTTGATAGTAAAAGCAAACTCGAAGCTTGCTCCCCGAGGGGATATGATGACTAGGCCGATACCGCATCCATGTCGGCAAACAGACCCGTCAAAATACAGTGTCCATGGCACAGTGTCTGAATATGCAACCGAATCATCTCTGTGTTGAACAATGAAATCGGCCAGGGCTTGTCCTTTGATTGCTTTGGCCGACTCATATCTGAGGTCAAACTCTGTCAAGGCAAAAATCCACTTCCCAATTCTTCCTTTTAAAACAGGGGCCGATAGCATGTATTTCATCACATCGGCCTTGCTTACCACAATGCACTCGTTGGAAAGTAAATAATGCCTTAATTTAGTACATAAAAAATAGAAGCATAGACATAATTTCTCCACCGGCGTGTACCTTGTTTCAGCATCCAACAACCTCCTACTGAGGTAAAAAATAACTCTTTCTTTACCATCAATGCCTTGAACCAACACTGAGCCGATGGACCTCTCATCGGCCGATAGGTACAGCCTAAATGGAACCCCTTTCTGTGGAGGGATTAAAACTGGAGGGGAACTTAAATATTCCTTGATATCGTCCAACGCTTTTTGTTGCTTATCACCCCATACGAACTCCTGATCGTCCTTTATCTTCAACAATGGAGTGAACGGCTCTATCCTACCTAACAGGTTTGATATAAAACGCCGGACAAAGTTGATCTTGCTGAGCAGAGATTGTAACTTGGTCTTGGTGGTTGGAGGCTTGATGTTTTTTATAACATCTATGTTCTTCTGTGTTATCTCAATTCCCCTCTCATGGACCAAGAAACCTAAAAACTGATCGGCCGATATGCCAAAGGCACATTTGTTAGGGTTCATCTTTAAACCATACTTCCTTGCTCTTTCTAGTACCTTGCGTAAATCGGCCAAGTGCATATCGTACTCTTTGGACTTCACGACGACGTCATCGATGTAAACCTCAATTAGCGAGCCAATAAGATCACGAAAAATATAATTCATAGCTCTCTGATAAGTGGCTCCAGCGTTTTTCAAGCCGAAGGTCATAACAACCCACTCGTACAGGCCGATTGCCCCGGGACATCTGAAGGCTGTCTTGTGGATATCTTCCTCGGCCATGAAAATCTGGTTGTAGCCTGCGTTCCCATCCATGAAGCTGATAATCTTGTGTCCAGATGCAGCATCAACCAGTAAATCGGCCAACGGCATAGGGTACTCATCCTTTGGCGTTGCTTTGTTTAAGTCTCTGAAGTCGATACATACCCTAAGCTTGCCGTTTTTCTTCAACACTGGAACTATATTGGAGACCCACTCCGCGTATCGGCAGGGTCTGATAAAATTAGCGTCGTAAAGCCTGGTGATCTCTGCTTTGATAGCTTCGTGCATATCGGCCTTAAACCTCCTAGGAGCTTGCTTAAACAGCCGATAGCCTGGTTTGATAGGTAACCGATGTTCTACGATCAATCGGCTTAACCCTGGCATCTCATGGTATTCCCATGCAAAACAGTTTATGAATTCTTTCAAAAGGTTTATTAATTTATTTTTATATTCTCTTGGCAGGTTAGCACTTACATACGTCGGCCTAGGCCTATCACCTATTCCTATATCAACCTCTTCGAGTTGATCGGCCAACATAAAGCCTTGTCCCAATTTTCCATCTAACTCATCCACCGCATCATCTGTGTAGGGACTAGCTTACTCATCGTGGGCGGTGGATGATACATCTTTGTTAAAGCAATTGCTTGTCTTGATCTTTAATCGTCTCAATGTCGCAATCAGTTACTTTGAGGAAATCGGCATCCCAAACTCGTCCGGACAGGCAATCGATTCCCTCTATCTCCCAAACTGCAAGATCGGCATTGGCCACGTGTACTGACCGATCGGCCTGAAAGTTGTATATGGCATTAGGTTTACCGCCGCACCGCCATCGACCAGCATCTTCGTCATCGGCCGTCCGTTGACAAATCCCTTGATGTATAACGGCCGGAGGTGCCTGTAGCTGGTGTCGGCTGGCTTGTCGAACACGGCTTGATCTGGTGATAACTATAGCTTAGCCGAGGACTGTTCATCGTCGGCTACCGCTTCATCGGCCATCTGTACGCTGTATTCTGCTGACAATATGAAAACCATGTTAACAGGGGCCGATGCTACGCCTTTACCTTTTGCAGACGAAGGAGCTTGAGTTGATTTGGAGGTGCCTTCATCGGCCTTGACCACTGCGGATTTTATCCTCCACTCTCTTTTGGTCTTGGCGGGCCGATGGGCTATTGTCGCCTGTTGCTCCTGGATCTGCTCCTTCCTCCTCAACCTCTGAACCCATCATTTTTGTGTCTTGCTAAACACGTCGCTTGGGCACCATTGAGGGTTCTGGATTTGCTCGCCGTCCTTGGTCTGACGATCACGGTGCATCGGCCCCAGCCTTTCGTGTACAAACTTTCTCTGCTTGCTTGGCCGATGCACTTGTTTGCTCGAGCTACACTGGTGAGAGTCTTCTATATCATTACATGCAGGGCACTCCTAGATTGATGGCAACCTCATGCCCTCGTTCCAGCAGAACCGGAAGAACTCGCACTCCCAATGAGGGTCGTAGGAGTTATCCTGATCGGTGTAGTCCTGTGCTTGCTCTTCCCGCCTTCGCTGATATTTTTTAATCAGGCCTTCTGAGGTCTGATGAGGTCGCTTGCCGATCCGATGGCCATCGCCATCGGCCTTATCCGCCCGCACCATGTTGACTGGGAATGGGTGACCCTCTATCTTCATCGGCTGCTTGGCTTCATCAATCTTGATCCTGCCTTGTTCAATGGCCGATTGAATCTGTTGTCGGAAGATCTTGCATTCATTGGTGTGATGCGAATATGTGTTATGCCACTTGCAATATCTTCTCTTCTTGATTTCCTCGGCCGATGGCAATACGTGACCTACTGGCAGCTGAATCTACTTTTTTTGCAGGAGTATGTCAAATATTTTATCGGCCTTGTTGATGTCGAAGTCGTACTTATCATCTTTGTCGCCCTTTTTGGCCCACTGACATGTTGTCAGCTTCCTCATCCGGGCCCACTCGGCCAGATCGGCGTCGGCGTCGTCATGGTCATCTTCATCGGAGGCATTTTGGTAAACTGTGTTAATCTTCTTTGCGAACTTCTTTGCCTCCTGGAATCTTTGTTCATGGGCCGATACCCGTTGTGCTAACTGAGCTAGACTATCAAATTCTTGGGACGAGAACCTTTCTCGTATCGGCCCCAGTAATCCTTGGAATGCCAAATTGGCTAGTTGAGAATCGGTCAGACTCAGGCTATAACATCTATTCCTTATGTCCCTGAATCTTTGGATGTATTCTACGACCGATTCGTCAACCCTTTGCCTGATGGCAGTGAGATCAAATAGTTTCATCTCTTGTACGCTGTTGTAAAAATACCTATGAAACTGTCTCTCTAGATCGATCCATCCTCTAATGGAATTGCAAGGTAAAGATGAAAACCATGTGAATGCTGACCCTGACAGGGATAGAGGGAAGAATCTTACCCTCAACGCCTCTACAGCCGATGCCTCACCACATTGCGCTAGGAATCGGCTCATGTGCTCGTAGGTAGAGACGTTATCTTGGCCCAAAAATTTGGAGAAGTCCGGGATCTTATATCGGCTCGACAGTGGCACTCTGTCGATCTCCTCGGGATACGGGTGCCGATACACTGTGGAATTCTCCTTGGGCTTCAAGCCGAATTGATCTCGCATCACTTCAGCTATCATATTGGCCCAGTATCTTGCAGGCTGGTTTAGAGGCTCCTGGTGATAAGGTTGCTAAAAACCTTCTGGCCGATATTGCCTCGGGGAGTACGGCTGGAAGTGATGATTCAAGTTCTGAGCATCGTACTGCCCCGCGGTGTACTGCTGGTAGCCTTGCGGCGCGTTGTAAGCAGCTAGTTGCGGAGGGTTACTCGACGTGGAGAATTGAGGTTGTCCGGCCGACGGCGGGTTGGCTGGAACCTGCTGCATCGGCTCGACCACCAGCTGTTTCCCGTTCGTCCATTGTGCAAATTGTTCCTCTGTGATGTGCTGGGGGCTTCCTCCCATTTGCTTGGTCAGGACCAGCGGCATGGTTGGCACTGGTTGAGCCGATGGAGGTGGGATCGGCGCTGTCGGCTGTGGAGTCGTACTCAGATCGGTCCTCAAGGTCCGATATGCAGGGAACTTGTTGTCGGGCAAGAAAATCGGCCCTTGAGGCTTGTACTGGTGAATGGAACCATCTCGGATTGATTTCACCGTATTGGTCAATGTGTTCACCAGGATCCCCGACTGATTGACTAGTGTAGAGTGAACTGCGGAGTCGATGCGGTCTTGCAACGTCGGCGCGGCGTTCTCTTCAGTTTTGACAGCGTGGTCGTGTGCTGCCGCCGACGTGCTGGCTCTGTCTCCGGGGCTCGGCATTACCATCTTAGATTTTTGAATGAGGGTGCCTTGCCGAGTCCTGGAGTACGTCTGCAAGTACATGTTCTAAAACTGCTCGACCAGCTTGTCCATCTCGGCTTTTTGCTCCTCGTTGAGTTGGTCGACGGTCACAGAGATGATGTTCTCCTTGGACATCTCACCCTGCTTCGACATCCTGCGGTGATCTTCTTGTTGTTGCAAAGTCTGCGTTCTTGAGGTCCCACCGGGCAACGAAATGGGCTCCACGTTTCCACGGCGGCCTGGAAGATCTGCTTAGCTCCAGTGCAGGTCCAACGGCTTGCCTAGGTGCGTGTAGGGCGTGCCAGTTGATTTGATCTGCAATCAACAAGATAAACAAGTAAACCATGTTAGAAAACAATGGCCGATCGGCCGATAGGCCGATGTCGCATTGTCATGACCTAGCCGATAGGGCAAAGCTATATCGGCTTACTTGTGATTATAAAAAGTAAGATTAAAATAACAGATCTAATCTCATCAGCCTTCATCAACATGTTAATGTCAATTAATGGCATCAGCTGATGAGGGATAAAAGAGATGAATACACTAGCTAATACTCTAGTGCAAACCTGTATGAATCAACCGGACAATATAAGTATATTGATCATAAGCAAACCCTAAAGAGTAATTCATGATAAAACCACTTATATATGCTGATCCACCCATACAACTGGCAAATACATGTAAAAACATTAAGCAATCACATGTATTAGATAAGACTGGCTGAAACCCCAGTGCTACCCTTAATCACAATCAAAAACAGGCTTTGGGTTGGATCTCAAAACAGGACTAAGGTCGATAGCAACTCAAAGTGTGAATTAAAATTTAACACAAAGAAAATTAAGCTGTTGATCACTTTTGGGGGTGATACTGTATTGAAGGATTTAACTAAGCATAATAATTAAACCACAGTCGGCCATAAACTCTAAAACGAGTAGATCGCTGACAAAGCATAATTAAGACACTTACCAAAATCATTCAAAACATGGTAAACGACGATCACATCATCGAGGCTTAACGTGCCTAAAGCGACACGCTAGCCCTGACGATGTAGATCGTTGGGTACGAGTTCTTACCTCTACTCTGGGGAAGCAAGAACTCGCCGAAAACTAACCTCTTGCGAGGATTGGCGATGCGCCGAAAGTAGATTAATTTGTGTTTGATTGATTGTGAGAGAGAGAGCTTCCTATGTACAAACTACCGGGATATTTATACCCGAGATTACAACATTGTCCAGATAGGACACGATCTTATCTACAACTTAACAAACAAGTCTTTACGGCAAACTCTTGCCATAGATTAGATCTAAACCTACTTGATTTACAGGATACAATTGCCTAAAACCGAGCCTTATCTCTATTTGGCAACCTCCTTGAAGCTTATCCTGAGCCTAAACCAAGCCCATGCTAACTCTATTAACTTTCTATCTCTGTCGGCCAACAAACACGTTGAATCCGTATCGGCCGATACGCCCTTCCTGCTAACATAGCCTCCAGTCCGATACGCTTGCCGAGTCCGATACAAGACTTGGTCTGACTCCAACTTAGCCCTTCTTCTCTGCAACGGTTTTCTCTTTCCTTTCTGAATAGATTACGAAAATCTGCTGTTAACAGCTACCCCACCCTATTAAGTTAATCTTTAGTCGTTCTAGACTTTGGACACGAGAAAACTTAGACAATTGGACATGACTATAGTACTCCACCAGGATGAGTCTTCTTCCTAGTACTGTCCTTTGGTATGGGTCACTGACATATGGACCTGCTGCTGTATGAGGGACCTATATATCATTCGCTCAAAGTCAAAGGACAATACAACGGAGGATTTGTTTCCAATCCACCATGATGAAGTGCCGGCGCTAGGGCCAGGCGACCGTGGGTAGTTGCTCGGGCTTTGCCAGCTACATGTAGCCATGCCCCAGTAGATAAAACCTAGTAATTACCTTGCTAATCACCTACTTAGTCACCAGCAGAAGCAGCAGTATAGTATACATACATAATTAACGTGCTTAGAGCAAACTAACAAAGTAAATGCTCACCCTAAAATAATATGTAGATTTATATAGCCAGATGTGTATTTTATTTGTTGTTAGACTCGCTCAGGCTCATAAAAATTTCTGGATCTGCCATTGCCATGATGGATGCACAATGAGTAGAGAAATAAGAAAGCAAATTAAAAAGCTAAGCTTACCTCTATCTAAGTGTTACGAACCGGGAGGAAGGGATTGAGGATTTGGTAGAGGAGTTTAAGAGAGGAGGGAAGAACACGAAGAACAGAGCAGTTGTCTTGGGGGAGAGGTAGATGTATTAGATTGAGGAATAGTTTTCTGTTACAATTTTCATACCCCTCTCCTCCTCACTTCGGTGCTTATATAGCCACACCGGAAACAGCTGGGACTCCCTCCCACTCAGGCCCAGGGATTCGCACGCTCATTTGCCGCACACGGGATGAACGCGGTTTCAGTTGGATGGGATTGTCCATTGTTCGATGATGAACAGTGTCCGTTACATCCGCCTTGTCTTCAAAAATGGCTTGTCCCCAAGCCGATGCTTCCGGGAAGCAATCACGTGGGGAAACCGCGCCTTCCCAGGTTGCTTCAGATGAGCCCTGACTTCTCTAATGCACTTTAACTTGTTCTATAGTCCCCAAGCCTCTCTTGGACACCCAGCGTGTGAGAACTTGAACTGGTTCCAAAAGTTTTTGATCATCCGTTGGCGGTGTTCACACGGGATCTTCTGCACTTGGTGGCGACGCTTTGCGAAGTTGAGAGACATGCACCACCGGGTGAATTGCATATCTGGATGGTAATGCCAATCGATACGCCACTGCACCCACCTTACTCACCACTTGAAAAGGACCAAAATAACGAAATGCTAATTTCTGATTAGTCCGGGCCGCCAATGAAGTTTGCACATATGGTTGAGCTTTCAGGAAGACCCAATCTCCCACACTGAACACCCGATCTGAATGGTGTTTATTAGCTTGATGCTTCATCCATTGTTGCGCATGCAGCAAATATTGCCGCAGGAGGGCAGTAATCATGCCACGCTCCTTCCTCCATGCTTCCAGATCAGACACTGCATAGGTGATCCCATCCAACACACTATTGATGCGAAAACACGGCGGCCTGGGAGTTCTGCTTAGCTCCAGTGCAGGTCCAAAATCTTGCGTTCAGGTTCAGGGCGTGCCAGTTGGTTTGATCCTACAACCAACAAGATATACAATAAAAACAGTTAAACTTACGATAGCCGATCAGCCAATAAGCCGATGACGTGTCGTATGAACCTAGCCGATGCGATCTGACCGAACCGGCTGTAAGGTGAAAAATATATGGAATTAAATAAGCCTAAAATATGTCCCATCGGCTGTAGATGTAATCAAACATGTAATCTATGGACAAAGAATATATCTGATTAAATTATAGCCGATGATACCATATTTAGGTTGAAGATAGATACCGTATCGGCTAATACTCCGATACAGACTTATACAAGAATATCAGTCTAAGTAAATATATCAAGAAAAAGCTTGATATATTTAAATAGCATGATATCCTTGTATAAGGGACAGATATAACATGAAAAATATGATTAAAGATATTTAAACAGAACTAAAACAGTTATATCAGATAAGATCGGCTGAAACCCCGATTCTCCACTTATCAACAATCAAAAAGCAGGATAGAAAATATGGTTCTAAGCATGACTAAGGCTGATGCAGCACAAAGTATGAAAAGAAACATAACATCTAGACAATCAAGCCTTTGAATGTTTTTCAGGGTGGTAGATATCTTAGTTAATCTAAGCCGATCAGCTGATTTAGTCGGTACTGACAAAACCCTGGGCAAGACTTGGCCGATACAGGAAAATTGAGCCATCGATTTAGATTAGCTAAGCTATATGATAACTAGCAGTTGTATAAGATAGATTAAAACATCTACAGCGATGTGCTAATCCGCCGATACAAGCCATTATTGACAAGCCATACCTCTAATTGGAGATCAAAACCAATACATCCCAACTCGAAACAATAACTTGTCAAAAGTAAAAGAAAATTGTGACGATGAGCCAAAAATATATTGAACTGTTGTTAGTTTTTTACAAGACCCCAGGCTTATATTTACACCCGAACATACAAACCTTATCCATACCAGGCACTACTCAAAACTTGCCTAAATAAACAAGTCCTAGGTGAACTCTTACCACAAATTTGTAGAAGAAAATAAGTAACTCTTATTCCTAATTAATAGATACAATTGTTTCTTTCGGACTCAATTCCTAGTTGGCAATACCTTCAAGCTCTTCTCCAAAACCAACATGAACCCAAGTTACCCGTATCGGCTGACCGAGTCCAATTTAGGTTACCCGTATCGGCTGACCGAGTCCGATTCCATATTGGTCGATACGGTTCCCAGTTGATGTGCTGTCCTGTTTTTGGAAATAATCTTATCCTTCAAATCCGCTTCGAATCTAACTCCATCGTTGACATATCTTTACTAAATTTTGCTGTTAACACACACCAAAATGCCGAGGTAGGTGACCATACAGTACTTCGAACGGAGATGTTCCCAAAGCTGAATGATATGCCGTGTTGTACCAGAACTCAGCAAGAGCAAGCCATCGAAACCATTTAGTTGGGCAAGCATGCACAAAACAACGCAAAAATGTTTCAAAGCACTAGTTAACATGTTCGGTTTGACCGTCAGTTTGCAGATGGTAGGCTGAGCTCATCTTGAGTTGAGTATCAGCAAGCCGAAACAACTCAGTCCACAATGCACTGGTAAATATGCGGTCACGATCAGAGATGATAGCCTGTGGTAGTCCATGGAGCTTGTAAATATTGTTGAGATAAGTCATTGCCACATCCAGAGCAGTGAAAGAATGTGCTAACGCCACGAAGTGAGCATATCGACTGAACTTATCCACAACAACCAAAATGCAGTCATAGCCGGAGGACTTGGGCAAACCTTCGATAAAATCCATAGAGACCGTTTGCCACGCATGATCTGGCACTCGAAGAGGATGTAATAAACCTGGGTACTTCACTCGTTCTGATTTAGTTTGTTTGCAAACCGCACAATCAGCCACAAATGAGTGCACTGCCTTTTTCAGACCAGGCCAAGCAAACAAATGTTTCACTCGGCTATAGGTGACTAACCTCCTGAATGACCACCAATAGCACTAGAATGTAATGCAGTCAGAACTTTGGTTTGCAAAGCAGAATTGGTACCCAACCAAATGCGACCTTTATATCGCAGCACTCCATCCTTGAGTGAATAATCTAGTAATTTGTCGGACGACAACAGTACTTGAGAAATAGGCTGATTCGTCTGTGGATCCTGAGAGTAGCCCTCCTGCACTTCTTCTAACCAAGATGGCACACAAGTGGATAATGCAGGAAGCTGAAAAACTTCACCATGAGCACATCGAGACAAAGCAACAGCTCCTTATTGTCCAATCCTTTCTTGTACACCAACTTATACTGGGGGCCCAACAGTTTAGTCATTGCTCGTTGTTGCCATGGAGTAGCTAAATGTTGATCACCCAAGTGAATTAAACTTCTTTGGTCAGTACGAATAACAAACTCACCAAATTGCAAGTATGGCCTCCAATGATCCACTAACAAGAGAATAGCCAAACATTCCTTTTCATATGTAGATAAACCACGGTTGTGGGGACCCAGAGATTTGCTCAGAAAAGCTAGGGGATGTCAGAACAACTCCCACACCCTTGTTAGAAGCATCAGTCTCAATCTCAAAAGTTTGGGAGAAGTCCGGCAGAGCTATAACTGGAGCTGACGTCAAGGCTTCTTTCAGAGAATCAAAAGCTGCTTGGTGATCATTCGTCCAAACAAACACCACATGTTTTTTCAGCAAATCAGTAAGAGACCGACAGAAAACTCCAAAATGATGCACAAATTTTTGGTAGTAACCGGCCAAACCGAGAAAACCTCATACTTCCTTGACATTAGTGGCTACTGCCCATTGCCGCACTGCCTGAATATTCCTGGGATCTGTAGAAACCCCTGCAGCACTGATGACATGGCCCAAATATGTCAAGCTAGACTGAGCAAAAGAACACTTGGAGCACTTCACCTTAAGTTGATGTTGGTGTAACAACTGAAATACTTGGCGCAATAGTTGGACATGGTCTGTCAGATTGTTGCTGTAAATGAGGATATCATCGATGAAAACTAAAACACCATGACGAAGCAGGGGAGCCAAAATGGTATTCATCAAACTCTGAAACGTTGCTGGCGCTCCAGTCAAACCATAAGACATAACCCGAAATTCATAGTGGCCATTGTGGGTCTTAAAAGCTGTCTTGTGTTCATCTTCAGGATGTATACGAATCTGATGTTACCCAGCATGCAAGTTCAAGCTAGTAAAGATAGAAGAGCCGACTAATTCATCCAAGAACTCGTCTATAATTGGTAAAGGATACCGATTCTTGACAGTAATCGCATTCAAATGATGATAATCGATGCAACATCGCCATGTCAAATCCTTTTTCTGATACCAACAGAACTAGTGATGAGAAAGGACTGGAACTCGGTTGAATCACACCTTGCTGTAGCATTTCTGAAACTTGGCATTCAATTTCATCCTTTTGTGTTGGATTATAACGATAAGGGCGCAGATTCACCAGTTTAGCTCCTGGTAACAAAGGAATAGCATGATCAAAAGGACGAGCTGGAGGTAATCCTTTTGGTTCATCAAAGACACAAGCAAATTCCTGCAGTACTTGAGCCACTTCTGCTGGCATTTCAGGTATTTCAGTTGTATCTTCCAAGAGACAAAGCTCCACTGCTTGCACCACTGCATTGTGATTAAACAAGCCCTTAACCCGATGGGATGACAACTTTTGGCAATTGGACATATCAGCCACCACTCCCTTCAGACACACAGTGTGTTGATTATATTGAAATTGCAAGGTTTTACCTCTCCAGTCCACTTGCATTGGGCTATGACGTTCCAACCAATCCATTCCTAAAAATCACGTCAAAGCTGCCTAAGGGAAGAATTTGCTAGGATGAACAGTGAAAACAGTGAATTTTCCTCACATGTCATTGATCTCAAATGTCTCATTATATAGGGAGATTTAGTGTATTACATGCCTAGGATTCTAAGCAACATTAATATTGCAATAAGGAGCAATAAGGATGATTTATATGGCTGTTACAAGTCATTTCATTCTCTTGATTGCTGCCCTTGATGAGATCAAATAATGGCAAAGTAATGGTCTTTGTAACACTCCCCCTTTTGATCGAATCCATCTTGAGATCAATTTGTTCTTTAATTCCTTTGAAAAACCCTGTGGAAAAAAAGGAATAAATTGACTGGTGATTGCTCTAACATGAACCTGCAAGGTTTAAGGAGTAATCGATGTCTTGTTTTATCTCTAGAAAAACCCTTGTGGGAAAAACATGATATAAGACATATGCTTGCATCAGACATTGTCTAATTAAAAACTTTGTATGAGAAAACTTACTGGTAAAAACTCATAAAAGAAAAGAGTACAATGTGAAGTGTTTAACAAGATCCATCATTCAGAGAGTTTTCCCCTGAAACTTGCAAGTCTCTGAGCCGTCTCATACCAATTCCCTCAACACATTTCTCGAATGAGGAAGCAGGTAGGGACTTGGTAAAGAAATCTGCCAGATTATCACAAGACATTGTCTGTAAGATGTTTATTTCTCCACTTTGCTGAAGTTCATGGGGATAAAACAACTTAGGAGCAATATGTTTGGTGACGTTGCTTTTGATGTAACCTGTTTGCATCTGCGTAATACAAGCAGCATTATCCTCATAGATAATGGTAGGTGATTCTGAGGAACCAATACCACAAGATTGTTTAATGTGGTTTATCATTCTGCGGAGCCATACGCATTCACTTGATGCCTCAAATAGTGCGATGATTTCAGAATGATTTGTGGAGGTAGCCACTAATGTTTGTTTAGATGACTTCCATGATATGACAGTTCCTTCTTGAAGGAATACAAAACCTATCTGTGATCTGGCATTGTGGGGATCAGACATATAGCCAGGATCAGTGTATCCAACTAAGCTAGGATCATTAGTTCTCTGGAAGAATAAGCCAAGATCCTTAGTACCATTCAGGTACCTGAGGATTTGTTTTCCTCCAGTCCAATGACGCTTAGTTGGGGCAGCACTATGTCTTGCCAATAGATTTACTACAAATGTAATGTCTGGCCTGGTACTATTTGCAATGTACCTGAGTGCTCCGATGAGACTGAGATAGGGATATTCTTGTCCTAATATCTCTTCTCCCTCCTCCTATGGTCGAAAAATGTCCTTTTTCTTTATCGAGAGATCGAACAACCATGGGGGTTTTATTTGGGTATGCTTTGTCCATATTGAATTTCTCCAATAATTTTTGGACATAGACAGATTGATGCACTAAAATTCCCGAGTGAAGGTGCTCGATTTGCAAACCTAAGTAAAATCTGGTTTTACCCAAATCCTTCATCTCAAATTCCATCTTAAGATGGTTGCGGGCTTTATCAATATCTTGTGTGTTACCAATGATATTCAAATCATCCACATACACTGATATGATGCAAAATCCTGTGGAGGATCTTTTGATAAAGATGCATGGGCAATCATCGTTATTTGAATAACCCTTCTGCAGAAGGTACTCTCTCAGTCGGTTGTACCACATTCTACCTGACTGTTTAAGACCATAGAGTGATCTTTTGAGCTTTACACAATACATATTATGATTTGTGCTATCATTCGGTATAGGGATCCCATCGGGGACCCTCATATATATGTCCGAATCTAGTGACCCATATAAATATGCTGTCACGACATCCATCAACTGCATAGATAGACACTTTTGAGTTGCCAGTGATATCAAGTATCGGAACGAAATTCCACTCATGACTGGAGAATAGGTTTCATTGAAATCAATGTTGGGTCTCTGCGTGAACTCTTGTGCTACAAGCCTCGCCTTATATCTCACCACCTCATTGTTCTCATTTCGCTTCCGGATGAAAACCCATTTAAAACATACAGGGAATGTTTTTGGAGGTGTAGGTATTACTAATGAGAATACCTCTCTTTTATTGAGGGAGGCTAATTCTGCTTCAATTGCTTCCTTCCATTTGTTCCAGTCCAAACGCTTCTTGCACTCTACCATGGATTTTGGATCTGGATCATTTTAGATGGTATCTGCAACTGATGAGGCAAATTATATGTCGACAATTGTGGTCTTACAGTCAAATGATCCTCTAGACTCAACATAGTTTATGGAAATTTCATGTACCCTAGTTATCGGCTCAGTATTTCCTAATATGACCGTGTCGGGGTGTCCCAATGTCCCATCATCAGAAATTGGGTGAACTGTTGATGTGGGAAGTGGATTGGATAAATCCACTTGGTGTCTCTTAACTTGAGGTTGAGTTTCATTTACTGTGTCAGAGGATTCTTTCCTCTGTTTCCTCGTGCGCTTGCAAGGATTTGCTGTACTTCTCCCACTCTCTTTTGAGGAAGGGAGTTGAATAGTTTTGTTTGGTACCTCTATTCTTTCTGGCACATTTCTTGCGGGAATGTATGATTTTGTGACACTTTTACTCATAGTAAATGAGTCTGGCAAATTGTTTGCAGCAACCTGCAAATCAATGATCCTTTGAACTTGAAGTTCAGATTCTGTGGTACGAGGATCCTCCTTTAGGGTGTCAAAGACATCCCAATTTATTTTCGGGCATTTAGTGTGATACTTGTATTCTCCCCCTAATGCCAGGAAATGTTCTTCATTGAAGATACAATCTGCGTACCAGGCTGTGAGCAAATCCCCTGTAAGGGGTTCCATGTATTTAATGATCGACGAAGATAGATACCCCACGTAGATCCCCATTTTCCTGTGAGGGCCCATAGATGTACGCTTTGGTGGTGAGATCGGTACGTATACAGCGCAACCGAATTTCCGCAGATGGGAAATTCAAGGAGGATCACCATGAACTAATTGTAGCGGGGAAACTGTATGGTGTGCAGTTGGACGCAATTGTATTAAGTCACCAGCATGTAAGACTGCGTGACCCCAACAAGAGGTTGGTAGGTTACAATTTTGCAATAGTGGTCTAGCAATAAGCTTTATTCTCTTGATAAGAGATTCAGCTAAACCATTCTGTGTGTGAACATATGGTACAGAATGTTGAACTTCAATTCCTAAAGCCATGCAATAGTCATTGAAGGCTTTGAAAGAAAACTCTGCAGCATTGTCCAATCTGATTGATTTTATCTGGTGTTCAGGTTGATTTGCTCTAAGTCTGATGACTTGTGCAATCAATTTTGCAAAGGCATGTTTCCGTGTCGATAATAGACATACACGAGACCATCTTGTGGATGTGTCTAGTAGAACCATGAAGTACCTGAATGGTTCAAACAATGGTTGAATGGGGCCAAAAATGTCACCTTGAATGCGTTCAAGAAACTTTAGTGGTTCAACTTTTATTTTATGATGTGAGGATCTCAAAATTAATTTTCCAGTTGCACATGAGGTGCACACAAAATCTGAGGATTTCGGGAATTTTCTGTCGCTCATACCATGTCCACTTGAATTGCTCATGATTTTTCTCATCATCCCGATGCCGGGATGGCCAAGGCGTTCATGCCAAGTTTTGAATGCATCCACATTCTGAAAAATCACTTTGTATGCAACATAAGGTACGGGTTTGATGTATGTGTAGTACAATCCAGACGGGAGAGAAGGCACCTTTTCAAGTGTTTGTTTGCCATATCCAATATCTTTGGTCAAGAGGAGGAACTCCTCATTGTTTTCTTCATATGTTTCCACATGAATCCCATTTTTCCGGATATCTTTATAACTTAGTAGGGTACGTGTTGAATCGGAAAACAATAATACTTCCTCAATATTTATTTGTGTACTCATTGGAAGTAGATAGTGGCTCTACCAGAACCAACAATCATAGCTTCGCGTCCTGCGATGGTCAAAACTTGTCCTTCTCTCTTTGTGAGAGTTTGGAAAAATTTGACTTCCCTAAGTATAGTGTTAGTGGTACAACTGTCCACTAGGCACATCTCTTCTTCCATTGGATTGACTCCCGTAACAATCTATATAATGCAGAATTTAAATTTGTAAGAATAAAGGCAAAATATAGAAAAAAACATAGAATATATTAAGATAGCAGGTGTGTTATTACAACTGATCAATGGTGTGGCAACATCATGTCTTTATTACAATGATTACTTTTGCAAATTTAAATTAAAGCTATGGAGCCTATTTGAGGTCTCCAAAAATGTCGTTGGAAGCATATTCCACGAGCATGTCATTGATGTCCATAGAGCCTTCCTCTTCACTTGGTGGAGTCTTGGTTTTGCTCAGTCCCGCTCTATCAAGGGTGGGGTCCATAGCTCCAGTCTCTAGTGCTTGAGAGGTGAAGTGTGCTTCATGCTTCTGGGTGTTCTGTGTATGACCCATGAACTTCATGTATAGATCAACAAGGTGCTTAGGGGTCCTGCACTTCTTAGCAATGTGATTGTAGCAACCACACCTGAAGCAAGTTGTCTTGTTGCCACTATCATTTTTGGGCTTAGAAATGCCTTTCCCCTTTTGGGCATTCCTACGTGGCTTTGTGGTTCTCTTGCGCTTGCCCTTGCTAGAGGAATTTTTAGTCTATGTATTCCCATTCGAGACATTTTTCTTTACATTCGCATGTACTTCAGGCAATGGTGCAAAGCCCAATGGGCGCTGGTTTGAGTTCCATACAATGAGTTCATGGTTCTTTTCTGCCTGTTTCAATGTCGGAATGAGTAAAGAGTGGACTGTGAAATTCTTCTTACAGCATTGTTGAGTAATGATCCTTTCTGATGGGAGCATTGCAGACAAAGTCTTTTCAATTTTATCTGCTTCAGAAGGTTCTTTCTTACAAAACCGGAACTTACAACATATCTTATGAATAGCATGGTTGAACTCATCTACAGTTTTGAAATCCTATAGGCATAGGTGGTTCCACTCATGCGTTGCCTCTGGGAGGAGGATAGCTTTATGCTGTTCATATCGATTTTTGAGAGCTGTTCACAAAACACGTGGGTCCTCCTCATACATGTACTCCATTTTCAAATCCTGATGGATATGATTCCTTATCACTTTTAAGGCGAAGAATTTAGACATGTCAGAGGGGGTAACGCTTTCCACAGTTGTTTCATCTATACATCTGTATAGTCCATTTGTTGACAGATTTACTTTGACATCCATCGCCCAAGCAGGGAAATTGGAACCATCAAGAGCGAGAATATCAAACACTTTGGTTGCCATCTCACCTACATTGTGATAGCCAAAATTTTGAGAAATTATGGCATATTTGCATAATAATAATAATAATAATAATAATAATAATAATAATAATAATAATAATAATAATAGAGCGATAAAATAAATGCTGCAAAGTAATTGTAAAATAAAAGACATGGAAATGCATAGAGTGTTTAAAATAGACTCATATTTATAATAACAGAGAGTTACAGGGTGCTAAGAGCAAGTGTACATTCTCTAGTTATTTGCGGAAAGTAAATTGACCAAAGGTCAGGTACTAAAATGTAAAATTCAGAAAATTATAAAGATAATTGGGCGGTGGGCCGAAACAATCTCAGTTTCGGCCCACCGGCTGGTTTTGGTCCAAGAGGCCGGGGGGGTGGCGCGGTCGCGCAAGGCGGCCCGGCCCAGTGGCCGGCGCGGGGTGGCGGCCCATTAGCGGGCGCGGCTAATGGGCCGGCCTGGCCCAGCCGGCTTAAGGGAGGTAGGGACGCAAACCCTAACCCCTCCTCCCCTTCAAGCCGCCGTCACCTGCCTGTGGGGAGGGAGGCCGACGCGCCGCCGCCACCGTCGGCACCACCTCCTGCAGCCGCCGCCGCCATGGGTAGGATGGGCAGCCATGGGGAGGCCGAGCGCCGCCGCCGTCATGGGGAGGCGCCGCCGCCGGGAGGCCTCCGCTGCCCGCAGCCGTGCCCCGTCGGGCGCTGGCGCAGCTGCTGCCACCGCCACCATTGGGCGCCGGCATAGCTGCTGCTGCCATCGCCGTTGTCGAGCGCTCACGTGGCTGGTGCACGGCCGGTGTTGTCTGGAGCTGCCGTGGCCGCCGCCGGGACCGACGCCGCTACGCCACCGCTACCGTCGATCCACCGTTGCCGCCGCGGCCGCCACCCTGGACCCCCTTCCCTTCCACCTCCGGGACCTCTTCACTTCCCTTGCTCAGGCCTCCCCCTCAACCGAGGGTGAGGGACGGCTGACCTTGCCGCCGCCGCTCGTCTTGGCCGGGACATGCTCCATCTTGATGATGCGGCGGAGGCCAGGGCGTGCGTTCGTTGTCGCGGCTATGGTCGGGCGACCGGGGAATGAAGGGACTGGTGGTGGAGATGGAGGTGCGATCGCAGAGCTGCTGGAACCGCCTGCTGCCATGTAGAAGGGCGGGGCTGTGCCTCTGAGGAGGAACTCCGGTGGATCAGCTGGTGTTGGTGTGTGCAGTGGTGTCGCTGGTGAGTAGTCCGGCGACGATGATGGTGAAATGGGGCGACGAAGATGCTTTGTCCAGCCGTGGTGAGGGCAAAAGGACTTGCTGCATCCGCACCCTTGCTGTCCACCCATGGGACTCGTAGTGATGCAGTGACTCCACCAAAATACGTTCTGGTGATGTGCACTCGTCAGTCATCACCAGAGTCCCTTGGCGAGTTGCGAGGGTGCTGGAGTTGGCGCTGTCGGCTCTGGTGTTTCCGTGAGCAGCGGCACTGTCGTCGCAGCGTCGTCCTCCACATCTGGCAAAGCCAGAGGGAGGAGAACCAGGGCCACGGGCGGCAATGCCGGCACCACGGCCCCTGCCACGTCGAGGACGGTGCACCGGAGCTTGGAGAATCCTCTTAATCTGTTGCATGAGACAACGGAGGTTGCGGGGAAGGGAGGATTTGGCATCGAGAGGAATGGGACGAGCCATCTTACCCTTCACGTGTCGGTGAGTGCTTTCACCGTTCTTGCTCGGTTAGAGCGTGCTGATAATGTGTTAGGATGAACAGTGAAAACAATAAATTTTCCTCACATTTCATTGATCTCAAATGTCCCATTATATAGGAAGATTTAGTGTATTACATGCCTAGGATTCTAAGCAATATCAATATTGCAATAAGGAGCAATAAGGATGATTTATATGGCTGTTACAAGTCATTTCATTCTCTTGATTGTTGCCCTTGATGAGATCAAATAATGGTCAAGTAATGGCCTTTGTAACAGAATTTTCAGATTGGACTGAAAAGACACTCCCTGAACCCACCAAAGACACTAAAACCAGTTCACGAGTACACTGCAGAATTCCTCCATCAGCCATTCGAACTTTCACTGCAGACAATTCCTGTTGTTGTCCTTTTAGCTTGAGAGCCAATTCTTCGGACACAAAACTATGGGTACTGCCAGAATCTAGCAGCATAAGCACCTCATGATGCTGAATTAATCCTTGCAATCGTAATGTTCCGATGGATTCAATCCCCAATACTGCTTTGCGTGATATCTGACACAGTTCACTGTTGGTGGAAGCTATTGGTGCAGGTTCATCATCCTGGAATTCCTCCACTAATTCATCAGTCCTTTCCTCAAGCAAGTTCCATAATTCCTCCAGAACATGTAACTGAATAGTAGGGCCACGTTTGTGTTCCCGGCTCCAACGTTCCCCACATGTGTGACAGCCCTTTCGCCCTGCGATATGCTCGCAGAGCAGCTACCTTGTCTTCCACTTGCGGAACTCGGTGATCATCCAATGCACTCCAATCATCTGCACGACCGCCTAGACCGAGACCTTGCCGTGGCTGAACCGGCACATTCTGATGAAGCCCACTGCGTGTACCAACTAAAAATTCCATCCGCCGATTGTCTCTGTGATTAGTCTCCAACACCTCCTCCTGCAAGCATGCCAAATCCACAGCAGTATCCAGATTGGCAGGTCTATGTAACACACAACTGCTGATCTAATACTGCCTAGCGGTCCATCAATAAACTGGGTAACAAAAAACACATATGTCACACCCCGCCCTTGAACCACTATACAAATGACACCGAGGAGGGCATGCCGCAGGAGAACGGTGAACCGCTTTCCCACGGAACCACGAAACAAGTACTAGTCCTATGATAACGATGTTGGTACCAGCGGTAACATGATGAATCAATAAAAGATTTAAATAAATACAATATACCTTCACGTTGCAGCTTCGGGTAATCCCTGAGTTGCAACCTTCAATCAGAGTCAATAGCAGCGAAACTTAGCGAAACTAGGACACCAAATCCACAGGCAGTAGTTTGGGTTTAGGGACGAAACTCCAACCTTCATCTTCTTTCTGAACTTAAGCCAAGGGGAGGAAAAACAACAACAATGGGGGCTTGAGTACTTTCGTACCTAGTAAGCCAATAGAAAATGTGTACATGCAAATTTCAAAGAAAGACTGAGTTCATTCGGCAAAATATTTATTTCTAAGACACTTTTCAACAGTCTAAGTGTGGGTTTCAAAATAAACTTTTCCTTCGGAAGGAGGTGTCTCACCTCAATCTGTCCATGAGTTGCTTTGCAACAACTCAAGCGGAAAAGCCAAATTTTAGTATTTATAACACTTTCTCCTTTATTAGTTTCTTTTCACTTTCAAAACATAAACCAATGTTTTCTCCAACAACCATCCATTAACCAAGTCTCAAGGTTAACGACACCGGGTTTGGTCGTCTCGACCCGCCAACCCAAACTCGACCATCTCGGCCCCTAAACCGTTCCTCTCGGCCCTATGGTGCCAAACGACACTCCAGGTCACACAGGCCTATTCCCAACCACGAAGGCTGGCCATCCGTCACAAAGAAGGACTCCGGTAACGGTTCCCATCCCACGAACCAATTTATTAAATAAGTTTTAAAAACAAATCTACACTATGGGAATCACCTCACATTCGCCCTTGACCGTGGGCACAGCTGTTCGAACAATTCAATTAAACCTCTGCAGAGACTGTATGTTTTTCCCACAAGACACGAAGCTTACACCGATACTGGCCGGTATCGAAAGTTCGTGACAAGGCCTTTCCCTAGCCAATCCATAAATGTCCCGTGTCACACAGATGGGTGGAATCTCTCCATCAAGCATCAGGCCAGGCTTAGACCCTCATCTACTCAGGCCCCACCGTATGGACCCCGATACATCCCCACTGCAGGAGATTGCCGTATACTCCATCATACTGGTGCTCTTCAACTGCCAACATGCTAGACACCTATGTTTTAGCTAGTTACTCATCCAGGGACATCCCATTCTACCTGTGTGGGCGTACTGTGAGATGCTCGGATGTAAAACCCAAAGGAATCGGTCCTTATGCGCGACTATGAAACCAAACCACATAGGAGAGGATTCGCACCGCAAGTTTTTCTTCCATGAAACCTTTTTATTTTCAAAGTCACCGACTCTTCGAGTCGGGTTTTATAAACCTTTCACAACCCAAGTTTTTCCACATCAATAACCATATATAAACCAGATATAAACAAATGGTGCAAAATGACACCTGCGCCAAGAGAGTGCAAGTATCGAGGTACTGCTGTGGTGGAGCGACAAGGGTTAAGTTTAACAAGGTCCTACAGAATGTAATACAGCTACATAGGTTGGTCCGTCAGTCGTGTGCTCATAGATCGATGGCCGATCGAATTAGTTGTGTACGCTAAGCGCATGCAATCTTGCAAACAATACATTTTATAAACTAGGAGCAATATGATCGAAGAGTAGCTTGCCTTATTGTTGGTCTTCAAATCTTCAAGAAAATCTGCGTCCTTTGCATCTACGGAACCTCTAATACGCGATCGAAAAGAGAAAAACATCCAAAATCCTATAAAGTAAATAGCAACTATTTTAAACTAATAACGCCATTGCACATATCTCATAGAAAAATTATGGAAGTTAAATGGAGTCAATCGAACTTACGATTGGAGAGATATAAATTTTGGGAGATTAATAGATTTTCTGAAATATGAAAAAAAAGGATTTATTAAATTAGAATGGAATATTCCCAAGAATATTCCTTGGCTGTGATGTTGAGAGGGAGGTATTTCGGACTTTGTCTCAGGTGGGCTTGGGCTTTAGCCCAGAGATAAAGGAGGAGTGCAAGGATGGGCTTGGGGTGTAGAGGGATATCAATTAGACTTTGGTGAGGAGGGGGGCTGCTTGTGGGCTTTATGTCACACCCGGAAAATAGAACTCTATATTCCAATTGTGAGTGCATAATTCTTTGTCCTAGGAGGCAAGGTACACATTACAAAGTTGATAAATATCAGAATAAACAAGCGGAAGCGTAGATAGAGTACTTTATTACATGGGCGACCAAAGGCCCAACACTGAAAGATAAACGAATAAAAGACGGCAGCTATGACGGACCACCACAGGCACTTCGACGTCAGGCACGAGCTAGACACCAAAGTCTTCGACTTCAAAGTACTCCTCTGCTGGAAGGGGGAAAAAGGGAGCAAGGCTGAGTATAACCACCGTACTCAGCAAGCCATGCCGGGAAAAATGCAAGTATAATGCTAGGGAGTACAAAGGATTTGTATATAGGGATATTTTGCATAAAACCAGCATTTGAAACATTTAAATATTTAAAGGCATTTTAATCCAACACGAACCTATCTCTAGTCAAAATTATCATCAAGCCGCGCACCGACGCGACCTTGCCTTATCCTAGGCCAACAAGTACTAACTCCAGTTATTTTAGTTTTAAACATAATCAAATTCTAACTTAGGTACATTGCTTAGCTTGCCCATAACTGAGGGCGTGGCTATTCGAATAGATCAAACTCTGATCAGAGGTGTACATCTTTACCCACCAGACATGTCTTCCTCAAGTGTTGCGACGTGCCACATGCCACCACGGCATACGGACGAAAGCCATGACATAACCTACCGCCTAGTATTGCCCTAAGCGAAAAAGACCGACATAGACTTCCCCCGCCAGGCGCCCTGGGTCGAGCAGACAGTCTATGCCCTCGAGCGTACTGCCAGAGACGTCAACCCCACCAAGGGCTTCATTCATCCCTATCCGTGTCTTTTTGCTCATGGCCGTACTAGACGACAAGTTAAGCCTTACCCATTAGACAAGTGGTAATACGGAATATGCTTTGCAACAGAGGCCCGAAGACCGGTCCTTATGACGGCCGAGGTGCGACTAACAAAACCAAGCACCCCGAGGCCAGCCGAAAACAAGTTTGGGGAAATTTTGAAGGGGAAACATCACTTCATGGCTAAACAGCCATTAAACCAAAATTACCATTATTTATAAATTATTCACAATTCTAATTATTAAAAATTAACTCTAATTGTTTCTATGTAAGCAAGGCTAAGCATATTCCTAAAGTTTCTAGTAAGCACCACATAAATAAAGTCCTCAATAGTTTTATTTTTTCTAGGGTTATCAAGGATCATAATAATACAAATAGTAAGGTCGTAACAAGGGAAATTGGTAAGGCTAAATAAAACGGTAATAATCGCGGGAATTTAATAAAGCGAAATGCAATAATTTAAATAAACATAATTTTGTAAACTGGGATAGCAATATGATCAAAATGACACGACTTGCCTTGCTCGCTACCAAAGTCTTCCGCATCAACCTCGATGTAGAGCGGCTCTTCCGGATCTGCAGCGTCAACACGACATACGCAAAGGAAAAAAGGCCAAAAGACAAATAACAACCATATAAGATGCATGAACAAAGCATACAAATAGGTTCTTTACTGTTTAAGGAAAAATTAGCAATTTGAACGGGTCGATTCCTAGTTCAAATAGTCGAGATACGACAATTTGAATTTTAAATGTTGTTCAAAATGACATATTGCGAATTGATTGAATAATTCTCTTTTTTTAAACAGAACAAAACAGAGACAGAGAGAGGGAGACAGTGAGGAGGGAGAAGGAGATAGAGAAAGAGAAGCAATGGAGAGGGGGATAGATGGCAGTGAGGGCGGCGGCAAGGCTCACCGGAGCTGCGAGAACGGCGAGGGGACGTCGACGACGAGTTTGGCGGCGAGGAACCGTGGAGGCCGGAGTTGCGATGGCGACTGCGCAAGAGAACAGCGGTGCGGCGGCTCGGGAGAGCGGGAGAGGAGGGTGGCGGCGTGTGGGGAGGAAGGAGGAGGCCGAGGGCTGCCTTTTATAGGCCGGAGGGAAGGGAGACGGGCGCCGGGGAGGGAGATCGACGCCGGCCATGGTGGAGCTCACCATTGATGCGAGCCTTCAAAATCCACCACAAAATAATGCCGAATCAAGCGGGATTTGTTGGGGGAATTGATGAGGAGGATGCGAGGAATCCATTTTCGCAATTATTTCGGAGGGGAATCGATCGGGGAGGAAGATCAATCGGTGGCTGCGGCTGTCCTTCACGGGAGAGAGAGAAACAGCACTGACGGGAGGAGGAAGACGATCCTGACCTGTGGGGCCCGCTAGGCAGTGCTGCTGCGCGCTGTGGGCTGGCCCAGGGGGGGCGGCATGGGCCAGGAGGGGGGCGGCTGGGCCGAGCGCAAAGGAAAAAGAGAGATGGGCCGGGGAGAGGGAGGAGCCCATGGGGAGGAGGGAGGGAAGGGAGAGGGAGGGAACAAGTGTCCAGGCCGGGCCGAGATAGGGAGAGGGAGAGATGGGCCGACGGCCCAAGAGGGAAGAGGGAGGTTTAAATTTAATTTTCTTTTTTAGAAAATCTAAGAAATGTTTTTGTTGCATTAAAATATTTATAGTGCTCTGAAAATTAAAGTGAAAATTGATTAAATATTTCGAAGCACGAGGAATTCAACAAAAATTCCTACATGCCGGTTCGAGTTGAATCTTGGGGATTTTTAATTGTTGAAGGCTAAATTAGATTTTTACAATTTCTAGAAATAATTTAGACGGTGAAATTTTAAGGTGATTTTTAGGGCGCGACAAACCTACCCCCCTTACAGAGAATCTCGACCCCAAGATTCGGTAGCACTACTAAAGAGATGGGGATGGGCTGACTTCAACTCGTCTTCACGCTCCCAGGTGGCTTCTTCTTCGGAATGGTTGGTCCACTGAACCTTGCAAAAACGAATGACTCGACTGCGTGTATGCCTTTCTGAGGTGTTCAAGATTTTGATTGGCTTCTCCACATAGGTTAAATCTTCTTGGATCTCGATCTGCGCAGGATCAGCTTGTTCTGTTGGCACCCGAAGACATTTCTTGAGTTGGGAAACATAGAACACGTCGTGGACACTTCCCAATGAAACGGGCAAGTCAAGCTGATAGGCAACTTCTCCTCTTCTGCTCAAGATCTTATATGGTCCAACATATCTCGGTGCAAGTTTCCCTTTCGTGTTGAATCTTCTGACCCCTCTAAGCGGAGTGGCTCGTAAATAAACATAATCACCGGCTTCAAAAGTAAGATCTCGGCGACGGTTGTCTACATAGCTCTTCTGTCTAGACTGAGCTACTTTCAAGTTTTTCTGGATGATCTTAACTTTTTCCTCAGCTTCTCTAAGAATATCTGTTCCAAAAACTTGTCTTCTCCTGTCTGATCCCAAAGGAGCGGTGTTCTATACTTTTGGCCATACAAGGCTTTGTACGGTGCCATTTGTAGACTGGACTGATAGCTGTTGTTGTATGAAAATTCTGCATAAGGGAGACTCTTATCCCAAGTTTTCCCAAAATCAAGGACACAAGCTCGAAGCATGTCTTCAAGGATCTGATTGGTTCATTCTGTCTGACCGTCTGTTTGCGAGTGATAAGCAGTACTAAAATTCAACCATGTTCCTAATTCCTCTTGCAACTTCTGCCAAAACTTGGAGGTAAACTGACTACCTCGGTCAGACACGATCTTCTTCGGAACACCATGCGACAAACAATGCGAGCAAAATATAGTTCTGCCAATTTGCTGCCTGAGTAAGTAGTCTTGACTAGAATGAAATGTGCCACTTTTGTCAGTCTGTCAACGACTACCCAAATTGAGTCATAACCACATTGGGTTCGGGGAAGACCGGTAATAAAATCCATTCCAATCTCCTCCCATTTCCATTCCGGAATCTAGAGCGGTTGGAGCAATCCTGCTGGTCTCTGGTGTTCTGCTTTGATTCGTTGACATACATCACACAAGGCCACAAATTCAGCTATCTCATGCTTCATGCTGACCCACCAATACTTGTCTTTCAAGTCTAGGTACATCTTGGTACTGCCCGGGTGGATGGAGTACTGACTTTCATGTGCTTCTTGTAGGATTAACTTCTTAATTTCTGGAATGTTTGGTACGCAAATACGATCTCCATTCCAGACTGCTCCATGTTCGTTCTCAACAAAACCAATTGCCTTTCCTCTCCTCATATTTTTCCTGAGTTCTTTAATATCGGTGTCATCTTTTTGGGCTTCACGAATTTGATCAAGTAACAAGGGTTTAGCTTCTAGGGTTGCCAGAAAACCTTGATCGAGGATGCCAAGATTCAAAGATTCTATCTCCTTGCAAAGAACAGAAGAACACTGATCGAGATGAGCTGCGTTGCAGTAGCTTTTTCTACTCAAAGCATCGGCCACAACGTTGGCTTTCCTAGGGTGATAGTGAATTCTCACATCGTAATCCTTGATTAATTCCAACCCTCTTCTTTGGCGAAGATTTAAATCCGGCTGAGTGAAAATATACTTCAAGCTCTTATGATCGGTGTATAGTTCACAGCGATTTCCAATGAGATAATGACGCCAAATCTTCAAAGCATGCACTATGGCTGCCAACTCAAGATCATGGGTGGGGTAGTTGTTTTCATGCGGACGTAGCTGTCGGGATGCATAAGCCACCACATGTCCTTCTTGCATTAGAACAGAACCCAAATCTTGACGGGACGCATCACAGTATACTTGAAAATCTTTGTTAATATCCGGCAGAACCAAAACCGGAGAGGACACCAGTTTGTTTTTGAGCAATTGAAATGCCTTCTCGCACTGTGGGGTCCACACAAACTTTTCTTGCTTCTTCAACAACTGAGTCATTGGTCTAGCGATCTTCGAGAAGTTTTCAATGAACCGACGGTAATACCCTGCCAGTCCAAGGAAGCTGCGAACTTGAGTGACTGTCTTGGGTTGACTCCACTTGGTGACTGATTCAACTGTGTTAGGGTCCACTGCCACACCTTGCGCAGATATGACATGGCCTAAAAACTTTACTTCTGACAACCAAAACTCACATTTACTGAACTTGGCATACAATTGATGCACCCTGAGTTTCTCCAGAGTTAGACGCAAGTGTTGTTCATGCTCTTCCTCTGTCTTGGAATAAATTAAAATGTCATCGATGAAGACAACCACGAACTTATCTAGATATTCCATGAATACTTTGTTTATCAGGTTCATGAAAAAGGCAGGAGCATTGGTCAATCCGAATGACATTACTATACATTCATATAGACCATATCTGGTGGTGAAGGCTGTCTTGGGGATATCTTCTTCGCGGATTCGTAGCTAGTGATATCCGGATCGGAGATCAATCTTGGAGAATACAACGGCTCCCTTTAATTGGTCAAACAAATCATCGATACGAGGCAATGGATATTTGTTCTTGATAGTGACTTCATTGAGGCCATGATAATCGACGCACATCCGCTTGGTTTTGTCTTTCTTCTCAACAAAGATTACCGGTGCTCCCCATGGAGATGCGCTGGGACGAATATACCCCTTTTCCTTCAATTCTTCCACCTGTTTCTTCATTTCGGCCAATTCATTGGCACCCATCCGATACGGTCTTTTGGAGATAGGTGCGGTACCGGGTACCAGATCAATCCGA
The DNA here is from genome assembly GCA_008326285.1 of Oryza officinalis. Taxonomy (NCBI): domain Eukaryota; kingdom Viridiplantae; phylum Streptophyta; class Magnoliopsida; order Poales; family Poaceae; genus Oryza; species Oryza officinalis. The sequence continues at coordinate 27,283,459 of BDMV01000011.1, read as the reverse complement.
AACTCGATCTCTCTTTTGGGAGGCATTCCTGGCAAGTCTTCGGGGAACACATCCGCGTACTCTTTGACTATTGGGATTTCTTCAAGGCGGACCTGATATAGAACTTGCGAACCGGTCGGGGTGGGATGAGCATAGGCAATAACTGGCTGATCCGGACCATTGTGCAACGTGACAGTTCTACGGGCACAGTCCAATACCACTTGATGGCGAGTAAGAAAGTTCATTCCGAGGATAACATCCAGATCTTTGGATTCCAGAAGAATGAGATTGGCCAGAAAAGGAATCCCTTGGATTTCTATGGACACTGATGGACTAAATTGCCGAGCTGGCATTTGACCACTGGGGGTAGTAATTATCATAGCATTACTAAGGTTTTCTACCCTCAAGTTATTTTGCCCCACAAATTTCCTTGATATGAATAAGTGTGTAGCTCCAGAATCAAATAGAACTGATGCATGAACAGAATTAACCAGAAACGTACCAATGATAACTTCAGGAGCTGCCTGCACTTCCTCTGCAGTGACGTGGTTCACACGTCCCCTGATCATGTTGTTGCGGACTAGAGTCTGACCTTGCGAACGCTTCGGCTTTGGACACTTGTTGGCAAAATGCCCCGGCTCATGGCAGTTGAAACAGAGAAGGATCTTTCCATTGCCATCTTTGCTGGCTGATCCACCTGGTGCCGCTGTTGGAGTGGGACGAGGTGCACGGTTTACCACTTGATTCTGCTGCTGCAATGAAGGCCTGTTGACATACTGCATATGGGGAGCTGAGCGGAACTGTGAGTTGGAGAAAGATCCACCGTGATGAGGAGTGGTATAACGGAGCTTCTGACTTGGCCCCTGCTGTGCCTTGAAGTTTGCCATGTGACGCTTGAAACTATCGAGAAGTGGCCAGGCCGGGCCGAGAGAGGGAGAGGGAGAGATGGGCCGACGGCCCAAGAGGAAAGAGGGAGGTTTAAATTTAATTTTTCTTTTTTAGAAAATCTGAGAAATGTTTTTGTTGCATTAAAATATTTATAGTGCTCTGAAAATTAAAGTGAAAATTGATTAAATATTTTGAAGCACGAGGAATTCAACAAAAATTCCTACATGCCGGTTCGAGTTGAATCTTGGGGATTTTTAATTGTTGAAGGCTAAATTAGATTTTTACAATTTCTAGAAATAATTTAGACGGTGAAATTTTAAGGTGATTTTCAGGGCGCGACACTTTAGTCCGAAATTTGGAGAAAGGACGTATAGTAGACTTATTAGGTGATTGACTTCTTGGGCTTGGCCCAACAAATGATGAAGGACGCGATATAAACTATTTTGGTTGGGCGGCCCAATGAAAGCGAAGGGAGTTAGTGTAGACTTTATTTAGCTTTTAAACCAATGGGACCCACGGAGAGAGTCAAGGGAGTAGGCCCCACCATCTTTTTCTCTTTTTTTCTTCTCTTTTCTTTTCTGCTTCTCTCTCCTTGTTATCTTTTCTTTCTCTCCATCTTTCTTTGACTTCTCTGCTGCTTCCCGAGCAGGAGGAGGAGATGGAGGGCGATGGCAGCGCGGCGTGATGGGCTCGGCTGGGGTGGTGCTGGCCAGGGCGACTCGGCACGCAGCAGGGCCATGGCGGAGGAGAGAGGCACGACTGTTGGCGTAGAATTTAGACCCGCCTTGCAACCAAACGGGTTCCACGTTTCCACGACGACCTGGGAGATCTGCTTAGCTCCAGTGCAGGTCCAATAGCTTGCCTAGGTGCATGTAAGGTATGCCAGTTGATTTGATCTGCAATCGACAAGATAAACAAGTAAATCATGTTAGAAAACAATGGCCGATCGGCCGATAGGCCGATGTCGCACTGTCATGACCTAGCCGATAGGGCTATATCGGCTCACTTGTAATTATGATAAAGTAAGGATAAAATAAAGATCTGATCTCATCGGCCTTCATCAATATATTAATGTCAATTAATGGCATTGGCCGATGAAGGGTAAAAAGGATAAATACACTAGCTAATACTCTAGTGCAAACCTGTATAAATCAATCAGCTGATATAAATATACTGATCACAGAAAAATCTTTAAAGATAAACCCATGATAAATATAATTATATTTGTCGATCCACTTATACAAGTGGCAGATACATATAAAAACACTAAGGTAATCACATATATCAGGTAATACCGGCTGAAACCCCGGCGCTATCCTTAATTACGATCGAAAACAGGCTTTGGGTTAGATCTCAAAACAGGACTAAGGTCGATAGCAACTCAAAGTGTGAACTGAGACTTAACACAAAGAAAATCAAGCCGTCGATCGCTTTTGGGGATGGTAAATGTATTGAAGGATCAAGCCAAGCATAATAATTAGACCACCGTCGGCAATAAACCCTAAAACGAGTTAATCGCTGGCGAAGCATAATTAAGATGCTATACCAAGATCATCCAAGACATGATAAACGACGATCACATCATCGAGGCTTAACGTGCCTAAAGCAACACGCTAGCCCTGACGATGTAGATCGTCGGGTACGAGTTCTTACCTCTGCTCTGGGGAAGCAAGAACTCGTCGGGAACTAACCTCTTGCGAGGGTTGGCGATGCACCGAAAGTAGATTGATTTTTTTTTACTGATTGTGAGAGAGACTCTATGTACACACTACCGGGATATTTATACCCGAGATTACAACATTGTCCTTGTAGGACACGATCTTATCTCTAACTAGCAAACAAGTCTTTGCGGCAGACTCTTGCCAAAGATTAGATCTAAACCTACTTAATTTACAACACACAATTGCCTAAAACCAAGCCTTATCTCTATTTGGCAATCTCCTTGAAGCTTATCTTGAGCCCAAACCAAGCCCATGCTAACTCTATTAACTTTCTACCTCTATCGACCAACAGCCATATTGAATCCGTATCGGCCGATACACTCTTTCTGCTAGCACCTCTTCCTGTCCGATACACTTGCTGAGTCCGATACAAGACTTGGTCCGACTCCAACTTAGCCCCTTCTTCTCTGCGTTGGTTTTCTCTTTCCTCTCCGAGTAGATTACGAAAATCTACTGTTAACACATGCCCCCCAATTCCGCTTCATTATATAATGTGACGGAATTAGCTCCGAGGAACCCATCGACTTCTTCGCTAGGGTTTGTCTGAAAACCGCGCATATCCAGATTCGCAGCCCTCTGTCACCGATTTCCTCACGTATTTCTTCGTTTGCCACTTGCGCTTCGCAACTCCGGCGACTCCTCGACGTTCCTTCAGCATCGACCCCCTTACCAGCGACCTCTTCAAGTTCATCAATGGCTTCCTTGCCATTCTACGCTTCTGAGATCCCCGTGGTGAGTCAATCCTTTCTGAGTTCACATTTTTATTTTCCCACCAAGTTCTTCAAACTAGGGTTTCTGCTCTTGCCCCCCAGTTCTTATCTTTAATCACTGCTCTCATGCCATAGGTCTTCAAGAACCAAATCCTGATCCCCACTAATGACAAGTCACATCGGTTCCTGCTAGGCCCTATGGGCAATTCTGACCCAACCTGGTTGATAAACGCAGAAACAAACAGAACCCCCTTCAAAGAAGTAAAGCCCAATGTTGCCTCCTGGAAGCATACCTTTAGATCTTGGCCTTCCAAGCTCAATGGCTACAGGACTTGGTACAAGAGGATTGCTACAGCCAAGCAAGTCCATTGGGACGAAATAGGAATCGGCCAGTACATTGCTCTGTCTTTGGCGGATACCAAGAAGAACGAGCCTCTCATGTCAGCGGCCACCTACTTCTGGTCTAGCACCCTGAACGCGTTTCTGTTCCGGCAAGGTCCGATGACCCCAACACTGATCGATGTCAAGATGCTGACAGGATGGGATATACACTCCGAGATAAATCCGTTCAACCTCCTCATCAATAGCAGTTATAAGTTGAAGACCAAGAAAATTGGAGGTTGGTCTGGATACATATCTGAACATATAGAACAAGGATCTGTCTCAGAGAGAGAGCACGTGGCTTTTCTGACTCTATGGTTGGAGAGATTCGTCTTCTGCGGATCAACCTGCGGCCCCACTCTGAATTGTCAACATCTAGCCCAGGCCCTGGTTGGAAAGAAGCAAATTCCTCTCGGCCGATATCTCCTTGGAGCTGTCTATCGACTTCTTTATTCTGCCACTCAAGATCTAATGTTGAAACAGACAGTGGCACACGGAGGTCCATGGTTGTTTGTCCAACTCTGGTTAACAATTCACACCAACACCATGGTCGATCGGCCTCCATTATCAGACCCAGTCTTCCCATCGGACTATACTGACAACGAGGATCCCACATCAAGAAGATGCATGTCCTTTGGGGAAGCAGCCTCAATTTATCCTGGAGCAGAGCAATCGGCCGAAGACATATCCACCTGGTTTGTCCAATTCTACACCGGCCCTCCATCAGCCAAGATGGATATGTTTGTATACCCTTCGGACTCTGAATTTGAGCTCCCTGCCGATCTGACCCTGAGCCAGCTGAACGATGACATGGTTTCGAGGGAGATCTTCATAATCTGCATCACTCCTTGCCTGCTCCCAGTAGGCGTATTTCAAGGCAGAAGCACCAATTTATCATACGAGTTTTACAACCTTATGGTGGCTGCCAGGCAATGTGGGTTAGGACAACTTCCAATCAGCCTACATTTTCATTGGCTCCTAGAGAACAGGGGTACGGTCCCATCGGCCCTCATTATGAGCAAAGCCCTGGAAATTAGAGTACCAAATTTGGGCGATTGCGACCGATTATGGTTGAGCCCTTTTATCCATATCAATTTCCAGTCATGGTGGCAAGAATGGGCTTCTCACCTCTTCCATCAATCGGCCAGGTTCTATCTAACAGAACTTGTTGATAATATTAGCCCTCAGGTCCCTGATGCCCCAATACCATCAATCAGCAACAGTGGACAGAAAATCTCTTATGCTCTAGTTCTGGCCCCATCAGGAAGAACTGTCTTGGAGTCAATTATCGGCCTCACTGCCCCAAAGGTATCATCACTGCTCCAAGGGCCGATAACCAAGGAAACTCCCAAAAGGAAGGCGCCAATAAAAGAAAAGATTCAGAAAACCAGTAAGAAACCCAGGACTGATGATCAAGCCGATGTTGATGAACTAGACCCCTCCATGGAATAATTCCTCGATGAACAAGTAATGGAGGAGGAGGTCGATGCAGCAGCTGCCGCTCTGCCTGAAGAAGAAGATCCATCGGCCAACACCGCTAAAGAACCATCGGCCAAGACCACTGCAATCCCACCGGCCGATGACCAAGCCGATACTGCCCAACCAAGGAGAACCAGACATGTAGTCCGCAAGGTTAATATAGTCCCTTTCTTGAATCTATGTAGTCTCCTTCTGTTGGTATGTTACACCTTGATCCTTTGCAGGTTCTTGCATCGTCTCTGTTGAAGGAAAGAACTCAATCGGTCCCGCCGCCCAGGACTAAGAAAGCCACCCTTCAAAGGCGCGAGCGAGCCAAGGCCTGATTGAGAACACCATCTCCTTCTCCACCACCCTCTCCGATTGCTTCGGTAAGAGTTAATCTTTATATTATTCCTCTGGTAACGTAGATCTGATTACCATTTTCTTGCCTTTTCTTCAGCCGTGGCCTCCATCACCTGTACCACATCGGCCAACTCCCTTGCCCACTGTCTCAGGACAACAACAGGAGGCCAATGCAAGCACAGCCGATGCTCCATTACAGGTAAACCAAATCACTTCGAATCCTTTGCCGATTTTTGTTTGACTGGGTTAAACATGCCCTATCTTGATGTTTACAGAACTTAGCCGATATGTTTTCTTTTGATATCGGCCAATTTCTTGATGATGAGGACAAAGAGCCACCCAGCACAGCCAAGGCATCAATCTCTGAGGAATTGAAGAACCGGCTGTCCGATATTGCTAATCGGCTGGAATCATCACTGGAATCCTTGGTGGAGAACTGCAATCCCATCAGGAGTAGGGTACAAGAAATTCAAGATCAACTGTCTGAAAACCTGATGGAGACCCTGACGCCGGCCATCTTCTTGGAACAATACCACTTCAAGCTCCATAAGGCTAAAGAGAGAATCGCGGAGAGGCTGGAACGTGAAAGCTTGGAATCGGCCTTAATTGCCAGCAAAGCTCAAGTCAATTATGACAAGACTAGGTTGGATGAGCTAGCTGTTGAGCCGATTGTCTTAAGCAATAGGCTTGAAGAACTCCGCCGCCTTGAAGCAGATCTAGTATCGAAGCTAGAAGCAACTCGCAAGGAGATCCAAGAAGTTGAAGCCGGGATAGCTGCATCTCCGAAGGCCATAGAAGATCAAATGGCGAAGCTAAAGGCATTGGCCAAATACCTTGCGACCCTGAGCATGTCCTTGAAGTCAATTCCAGGGTCGACGGCCGATGACGCTCAAGCAATAGAAGATATCGATCAAATCCGTCGTAAGGCCATTGCAGCTATCGAAAACTTCCTAGGCTGATGTAATATACTTTTCATATTCCTCCTGTAAAAGATAACCTCTTGTTTTGATTAACATACATCTCATCGGCCAAATAGCCGAATATGATCTGAACCGAAAAAATTTTTTAAAGTCCATAGACCTGAATCGATTTGACTTAAAGAATTGCTGTCCATAGACTTGAATTGATCTGACTTAAAGAATTGCTTGCTTGTATATATATGCCCCCCAAATTTTGGAAGATGAGGGCTCATGTTGTAAAATTTGAACTAAGGGCGATAGAGTATATCGGCCATCTAAAGGCGATGCGTTGTACATCGGCTGCGATCATAAATCGGCTAGCAGGTCGATCACGAATCGATCCATATGCTGGGGTAATACTTCTTTAAATACCTGCCATTAAGAGCTCTGCCATAAACTTCTCCATCTAATCCTTTCAACAAATAAGCATTGCGAGGAACACATTGATGAATCTGGAAGGGACCTTCCCAATTAGGCGACCACTTGCCGAATATATTATCTCTGGAACCAATCGGCAGTATTAATTTCCAAACAAGATCCCCTTCCTCAAATGACTTGGCAACAACCTTTTTGTTATAATGACGAGCAACTCTATCTTTATCGCGCTTGATTTTTTCCAATGCCCGCAATCGGACGTGTGCCAAATCATCTAGTTCATCTACCATAAGACTATGATACTCATCGGCTGTCAAGTCATCTTGCAAGGCAATCCTTCTTGAGCCGATGTTAGTTTCCCATGGCAGCACAGCCTCATGTCCATAAACCAGCTGATACGGTGGCACTTGGGTTGCACCATGATAAGCCATCCGATACGCCCAAAGGGAATCGGCCAGCGTTGCATGCCATCGTCTTGGCTGTTCTTCAATCTTTCGCTTGATCAGCTTAATCAAGGTCTTGTTGGAAGCTTCTGCCTGCCCATTAGCTTGCGCATAATATGGAGAAGAATTTAACACCTTGATGCCCATGCTATCGGTGAACTCAACAAACTCATCGGACATGAAGATTGATCCCTGATCTGTAGTCAATGTTTGTGGCAATCCAAACCGATATATAATATGTTCTTTGACAAACTGAATTGCATCCTTGGAATCAACATTCTTAAGAGGGATGGCCTCAACCCACTTCGTGAAGTAGTCTGTAGCCACTAAGATATATCTGTGTCCTTTACTTGATGGTGGATTGATCTGTCCGATCATGTCTATACCCCATCCTCGAAATGGCCACGGCTTTACGATTGGATGCATAGCCGATGTCGGTGCTCTTTGAATTGCTCCAAACTTTTGGCAATCTTGACATCCTTTGTAATACATGAAACAATCCTCAAGCATGGTTGGCCAAAAGTATCCAACGCGCTTCAAAAACCATCTCATTTTATGGGCCGATTGTTGGGTTCCACAAATCCCTTCATGCACCTCGCTCATAGCAACTTTGGCTTCTTTGAGACCCAAGCATTTAAGCAAGATACCATCAATCGTCCGATAGTATAGGTCGTCATCTAACAACACATAATGTAGGACTCTGTATTTCATCTTTCGTGACGCCGATTGGGAAGGATTTCTCAAATAATCGATGATAGCAAACCTCCAATCGTCGGCATCTACGGCAACAATCTGGACTTCAACATCTTTTGCCATCGGCCTGTATCCTGATGCCCCCTGAGCTAGATCATTGGCTTCGAAATTTTGATTCCTGGGTATGTGCCTCATTGCCACAATCCTGAAGGCTTGAAGCAACTCCTTGCATTCGTCATTGTAGACCCTGAGAATATCATTTCTGCATTCATACTCCTAGAAAGCTGATTGATGACTAACTGTGAATCGCCAATGATCTCTACGGAATCGGCCTCGACTTCTTGTAACAATTGCAAGCCTTTGAGGACGGCTTCATATTCTACTTGGTTATTTGTATAATAAGGCTTGATAGTAAAAGCAAACTCGAAGCTTGCCCCCCGAGGGGATATGATGACTAGGCCGATACCGCATCCATGTCTGCAAAAGGATACATCAAAATACAATGTCCTTGGCACAATGTCTGCATATGCAATTGAATCATCTCTATGTTAAACAATGAAATCGGCCAGGGCTTGTCCTTTGATTGCTTTGGCCGATTCATATCTGAGGTCAAACTCTGTTAAGGCAAAAATCCACTTCCCAATTCTCCCTTTTAAAACAGGGGCCGATAGCATATATTTTATCACATCAGCCTTGCTTACCACAATGCACTCGTTGGAAAGAAGGTAACGCCTTAATTTAGTACATGAAAAATATAAGCATAGACATAATTTCTCCACTGGCGTGTACCTTGTTTCAGCATCCAACAACCTCCTACTGAGGTAGAAAATAGCTATTTCTTTGCCATCAATGTCTTGAACCAAAACTGAGCCGATGAATTTCTCATCGGCCGATAAGTACAGCCTGAATGGAACCCCTTTCTGTGGAGGGATTAGGATTAGAGGGGAACTCAAATATTCCTTGATATTGTCCAACGCTTTTTGCAGCTTATCACTGTTGATGCAAAAAAACACACACTGGCCTAGGAGATCTGCTTAACTCCAGTGCAGGTCCAAATACTTCTTTCGGGTTCTAGGCGTGCCAATTGGTTTGATCCTGCAACCAATAAGAAACAAAGAAAGAAAACGCAGTTAAATTCACCAATGATAGCCGATCGGCTGGCTTGCTGATGACATATCATTGAGCATGAAGCCGATGCAAGATGCATTAAATCGGCTAAAATAGATTAATCAAGATAAAGCTAAATTTACTCGATCGGCTGTAGATATCAATAAAATATAATCTAAGTCTCACAACATACTTAAACCAAGTAATTGGGATAGATCGGACAGGACACCGAGACAGTATAAATTACTTATGTCTAAATATATTATAACACATGGATTATATATATTCACAGCATAGCCGATTAGGTAAACCTAACGTGTATCGGCTAGTACTCCGATACTACTTTATGCAAAGATATTACCATAAACAAAATATATTGAACGACTGTCAACCTAACGTTAAGATGATTCTAACCAGATTGGATAGCAAGCTCAATATGTTTTATTATGTTAATAGCTCGATATAAAGGGCAAATTTAATATATCAAGATGACAAGATAATTAAACCAGGTAAGATCGGCTGAAACCCCAACACTATCTCTATTAGCAATCATAGACAGTCTAGAGATTATGGTTCTAAACATGATTTAGTAGGTCAAACCTAACTGATGCAGCACTAAATATGTAAAGAAACATAATATCTAGATGATTAAATCATTGAAAACCTTTTCGAGATGGTAGATATACTACATAATCTAAATCAATAGTGATATATAACCCTATCGGTGCTTTCTATGAAATAGACGTCAACCGATCTAGGTTATATACCGATATCCATTCAGATTATACAGTATATATGATAACTCGACGATTCACACAAACAAGATCAGAGTGTCATGAAGATGGAAGCACTAATCCCGAGAGCGCAAGCCGCCATAACAAGTTTTACCTCTTGTCGGAGATCGAAGCCGATGCAGCCCAACTCGAAAGCAAGAACTCATCGGAAACAGTAAAAGAATAAAGGTGGCGATGCGCCGAAGTTGTTGTATTGATTGATTGTCTTTCTTACATGAACCTGGGTTTAATTTATACCCAGAACTACACAATATGTCCTTTTTGGACACGACTCTTATCTCTATTACAACTCATATTAATGATAATCCCTAATACAAACTCTAACCGACAATAACTATTAGGAAACTACCATTATATCCTAATTAATAGATACAATTGCCTTCTTCGGACTCAATCCGCACGTGGCAATCCTCATGAAGCACATCAACCGAACCCGACAATGATTCTGTTATCTTCTCATCGAAATCGGCTACATCGGCTAACCTTGTCTGACTCTGTCTCAGCCGATGGACACGATAGCCGACTCAGTCACCAGCCGATGCTTACTGCAGCCGATTCGGTCACCAGCCGATTCTTGCTCTGTTTTAGTAACCGCCAACTTCCTCCAAATCTGCTTTGATTCTATCTTCGAATCCAATACTTGACTTACCAAATTTGGTCGTTAACAATCACCCCATACGAACTCTTGGTTATCCTTTATCTTCAATAATGGAGTGAACGGCTCTATCCTGCCTGACAGGTTTGATATAAAGTGCCGGACAAAATTGATCTTCCCTAGCAGAGATTGTAACTTGGTCTTGGTGGTTGGAGGTTTGATGTTTTTTGTGGCATCTATGTTCTTCTGTGTAATCTCAATTCCTCTCTCATGGACCAAGAAACCTAAGAACTGACCAGCCGATACGCCAAAGGCACATTTGTTAGGGTTCATCTTTAAACCATACTTCCTTGCTCTCTCTAGTATCTTGCGTAAATCGACCAAGTGCATGTCGTACTCTTTGGACTTCACGACGACGTCATCAATGTAAACCTCAATCAGTGAGCCGATAAGATCATGAAAAATATAATTCATAGCTCTCTGATAAGTAGCTCTAGCGTTTTTCAAGCCGAAGGTCATAACAACCCACTCATATAGGCCGATTGCCCCCGGACACCTGAAGGCTGTCTTGTGAATATCTTCCTCGGCCATAAAAATCTGGTTGTAGCCCGCGTTCCCATCCATGAAGCTGATAATCTTGTATCCAGATGCGGCATCAACCAGCAGATCGGCCAACGGCATAGGGTACTCATCTTTTGGCGTTGCCTTATTCAAGTCTCTGAAATCGATACATACCCTGAGCTTGCCGTTTTTCTTCAATACTAGAACTATATTGGAAACCCACTCAGCATATCGGCAGGGTCTAATAAAATTGGCGTCGTAAAGCCTGGTGATCTATGCTTTGATGGCTTCGTGCATATCGGCCTTAAATCTCCTAGGAGCTTGCTTAAACGGCCGATAGCCTGGTTTGATAGGTAACCGATGTTCTACGATCGATCGGCTTAACCCTGGCATCTCATGATATTCCTATGCGAAACAGTCTATGAATTCTTTCAAAAGATTTATCAAATTATTTTTATATTCCCTTGGCAGGTTAGCACTTACATACGTCGGCCTAGGCCTATCACCTGTTCCTATATCAACCTCTTCGAGTTGATCGGCCGACATAAAGCCTTGTCCCAATTTTTCATGTAGCTCATCCACCGCGTCGTCTGTGTAGGGACTAGCTTGCTCATCTTGGGCAATGGATGGTACATCTTTGTTAAAGCAACTGCTTGTCTTGATCTTCAATCGTTTCGATATCGCAATCAGTTACTTTGAGGAAATCGACATCCCAAACTCGTCTGGACAGGCAATCGACTTCCTCCATCTCCCAAACTGCAAGATCGGCATTGGCCACGTGTACTGACCGATCGGCCTGCATAATCTCAACCTGGTCCCCTTGCCATTGTATGAGGCACTGGTGCATTGTTGAAGGGATGCAACAATTTGCGTGGATCCAATCCCGTCCCAACAACAGGCTATAGGAACCCTTTCCATCAAAGACGAAAAAGATGGTGGGTATCGTCTTGTTGCCCATAATAAGTTCTACGTTTAATACCCCCTTCGCCTCGGATGCGTTGCCACCGAAATCTTTTAGCACCATGTTGGTCTTGATGAGGTCTTCAGGTACCTTTCCAAGCTTCCTGAAAGTTGTATATGGCATTAGGTTTACCGCCGCACCGCCATCAACCAGCATCTTTGTCATCGGCCATCCATTGACATATCCCTTGATGTATAACGGCCGGAGGTGCCTGTAGCCGGTGTCGGTTGGCTTGTCGAACACGGCTTGATCTAGTGACAACTGTAGCTTAGCCGAGGACTGTTCATCGTCGGCTATCGCTTCATCAGCCGTCTGTACGCTGTATTCTACTGGCAATACGAAAACCATGTTAACAGGAACCGATGCTACGCCTTTACCTTTTGCAGACGCAGGAGCCTGAGTTGATTTGGAGGTGCCCTCATCAGCCTTGACCACTGCGGATTTTATCGTCCACTCTTTTTTGGTCTTGGCGGGCCGATGGGCTATTGTCGCCTGCTGCTCCTGGATCTGCTCCTTCCTCCTCAATCTCTGAACCCGTCGTTTTTGTGTCTTGCTAAATACATCACTTGGGCACCATTGAGGGTTCTGGATTTGCTCGCCGTCCTCGGTCCGACGATCATGGTGCATCAGCCCCAGCCTTTCGTGTACAGACTTTCTCTGCTTGCTTGGCCGATGCACTTGTTTGCTCAAGCTACCCTGGTGAGAGTCTTCTGTATTATTACATGCAGGGCACTCTTGGATTGATGGCAACCTCATGCCCTCGTTCCAGCAGAACCGGAAGAACTCCCACTCCCAATGAGGGTCGTAGGCATTATCCTGATCGGTGTAGTCCTGTGTTTGCTCTTCCCGCCTTCGCTGATATTTTTTAATCAGGCCTTCCGAGGTCTGATGAGGTTGCTTGCCGGTCCGATGGCAATCGCCATCGGCCCTGTCTGCCCGCACCATGTTGACTGGGAACGGGTGACCCTCTATCTTCATCGGTCGCTTGGCTTCATCAATCTTGATCCTGCCTTGTTCGATGGCCGATTGAATCTGTTGTCAGAAGATCTTGCATTCATTGGTGTGATGTGAATATGTGTTGTGCCACTTGCAATATCTCCTTTTCTTGATTTCCTCGGCCGATGGCAATACGTGACCTACTGGCAGCTGAATCTATTTTTCTTGTAGGAGTAGGTCAAATATTTTATCGGCCTTGTTGATGTCGAAGTCGTACTTATCATCTTTGTCGCCCTTCTTGGCCCACTGGCATGTTGTTGGCTTCTTCATCCGGGCCCACTCAGCTAGATCGACATCGGCATCTTCTTCGTCGTCTTCATCGGAGGCGTACTGGTAGATTGTATTGATCTTCTTTGTGAACTTCTTCACCTCCTGGAATCTTTGTTCATGGGCCGATACTCGTTGTGCTAGATGAGCTAGGCTGTCGAATTCTTGCGATGAGAACCTCTCTCGTATCGGCCCCAGTAGTCCTTGGAATGCCAAATCAGCCAGTTGAGAATCGGTCAGATTGAGGGTGTAACATCTATTCCTTATGTCCCTGAATCTTTGGATATATTCTAGGACCGATTCATCAACGCGTTGCCTGATGGCAGTGAAATCAGACAGTTTCATCTCTTGTATGCCGTTGTAAAAGTATCTGTGAAACTGTTTCTCTAGATCTATCCATCCTCTGATGGAATTGCAGGGTAAAAAGGAAAACCATGTAAATGCTGACCCCGACAAAGACAGAGGAAAAAATCTCACCCTCAATGCCTCTATGGCCGATGCCTCTCCGCACTGTGCTAGGAATCGGCTTACGTGCTCGTATGTAGAGACGTTATCTTGCCCCGAAAATTTGGAGAAGTCCAGGATCTTGTATCGGCTCGGCAGTGGCACTCTGTCGAACTCCTCGGGGTACGGGTGCCGATACACTGTAGAACTCTCCTTGGGCTTCAAGCCGAATTGATCTTGCATCACTTCGGCTATCATGTCGGCCCAGTATCCTGTAGGCTGGTGTGGGGGCTCCTGGTGGTAAGACTGCTGCAGGCCCTCCGGCTGATATTGTCGGGGGTAGTACGGTTGGAAGTGATGATTTAAGTTTTGTGCGTCGTACTGCCCCGCGGTGTACTGCTGGTAGCCTTGCGGCGCATTGTAAGCAGCTGGTTGCGGAGGGTTACTAGGCATGGGGAATTGAGGTTGTCCGGCCGATGGCGGGTTGACTGAAACTTGCTGCATTGGCTCAACCACCGTTTGTTTCCCCTTAGTCCACTATGCAAATTGTTCCTCCGTGACGTGCTGGGGGCTTCCTCCCGCTTGCTTGGTTAGGACCAACGGCATGGTTGATGCTGGTTGGGCCGATGGAGGTGGAATCGGCGCCATCGGCTGTGGAACCGTACTCAGATCGGTCCTCAAGATCCGATATGCAGGAAACTTGTTGTCGGGCAGGAAAATCGGCCCTTGAGGCTTGTACTGGTGAATGGAACCATCTAGGATTGATTTGACCGTATTGGTCAATGTGTTCACCAGGATCCCCGACTGATTGACTAGCGCAGAGTGGACTATGGAGTCGATACGGTCTTGCAACGTCGGCGCGGCGTTCTCTTCAGTTTTGATTGCATGGTCGTGGGCTGCCGCCGACGTGCTGGCTCCATCTCCGGGACTCGGCATTACCATCTTAGTTTTTTGAATGAGGGTGTCTTGCCGAGTCCTAGAGTACGTCTGCAGGTACATGTTTTGAAATTGTTCGACCAGCTTGTCCATCTCGGCTTTCTGCTCCTCGTTGAGCTGGTCGACGGTCACAGAGACAACGTTCTCCTCGGAGATATCACTCTGCTTCGACATCCTGCAGTGATGTTCTTGTTGTCGCAAAACTCGTGTTCTTGATGTCCCACCAGGCGTGCCAAAAGCGTGCTGGCATAGAATTTAGACCCGCCTTGCAACCAAACGGGTTCCACGTTTCCATGGCGGCCTGGGAGATTTGCTTAGCTCCAGTGCAGGTCCAATAGCTTGCCTAGGTGCGTGTAGGGCGTGCCAGTTGATTTGATCTACAATCAACAAGATAAACAAGTAAATCATGTTAGAAAACAATGGCCGATCGGCCGATAGGCCGATGTCGCACTGTCATGACCTAGCCGATAGGGCTATATCGGCTCACTTGTAATTATGATAAAGTAAGGATAAAATAAAGATCTGATCTCATCGGCCTTCATCAATATATTAATGTCAATTAATGGCATTGGCCGATGAAGAGTAAAAAGGATAAATACACTAGCTAATACTCTAGTGCAAACCTGTATAAATCAATCAGCTGATATAAATATACTGATCACAGAAGAATCTTTAAAGATAAACCCATGATAAATATAATTATATTTGTCGATCCACTTATACAAGTGGCAGATACATATAAAAACACTAAGGTAATCACATATATCAGGTAATACCGGCTGAAACCCCGGCGCTATCCTTACTTACGATCGAAAACAGGCTTTGGGTTAGATCTCAAAACAGGACTAAGGTCGATAGCAACTCAAAGTGTGAACTGAGACTTAACACAAAGAAAATCAAGCCGTCGATCGCTTTTGGGGATGGTAAATGTATTGAAGGATCAAGCCAAGCATAATAATTAGACCACCGTCGGCAATAAACCCTAAAACGAGTTAATTGCTGGCGAAGCATAATTAAGATGCTATACCAAGATCATCCAAGACATGATAAACGACGATCACATCATCGAGGCTTAACGTGCCTAAAGCGACACGCTAGCCCCGACGATGTAGATCGTCGGGTACGAGTTCTTACCTCTGCTCTGGGGAAGCAAGAACTCACCGGGAACTAACCTCTTGTGAGGGTTGGCGATGCGCCGAAAGTAGATTGATTTTTTTTTACTGATTGTGAGAGAGACTCTATGTACACACTACCGGGATATTTATACCCGAGATTACAACATTGTCCTTGTAGGACACGATCTTATCTCTAACTAGCAAACAAGTCTTTGCGGCAGACTCTTGCCAAAGATTAGATCTAAACCTACTTAATTTACAACACACAATTGCCTAAAACCAAGCCTTATCTCTATTTGGCAATCTCCTTGAAGCTTATCTTGAGCCCAAACCAAGCCCATGCTAACTCTATCAACTTTCTACCTCTATCGGCCAACAGCCATATTGAATCCGTATCGGCCGATACACTCTTTCTGCTAGCGCCTCTTCCAGTCCGATACACTTGCTGAGTCCGATACAAGACTTGGTCCGACTCCAACTTAGCCCCTTCTTCTCTGCGTCGGTTTTCTCTTTCCTCTTCGAGTAGATTACGAAAATCTGCTGTTAACAACGGCGTGACCTGGGCTCGTGGCCGGGATGGCCGGGTGCGGTGCATGCTGTTGGGGAGGCGACCGGGCGCGGCGGCGCCGACGCAGCAGTAGGTCGAGAGCGCCGGAGGTGGGCGACAGTGTGGTGAGCACCGGGCGACTCGGAGCTGTCGCTGGGTGATGCGGCATGTGGCTGGCGCAGCTCGGTGCGTGGGCTAGGCCATGGCGTCGGCTGGGTGGAGGCCGAGGCGGCTTGCGGTCGTCGGGCAGCTCAGCCGGACGACGGCAGGGCATGACGACGACGTTCGGTTCGTGGAGTGAGGGTGGCAGCCATGGTGGTTCGAACGAAAAAGAGGTGGCGACAATGGGAGGTGGTGGAGCTTAGAGGTTTAGGGAGGAAGACAATGGGCACATCGGCTTTTATAGCCATCGTGGCCGACGGATGGTGATGAAGGCGGCTCGGTCGAGCGAGGCTGACTACCTTGTTCGGTTGACGCCATCAGCAGGGTGGCACAAGAGAGCGAGGACTGGGGCCGGTGCTAGAAGGTGTGGACGCGACGCTTGCTTTCGGTGTGGACTGCTGCCTCTATGCTCTCTTGGGATGGTGCAAAGGAGCACTGGACAGGGAGCACGGTGAGGTTGCCATGGGAAAGTAGGGGACGGTGGACGATGGACAAACTCGCTCTTGTTTTCTCCTCTTCCTCTGCCACTACATGCTTTGCTTAGCCATAAACATGAGACGGTGCCTATTTTGATTGTCTCGACGTGGTTAATGGGGTGTTAGGGGAGGGGCAATGAGGTGCCTACCTTGCTAGGTGAAAAATGCAGGGAGGCAGAGGAGGTAAGAAAACAAAGGAGAGAACATGTGCATGCATGAACGGTGAAACAAAATGGTCTTTGCTTGTCTCGGTGGAGGAAAAGGGAGAAGTGCACTTGCCTACTGACATTTCGCCCATGGGCTATAGACAATTTGGAACTTGTGAAAGGACTGGGACTAGACTATGACTAATGATTTGTTTGGGATTTTTGGATAGATGAGAAATTGGGTTGGAGGGGTTTTGGCTTTGAAAAAATAATTTGCAACGAATGGAATGAGTAGAGTTTCAAACAAAATGATTTGGAACGGATAGAATTGGAGGAACGATTTAGGACGCGATTTGGATTACAAAATCCGAACATGGAGATTTTATTTGGAAAATAATGGTTTAAGGAAAAACTCGACTTTTGCCGATTCCGTCAGTGCGCGATTAAATTCGTCGGGAGAAACCACTGTTGATTTTGAGACGTACATGAGTGGGAAATATTTGTCGGGCAGTAAAAGCCTAAAAATAAATATTTTTAGACCCTATGGATGGAAAGGAGATTATTTGTCGGCATGATCAAAAATTTCGAAATCAAAATTTCAAACGTACGAATCTTTGGAAGGATTTAGGAGGAAAAACTCGAATTTCAAAATTCGAATAATAGGAATTTAATTTTAGGAGAAAATATCATGGTCAAGATTTTGGGTTCATAAGGAAATGAATCAATTGAGATCTTTGACACAAAATCTTAAATACGCTCAAAGAATAAATTTATGAATATAGGATTTTAATAAAATAGATTTTTCGACGGGACGAAAATCAAGTGGTACTACATAGTTCCACGAAGTATGGTGTGCATGGAAATTATGCACTAACTCGCTGAACTTCTCAGCATAACTCGTAACTGAACCTATTTGTCTTAATCTATTGAATTGACGAATTAAACTCTAAAACTACTCGCGCCCAAACTTCGTACGCACCGCCTCTCAAAAATCTACACTGTTAATTAATTAAGTCCACATGAGCATTAGTAGATTGCAACCAAGTTAAAGCCCCTCCGATGAACTGCAAAGCTGCTACTCCTACGCGCACCTCCGGATTCGTACCACTCACACGAAAAAATGTCTCACACTTGATTTGAGTGAGACAATCCTGACAGATCAATGAAATGAAGTATAAAGTATGTAGAATGTAGTACTATTGTTGGTGAACATTAGGTTAAATTTATATTAGATGAGAACTTTCTGATCCATAATATATAAAAATTAGAAACACTACTACAAAAACCTCCATAGGTACCGGCCACATAGGTGCCGGACTTGCTAGAACCGGCACCTAAAAGATAATTCACGCCCATTTTTCCATGAACCAGCACCTATAAGGTCATATAGGTGCCGGTTGGCTGGGAGGAGCACATTGGTGCCTGTTTGTAAGAAAAACCGGCACCTATGAGCCCAAAAAAGGTGCCGGCCTTATTTACAAACCGGCACCTATAACATAGGTGCCGGTTCGTAATAAGAACCGGCACCTATGTGACGGCCAAAAAGGTGTCCCTTTAACCTAATAAACCGGCACCTATCACATAGGTGCCGGTTTTTAATAATAACCGGCACCTATGTGGTGGCTTCCAACGGAAGGAAACTAAATAGGTGCTGGTTCATAACATGAACCGACACCTATATCCCCCAAGTCTATATATACCCCTCGTTCACTGCATTCTCACGATTTTGAGGCTTTTCTTCAGCTCATCCAAACGGGGGAGGAGGTTTTGCCCAAAAATTTAAAAAATATCGAGAGATCTATGTGTTTGCATGCGTAAAGGTTAGTATATGTTGATTCGATATGTAATTCGCACTAATATTTGTCAAGTTATTTTTTGCAATTTGTTTTGTTGAATGAGAAGCATGAGAAATTATGATGACTCTTTGTTCGTTGGAGTGTCTTCCCAAAACCAACAGTGAGCACGGAAAACGGAACGGTCCATTAACGCGTGATTAATTTAGTATTAGCTATTTTTTTCAAAAATGGATTAATTTGATTTTTTAAGCAACTTTTGTATAGAAACCTTTTGCAAAAAAATACACCGTTCAGTAGTTTGAAAAGCGTGCACGTGGAAAAAAGGAGGGTTGAGTTGGGAAGACATAGGAACAAACTCAGCCTTAATATTGGAGTAATTTAGAGATTAATCATCAATGAGTAATGTAACTATTATTAACATATATTAGAATTTCAATAGATATAGAGAATAATATATGTATGTTAGTGGTTAATTTAAGAATTTTCGTAGGAGCGATGGATGAAGAAGGGATGAACGTTCCGGAGCGCGGTACCTTGGAATATGCCAGGAGAGTAACCAACTTCGTGATCGCAGCCATGAGATCCAGATCATTGAACACGACGGAACACTTGTGTTGTCCATGCGCTGATTGCAGGAATGAGAGACAGTTTCCTGCAAAACAAGTTCATGAGCATCTCCTAACAAGGGGTTTTATGCCTAATTACACATGTCAGGACAATCATGGTGAAGATGAGAATCCGGATGTAATGGACAGAGACAATGTGGAGTTGCCTGCTGACGGAGGTGGATATGATAGTGACGAATCAGATGGTTTAGATCAGATGTTACGTGACGGGGAGATAGCCTACGACGATGACAGGCAATACAAGAAGTTCAAGGGCATGGTGGAGGACTCAAAAACCCCGCTTTATCCAGGATGCAATGAGCAGCACACCAAGTTACACGTCATCCTCTCGTTGCTGCAGATGAAATCAACCAACGGTTGGAGTGACAAGAGCTTCACAGAGCTTCTACAGCTGATTGGAGACCTCCTTCCAGCGGGTCATGTGCTGCCAGAAACAACATACCGAGCGAAGAAGGTTGTCTGCCCACTCGGACTGGAAGTGCAGAAAATTCACGCATGTCGAAATGACTGTATCCTATATCGAGGTGACTATGCAGACTTGGATACATGTCCAGTTTGCGGAGCACCGCGGTATAAGGGTGGAGTTAACTATGATGATGACGTTGATGATGACAGTGGTGGCCCAGTCCTAAAGAAGAGGAAAGTGCCCGTTAAAATTGCGTGGTATTTTTCTATAATCCCTCGGATTGAACGCATGTATGCAAACAAAAAACATGCAAAGATGATGCATTGGCACCACGAAGAGCGTAAGAAGGATGGAATGATAAGACTCCCTGCCGATGGATCTCAATGGAGAAAGATAGATAGAAAGTACAAAAAACATTTCGCACAGGAGATTAGGAATATAAGGTTTAGGCTGAGCACGGACGGGATGAATCCATTCGGTGACATGATCAGTCAGCATAGCACATGGCCAGTGGCACTTGTTATCTACAACCTTCCTTCGTGGTTGTGCATGAAGTGTAAGTATATTATGATGCCACTTCTAATCCATGGGCCGAAGCAACCTGGCAACGATATCGATGTCTAATTCAGGCCATTAGTGGATGATCTTAAATTTCTATGGGACCGGGGTGTGCAGATGTGGGATGCGTACAAAAGAGAGTACTTCACCTTAAGGGCAATGTTGTTCGTTACCATCCAAGATTACCCTGCAGCTGGTAACACATCCGGGCAAACAATGAAAGGTGGTTGTGCATGTGTACAGTGCATGCGGGATACAGCAAGCAGGTGGCTGAAGTACTCTGGAAAGATTGTGTACATGCGCCATCGGAGGATTCTTTCAGCCGGCCACCAGTACCGTAGCAATACAAGAGATTTCGATGGCACGGTGGAGGAGGGTACAGCTCCAACACACCGTACCGGCAGAGAGATTTTTGAAGAGGTACAAGATATTGAATGTATATTTAGTAAGGGGCAAGGTAATCGAAGCGCAACGAGCAAGGGCAGTGAGAAACCTCTTTGGAAGAAGAAATCTATCTTTTGGGAACTACCATATTGGAAAGATTTGGATGTCCGTCACGCGATTGACGTGATGCATGTTGAGAAGAATGTGTGCGAGAGTTTGATGGGACTCCTGCTAAACATACCCGGCAAGACAAAGGACACGTTGAAAGCCCGAAGAGACCTCGCAGACATGAACATCAGGCCCGTGCTACATCCTCAAGAACGGCCCAATGGTCGCCAGTACCTCCCTCCCACGTGCTACACCCTTAGTGCCGTAGAGAAAATAAGCCTGTTGGAGTGCCTGCAGGGTGTCCGAGTCCCTTCTGGTTACTCTGCGAACATTAAAAGACTTGTCAACATGAAAGAGAAGAAATTAGTGGGCATGAAGTCACATGATTGCCACGTGCTAATGACACAACTTCTTCCTGTTGCTATTAGAGGCATTTTGCCAGATAAGGTTCGAAACCCAATCATAAAGCTGTGCTCGTTCTTCAATGCTATATATCAGAAGGTGATCGATCCAAGCATGCAAGACAAGCTCCAAGCAGATGTAATCATTACCCTTTGCCAGCTCAAGATGTGTTTTCCACTATCATTTTTTGATATAATGGTTCACCTCGTGTCACATATCGTGAAAGAGATAAAGATTCTCGGCCCAGTGTATCTGCATAACATGTGGGCTTTTGAGAGGTTCATGGGGATCATAAAGAAGTATGTGCGTAATAGAGCTCGACCAGAAGGCAGTATCGTAGAGGGTTATGCAACAGAGGAGGTGGTTGAGTTCTATATCGAGTATCGTAGAGGGTTATGCAACAGAGGAGGTGGTTGAGTTCTATATCGACTATATGGATTTGCATCCCATTGGTATGCCGATGTCTCGACACGAGGGCAGGCTACTAGGGAAAGGGACACTAGGGTATAAGGCAATTTTCACTCCTAGCCTAGAAACATTACGGCAGGCACATTTCGCAGTGCTCCAGCAGTCGGCCTTGGTGGCTCCATTTGTCGACATGCATTATAACACACTCCGCAACGAGAACCCAAGCAAATTAGAGGCATGGATAGCTAAGCAGCATAGGTTGAATTTTGGCGATTGGTTACAGAAGCATATCATTGCTATGAATACTGATAGTGACCAGCTGTATGTTTTGTCTCGGGGACCTGCAAGCACAATTCATTCATTCCAAGGGTATGACATTAATGGATATACATTTTACACGAGAACCCAGGATGCCAAGAGCTCGTATCAAAACAGTGGTGTCTGCATAGACGCCTTCAACAGTAATGGTATAGAACAAACGTACCATGGTTATATAGAGGCAATCTGGGAGCTTGAATATGGACCGCTGAAGGTACCACTGTTCCAGTGTCAATAAGTCAAAATTCCCAGTGGTTTGAGGATTGACAAGTACGAAATATTCATCGTGGACTTAAACAATGTGGGTTATCAAGATGAACCATTTGTGCTCGCAAAATCCGTAATACAAGTTTTCTATGTCAAAGACCCTTCTTCGTGGACCGATCGCCACGTGGTTCTCCATGGAAAGCGAAGCATTGTCGGAGTTGAGAATATCATTGATGAGGAAGGCTACGATCAAATCGACAAACTAACACCGTTTGCAACAGATGTAGAAGGAGGTGAAGATAACAGTAGGGCTGCAAATTCTAGAGAAGGCGATGGTGGTAATGGTAGCCCAAGTGGCTTTCTAAACTTGAATCAGCCCGGTGATAACCCGCACAATATGGAGGTAAATTAACCCATCTGGAACAAATAAGACCTTAAAAGTACATATATCGTCAGATCTGAATGACTAATTTATACTGATGTTTGAAGGGGGTTGATCCTTCGGCCACTACACAGTCTGCGAATACTTCAACCTCATCGGCAAGAAAAAAGGCTAGAGGTCCAACTAGGATGCCCTCAGGTCTATACAGAATCACAGAGTTAGCTACAGATGGGACCCCTATAGCTCCAGAATCAGCACTCACCCCATATGGCAATGCTATAGGTGTCATCGTGAAGGATGACATCCCCATCAAGTACCGGCACTGGAAGAGCAGTGATAGAGATGAATTGGAGTGGACGGTACTAGACAGAGACAAGGACCTTGCTTGGGAAAAGTTAAAGCGGACATTCCAGTTTCCCAAGGGACAAGAAGAACTCGCAAAGTCCGGGGCTCTTAAGAAGATGTCCATCAGCTTCAAGAAGTGGAAGACGGACCTTAACAGGAAGTTTGTCAAGAAGGGCCTGACACCAAATTTTGAAGATGCCAATTATCGAAGGTGTCATCTTTTCTGGGATGACTTTGTGGCCTATAGAACATCAGATGAGGCAAAGGAGATTAACGAAAGGAACCAGGCCAATGCGACCAAAAACCGATACCCTCACCGTCTCGGCCCTAGCGGATATGCTAAGAACATAGTCAAATGGCAACTCCGGGAAGATGAGCTGCTGCAAAAGGGAATCGAGATCGAGACGAAGGACTGGAATCAACGGGGAAAGAATTACCAATACGCCCGAGGTTCAACACTCTCGGATACAGGCAAGTTGGTACACAAGGGTCCTCGAGAGCAAGAAGTGTCCCAGAGGCTCCACGAGGCCCATCTAAAGTCCTCAGAAGGTTCTTTTGTTGTGAGCAGGGAGAGAGATGTGCTTACACTTGCATTGCAGAACCCTGAGCATCCGGGACGCACAAGAGGAATTGGCCTAGTTCCATGGAGAGAAGGTTTTCCTGAAGACAGACATAGGTACCGATCTCGGAGCAATAAAAATTTTAGAGACCAATTGGAAGAGATAAGGCTATTGAAAGAACAAATGGCACAGGTAATGGCAAGGCTTGAAGGTCAGGAAGGAGGCAATGCTGGCCACTTAACCAGTCCAGGTAGGAAGAAAAGCAGCTACGCTTCAACTGAGGTTCCTCAGGAACCAGACACGGTTCATTACCCCGTGGACGACATCACTGTACGTACTGCATGCAGGCTGCATGTGCCACTTCAAAACATCAGTCAAGAGGTGGCACGCGCTATGGCACATCCCATAACGGAGGGAGGGATGATACACGGTAAGCCGATACCAAGTGGCTACTCAAGGGTCGAAGTGGAGGACGTGCCGAGGAGGTACAGGGTAGTGCAGCTTGATTTTGCTCCAGAGGAGGGGGTGAACACTCTTGGAGAAGCCATCCACAACATAATCCTGTGGCGCAAGTGTTTCATTACCTTTCCTTCAGGAGATGGTGATGACGAGCCAAGCGATGGCGGGTCTAGCTCTGAAGGACTTCCTCCCTCCCCTCAAAGGATGCCAACTCCACCACCATTGCCACATAAGAGCCTGTCTCCTCCACCGGCACAACGTGAGAGCCCATCTCCTCCAGAGGCAGCACATCAGAGCCTAGCTTCATCAGACCGGCCGAAAAAGAGGGGGCACCTCTGTAAAACTTCCCAAATGTCTGAACCACCATCTCTGAAGAAGACTAAGAAGACGCCATTGCCTACCAGGTCGGAGCCATCTTTCAAAGTGCCAGTTGAAGTACAGGATCACTTCATTCGCATGGCAAGGCTACCTGCCCAAAAGCAACCTATTACGGACTTCCGACGCACGATCAGGAAAAAGGGATTGCAAGAATTTTCCAAGAAAGAATTCAAGAAAGATGAGGCCAGCAAGACTATGCAAGACTTTCTAAAAGAGGCAGGGCTGAAAAGTTTGAATGATGTGGATAATATTGAGATGGCCCCATTGGCAGCTCAGTTCAAGCTTGGTCATTCTTTGACTACCAACGAATATCGCAAGGTCGTTGGCAAATGTACTCAAATGAGAAGGGTAGAAGAGTGGTACTTACAGATGGCCAAGGAGGGTAAAGAGATGTTCCCCGTCTTTTACAGGGATGAGGACTTTCATCACTGTGATGGTATAGTTTGGGTCCCATTTAAAGAACTATTTCATCTATACAATCTGAGGGAGCTAGACTTATCGGTAATTCAGTTATGGGCATTGTAAGTATACTCGACCTCTCGCCATTTTTCTAAGTAAATATCCTCGTTGCGTGTCTAATTTTTTTCCTTACACAGAATGGGGGCGCTTGAATGTAAAGCGACTCATAACAAGCTAAGATTCCTCGATCCATAAAATAGTCAATTCCTCTAATATTGAGGCAGGCGAATGGTCCTCCCAAGAAGTGTTGAACTACCTTTACACATCCTTTGTCAAGCTGCAGGACATGAATACCATCCTTTTGCCCTACCACTTTAAGTAAGTGTGGCATTGTCGTTGTACCTCCCATCGTTGTACTTTAAGATGTTAATTGCTCTCTTCCCTTGTATGTAGGCCTCACTGGATTCTTATTGCGATCCATTTAAATGATTCCAAGATTGTCATCATGGATGGAATGAGGAAACCGCAAGCCAACTACCAATCCCTCATTGACATCCTAGATAAGGCACTTGTCAAGTATAAGAAGAAGTGTATTCGACACGCTCCGTGTGCAAATAAATTCCGAGTTTGGTGCCACCCTTATTGCTCACGTTAGGATCCGGGCACGAGCACATGTGGGTTCTACGTGATGAGATTTATGTGGGTTTTCATGGAGGACGGCAACTGGAACATTACGGATGCTGAGGTTCGCCATGTCTCTTAAGACATACATACAATTTTCTAAACACATAGTACCTTTCCACATCTTTAATCCTTCCATTTGCAGAAATTAAAGCTCCCGATAAGTAAATTGTTGCCACATGTTTGCTTGGGCCTCGCTAAACAGCTATGTGGATTCATCTTCGACCATATCATCTCGTCAAACGGCGCATACAACATCTCAAAGGCTCCTGCTGGACTAGTGGGTTTCATTGAGGCTGGTGGCCCTAGTGACACTTTAGATAGCCCATCAACGACAAAGCATACAAAGACCTAGAATTAGTCGACCATATCTTTCAAACATTTTCTAAGTATCTTGTAGATTAGTTATTTGGATTGATGTGGTTTTCTTAATGTCTTGAACATGCATTAAGTTTCCCTATTTGTTAATGTTTATCTATTATTTTTTGACACATATATCTAACCATGTATTAAATTTTCTCTATTTAATATTTTTATCCCTAACAGCAACAGGTGATCTCACTGACTGGATGTGGCATGGATGAGGGAGGCATCATCATTGTTGTCTCTGTAAGCAACAGGTGAACATGTGTAACTAAAATTTTCATATGAGTACGAGTTTAGAGCATTTGAGATGTTGTAGAGCTCAAGCGAATTTTTGTCAAGTCTCCTGAGATGTGTAACACATCTGGTCGCCGCCTTCGTGTGGTTTGACGGGCACGTCTCAGGCTGAAGTTGACTGGCACGCTGAGTCCTAGCAATATCTTCTATGCTCTCTACTCAAGGCTTCGGGTTTTATATTATGGTTGCTACTTGACTTCATAGTATATGCATATACATATATCAGTTTATACATATATTACTAGTAGTTAGGTCTCCTTTAATCCCTATGTGTTAATATATCCAGAAGAATTAATAGTTTGTGTAGTCACCTTAGGGTATAAAGAGATGAGAAGTCGAGGCTCTCGGTATCAATTTAAAGAGATAATAGTTTGTGAGAAAATTAGGGTTTTAGCATAGGTTTCAATTTGAGTTTGAAATTTGATAGAGGAGTGCTGTGGGTTCAATTTGCAAACATAATTTGAAAACCGGTGTTGTATGTAACTGAGAATAGCAGTGAAGAAACAAGGATCTGTTTACAAGAACTGAAAGCGAAAACCTGGATAAAATAGTCTTCCACTCGTGCACTAGCAGAAAACACGATCAGAAGATAAGGTCCAATAGATACCAAACATCAAACACTCAAGAATTGATCAATGACCTAAACTTGCTCTTCTCCAACCCTAGCGGCGGCAACATTTTACTGATATTTAGATGGGAGCGTCATCTTCCTTTACAGCTAGGGAACAAAACCCTAACAGCCTCATGTACCAAACCCCTAAAAATCTTGTAAAAATGCGAAGTTATAAAAAGTAATAGTCAATACAAGATTGCTATCAAAACGGGGCATATATTTAGATAAAAATGTCAAGAAAAAGAACATAAGTACTAGCAACTGTAACTTAAAATGCGTATAAATCTGTCATCTGAAGAAATTGTGTGTGTACCTTTCGAAAATAGTTCTGTTTTTTGTTAAATGAAGAACAATATATATTTGCACACGAGCTTGCCTTAACTTACTGTATTCTATAGCTGTCATCATCTACTAGTTTCTACAGTATATATATCCCATATGTATCTACAACAAAAATGGAAGTGCTCTGCTTCCTTCTCTCTTTGGCTGAGAACTTCATGATAGCACTGCAGACCTGTTCATTCCTTTAAGGCTTTTCTAGGTGACTTCTTGGTAGAATTGAGTCTTAAAAAAAGTTAGAAATTAAAGATATGCTGTTGCTGATTTTTTTCCCTGTGGCATGTACCGCTGTCATGAAACTGTTGTTATGTAAGCTTGTATAAATGTACTAAATTAATTATATACAGTTATAAGATCATATATGAGTCTTCCTGTGAATGTGAACGATGTGAATGTAATATTATAATATTCTGTGATTTCTATGTTTCAGGAAATATTATACGTGATCTCGAAATTATTTTTTTTTGTGTTTCAGGACTATAGATGCCGGTTCTTGTAAAGGTGCCGTCCTATCACTTATAGGTGCCGATTGTAAATAGGAACCGGCACCTATAATACCTTATAGGTGCCGGTTCGACATTTACAGCCGGCACCTATAGTTTTATAGGTGCTGGTAAAGGAACCGGCACCAATAGCTTTTATCATTGGTGCCGACCAATTGGTGCCGGCTTCAAAACCGATACCTACGAGGCCTTTGGAACCGGTACCAATGAGTATTTGTGTAGTAGTGAAAAATTCTAAGAGAAACACAAAGGTAACCATAGAAATCGGTACTAGGGTGAGTTCTTCACCCTACTTTTCCAACTCACACCTCTCTTTTTCCACGCGTACGCTTTTCAAACTGCTAAACGGTGTCTGTTTTGCAAAAAGTTTTCATATGAAAGTTGCTTTAAAAAATCATATTAATCTATTTTTCAAAAAAAATAGTAAATACTTAATTAATCATGTGCTAATGAGTCGCTCTGTTTTTCATGAGGAGGGAATTTCTTCCCAACACCACCAAAAAAACACACCCTAATTGATGCAAGCAACAATTATAAGAAGTATATGGCTTCATTCTCGAGTTTTTTTTCAAACAACTTGCTATTCTTATGGAGGATACAATTAATTCTCTCACTGGCTATCTGATTAACTGAATATAGGCCAGTATGATAAATTATGTCACATATATATTAAATACTCCCTCCATTGTCGTTTTCCGTTGTCATTTTGATTTTTTCAGTCAAACTTTTTTTAAGTTTGATCAATCTTTTTTAAAAAATAGCAACGTCTACAACATCAAATTAGTTCCATAAAAATTAATATTTAATATATTTGATAATAAATTTGTTTTGTGTTCAAAATGTTGCTATATTTTTTAAAAAAATTTGGTCAAACTTAAAAAGGTTTGATTATAAAAAATCAAAAATCAAAATGACTTATAATATGAAAGGAAAGGGAGGTAGTATATACTAAGCATATTATTAAATGCCCCATCACCTAATGCCACTGCCAAGCTAGTTGGCCAGCCTCCAGATGCGTGGACTAGCAACGAGCAATTGGGAAGTTGATATAGCTTATTAGTTGAAAAAACAATTTAGAGGTAACATTTTTATATCCCCGTAAAAAAAGGTAACATTTTTATGTGTACTGAGCTACGCAAAGCTAGCTGAAAAATAAATTATAATGAAAAAACAAGTTAGATCTACTCTAAAATTTAAAATTAAGTTTTGGTTACGATTGATAAGCGGAAGAGCAAAAGATAGAACTGGATGTCGACGACGAGCTAGAAGAGACGACACCAGCTTGGGCTAACAAACAGATTGCACCGGCCTAAGATGAAAGAGATGGAAGGAAAGAAGGGTGCGAAAAGAATTTTTCATCAACGTTGATGTTAGATAATTAGTGACTTGTACTAGCTATCCCTAAACATATCGTGCTGTCTCAAATATATCCCTTTTTCTTGAGAAAATATCCTCCTCTTTCTCCCCAGCGCCGCGCCGCGCCGCACCGCCGTCTTGGGCGCTGCGCTTCTTTGGGTCATCATCTCGATCACGCGACACCCGGAATCCCGGAGCCACCGCCGCGCGCGGCCGGCACCACCGAACCTTCAGCTGGGAGTGGGGAGGGTTCCTTGCCGCCACCACCGACGAGGAACGGCTGCCCAAGCCTCCGGGGATTCGACGTTCAATCTTTGCAATCTCCTCCTCGAGCCACACCGCCGCCGGCCGGTTAGCACTCCATGTTCAATCTTTGCAGACATCAATTCGGAATACGATTTCCCCAGACTCCGATTTCGCGTGCAGTCGGAGGTTCCGATCGATTCAGAGTCCGATCTTTTCTTGTTTTTCAGTCACCGTGTCGGTTTTCTTCCCAGACATGAGGTGTATAAGTAGAGTTAGGAGCCTTTAGAACTTTGCAAGTATTCAAGCAGAAGCAGACGCAATTCACCTTCCAAGAGGGGCTCAATCTGCACCAATGGAGGCCTGTAGCATAGCCAGGATTATCAACTTAGGGGATCTAGTTATGCGGCCGAAAAAATTGTGCCACCTGCTCATCAGACTCTTATCAGATATCCTGCAGACAGAATCCGGAAAGTATGAGCATGTTCATCGACCATCAATGGAAAGCGAGGCGGCAAATTTACAAGAGTTGCCGAAGGATATGCTGATGGAGATTTTTGCCCTACTGGAGATCCCTGACCTTGTCCATGCAGGCTCTGTTTGCCACTCTTGGCATTCTGCCTACATCAGCCTGCGCGACATGGGGCAGTACAAGCAACAGACTCCCTGCCTGCTCTACACCACTGAATCTTCAGGAGAGAAGGTTGCATGTCTCTACAGCCTCGTGGAGAAGAGGGCCTTCAAGTTAACTTTCCCAGGGACGCCGCTGCACAAGAGACTTCCGATTGGATCCTCACATGGTTGGGTGGTTACTGCTGATGAGTTATCTGAGCTTCATCTTGTTAATCCGATCACCGGAGAACAGATCGCCCTCCCACCAGTGATCACCATTGAGCATGTGAAGCCCATATTCAATGATACTGGTATTGTCCAAAGCTACAAGATGGGATGGTACTGTGGAAGGAGAGATTATCGATGTCCATATGGAGAGCCGTCACCTATCCTTATTCCTAATGAGCTGCGTGACTACCTATACTACAAAGCATTCGTGTTTCCTGATCCATTGACTAAAAGCTTCATTGTGGTGGTCATACACAATCCACATTGTCAGCTTTCTTTTGCAAGAGCAGGAGATGATAAGTGGACCTGGTTACCCCATAACATATATTATAGAGATTGTATATACCACAATGGTATGTTGTATGCGTTGACGACAGTTGGAGAGATCGATGCATTTGATATGACGGCCTCCACTATCACAAGGAAGGTAATTATGAATCTTATGAAGCATTATATTTATGAGAGCATGTACATTATTCGAGCTCCATGGGGTGATCTGCTGCAAGTTTGGAGGGCGGTAGATGTGGCTCAGCTGGAGGCTGGGGATGATGATCCTTTGTATTATGACAGTGAGATTGAGGGCGGTATAATGCGTGTGATGCGTACTAAAGGAATCAAGGTTTTTAAAGTTGACATGGCAACAAATAAGCTTGTGCAAATAAACAGTTTGCCAGACCATGTGTTGTTTCTTGGTCACAACCAGTCTGTTTGTCTTAGAGCAGAAGAATATCCGCAACTCATGGCAAATCATGTCTACTTCACTGACGATCATGAAGATTTGCTCATGCTAACTAAAAATAGACGCCGTGATGTCGGAGTTTTTGACTTGGAAAATTGCTGCAGGAAAAAAATTGTATCACCTCAGATTTGGTTGAACTGGCCTACTCCCATATGGATAACACCTAGCCTTACAAAGATGAACGGAGCATTGAGCAAATAGTAATACATTTTCATGTAGTTACATATACTAGAAGCTTACATATAAGTCATTTAGTCCATGACTTATTTCATTGTACTAGCTATATATATATATATATATATATAGTCCATGATTTATTTCATGCTTATAATAGCACATGTGTAAACTGACCATAGGGAAAAACCTCGGTTATTTTACTCTTTTCTTAACTGAAGTGTCTAACAGAAGAATATGCGTGTGAACTATATTTTATAGTATAATAAATCATCTTTTTCATTCCACAGTGTACTGTCCAGATTCATTCTACTACATATGTGTGTTTCATCTAGTCCTATGTTGCAATATCTTGGGATGGAGCCACGGAGGGAGTAATAAATAATATGCAGCAACACCAAAAAATGAAAGCAGGAAAGGTTATGGTAGTCAAAGGGAAAAAAGAAGGAAAACAAACTATACCACGTTTATTCCCAAACAATCAAGTATGGGATGCATCAGCTTCAGTCTAGCGTTCTGCATTCCTCATCTCCAGGCTAAAAAAGAAACACTTCAAGAGCTTTTCAGGGTACCGACAGAAATAGGCTCATCCTAACTTATTTGCAAAAAATCTACACCTTATTAAATAAGTGTCCCTATTTAGCATATTACTTTGTGATTGGTGCCTTGAAGGTGCTTGTCGGATCGAAACACAAGAACTAAGCCTATCGGGGGTGAATGATATGAACACAAAAAACTGAAAATTTTTAGCGGAATTAAAAGTTACCCTCGAAAGCTGATAAAGATCGGTCTGACCGGCTTGATTGCCCTAGTCTGACCACGCCCTTGCCTCCGGTCTGACCGCCCTTCACACTACCGCCGGTCCAACCTACATATAGCCTCCGGTCTGACCGCCCTGCACTCGCGGTGGACTGCCGCATACTCGAGCAAACATAAATCGAAGAACTCTTGAAAATAGATTGAACTTTATTGCTTCTATTCGTGTTTACAAAGTGCAACAACAACACTCCTCTCAAAATTCGACTAAACTCGAAACCCTAACTTTTCTCTCAACTCAACTCTAACAAAATCGATACCAAGAGGCCTCAACCCTTTTTCTTTTTATACTCGAGATAGATAGCCTAAAAGTCACGAATCTAACTGGTACAAGTCATCCTAATCCACTAGGAAGCCTTCCCATATAAGTATCTAACTTTTCTCTTACAATTCAAACTCCGATCTTTCCAAATTTGGACTCCTTTCAAATTCGACTCCGTTTTCCATACGTACACAATCTCCCATTGTATGCCGTATGAAATCTTCACCAATCACGTACATTGTTCTTTAACCTAAACATCCCGTATGATATCCTGATCGTCCAGACGTCATCTTCTTCCAAGTTGACTCCCAATCCATCACCGGCAACTCTCTTCCGAGACATCAAGACACACCCACACACGAATCAAACAACAATTTTTTGGGAAGAATTTATTGACATGTCTTATAGACTTTGGTAAAGTTTACATTCTTCTCGTCCCTTTGCTTTCCTATCAATGGCAGAACTACATACAGGGGCTGTGGGGTCACTGACCCCATAACTTTTTTTTGTAAATACCACTCTTTATTTTTACATATAAATCCATTAAAATGTATGGTAAGATGAGCAACACGAAGCAATGATTTCATTTTCTCGAGGCTGGCGAACTCAAAAATTCATGATGACCACCCCTCGATGAGCTCGCCCTAGCGATTAGGTTGGGAAAATATATAGTTCAAATCTTATATGTAGTACAAACCTAAAACTATCGTATGATTAAAAATTGAGTTTTTTTTAGAAATAATATTGTTTAAATGGAAAATCGCAAAACTAGTGGGCCTTTGCAGAAAATCGCGGAAATGTGGGCCTGTCGAACCACGGAGATTCGACAGGGCCCAATCGAACGGTGGAGCGACAACAGGCCGCACCGATCGAACGGCCGCGTTTCGACTGGGCCCTGTCGGCACGCGGCATGCCGACAGGCCGGGGCGTCGGCCCAGTCGAACTCCGGCCGTTCGACAGGCCGGGCTCCGCCCAGTCGAACTCCGGCCGTTCGACAGGCCGGGCCGCCAGACCAGTCGTACGCCGGCCGTTCGACAGGCCGGGCCAGCCGGCCTGCTTACTTTTTTTATTTGTTAAGTATAGTTTTTTTATTAATACAAATTAATTTGTTAATAGTTGTTTTTAACTTGTCATATATTTTATATTTGATTAATTATAAGTCGTGACCTGTTTTCATAATTAAGTTTGTAAGTAGTTTTTGTAAATATAATTTTGTTATAATTGATTAATACCCATTTTGAATTGAATGTTTGGAGAAACACATCAGATGTTTAATTTATTAATTTTAGATCTATCCATTTTTAATTTAGTAATGTATAGAATTTTTTTTTAATTTGGTAAGAATTGTTTTTAAGTTGTTAGTAAAGAATTAATGACAGAATTGTTTATAATTGATTAATAATTTATAAGTTGTTATTATAATTATAATTTATTATAATTGACA